>JAWNPP010000080.1:0-512718 GCA_035047445.1 Drosophila siamana
CCATTTCATAACAGAAGTTATTCTCTTTGCAATTTAAATGCCATTAGCAAACACTCAGAACTGAGCGCGCGATTACTTAGACTTAAGCGTTGCGATTAGTATCTTTGACTGTGGTCAACAAACCGCAAAACGCCCTCAGTAAGTATACTATGGATAATATAATAAACTGTCAACAGCACCGTCGCAAACGGTACACGCTAAAAAGGCGTGTTGTGGCCACATAGCGAACGAAACCGTTAGCTATGCCAACACTAACATTGTAGGTGAATGCGAAGAGAGATATAATATAAAAATATATATAAAAAAAATCAAAAGAGAAATACATAAAAAACAAAAAGCAAAAGACGGCTCAAGGTCAGGCAACTACAATTAAATATAATTATAACAGAGGAGCAAAGCGTGGCCGCCGTTAAAGAACGTAGTACAAAAATAAATAATGAAAGCCAAAAACCGAAACCAAAGCCAAAATTAAAGTAAAGTTAAGATAGCGACGTTAAAACTAAGAAAAAATACAAAAAAACAAACAGCAACAAGACGATTGCATAACAGATGTAAAACCAAAGGCAACAACAAAAGCTAAAGCCGAGACTAGAGTTGGACGTATAGTAATTATAACAACAATTAAGCAAACGGCGTGCGTTTTTACAGCTAAGCGTAAAACCAGCCAACCATTTGGCGGGGGCGTTGGTTTGCCACTGAACAGCAGCGGATGGCGGGGAATTAGTTGGTGTGTGATGTCTTCTAGTCGCAGTCGCAGTTGCTGGCGCAGTTGGCATCATTCATTAAAATCCAATTTGCGTTAAAGTCAAGAATTAACTCCTGACTGTTGCTTGGTGCAGAAGCCTTTTGGCTTTAAACATTAAAAGACGCACGTCGCAGTCGCTGACAGTTTCAGCTGCTCTTCTTTATGCCTTTGACCTTAACGCCTGACAGGCTGCAACAACAATAACAACAACAACAGCAACGATAACACAGTTGTCAGGCGGTCATTGTTCTAGGCATGATGACATTGATGTTGTCTCCAACATAAGTTGTTGCCTTCGTTATTGTTGCTGCTGCTGCTACAGCTTCGTTCTTGCCCATGTTTCGCGCATATTGACCACAATTAATTTATGAACCACAAACTTCCTTCCTGCCGCCTACGCATTTGGCTGTAACTGCAAGCATCCAGGCCGAACACCCAACACAACACTTGACTGACCACTAGCAAGGTCAGCACATCGCCACTTCTCGCCATCGCTGTGCTATGATTACGACGACTATATTTAGTATTGACAAGCAATATTGTCTTTGCAGTTAACACCCAGAGATGAAGCTGTGCAGAATTGCCGCCACGCTGTTGCTGCTGCTGATGTTGCAGGTAAGTGTGTAAGAAGTTTTGCAGAATCGGAAATTCCCTTTCACAAAATGTCTTAAGCAGTTGCGTCAAGATTGCGTTTGTTGCCTAAGTCTTTTGTTTGCCAGCTACAACGTTTAGAAAAACTAATCTATTTAACAGTTAAACTGCATTCTAAGAACGAGCTTCCTGATTATGTTAAGCAGTCGACGTCGCACTCGCATTGGAAGCGAGTGCGAGAGCCAAAAGCATAGACAGCCACATGAACCGTAACCAATCGTTGGCCAATCGCGCCGTCTAACGGATATGCTTGGCCATGTTGCGTAGCTTCCCAGAGCGGCGATCGATTGTGAGGCATAAAAATTATGTTGGCTCTAGTTACCGTTCCATGATGCAGCAGTTTTATGTGGCCACAAAACGAACAAAATGAAAGACTTAAGACACGAACACAAATGTATCTTGATTTATCATACGTCACGTGTCCATTGCCCAATTGCAGCAACGCAGCCACAGCATTGAGCTCAGCACCGAGTATGCCATAGTGAGCAAGGCAGCCGTGGCCACAACAACCGCACCACCAATACCTACAGTTACTTCCAGTCGCAGTTTCAAGGGTCGCATTCAGTCGACAACACCGCGCAACTCGGGCAGCAAACGCAACAACCGTCCGCAGGCCGCCAGCGTTGTGGATGTGGTGAAACAGGATCTGGTGGCGTTGTCCTCCAAATCGTATATCTCGGGACCAACCACACCACCCTCGAAACTAACGAAACGGGCTGGCTTGCCAGCTCCCAAGAAATTCGCCAAGGATGTGCGCAATCGCAGCAGCGTCGCCGTGGAACGCAATCGGCTACAACACGAAGTGGTAAGCAAACAGTTGCTTGGTCGAAAATGTTTCTAAATTTTGCGAGTTTGCAGCCAGATCATGTGCCCGATTCTTCGGGCTATGTGCCACAACGTATTGGACATCCGGTACATTTGGAGTATGGCTCGACGGGCGTCGACTCGAGTGGTGCACCCACAGGTAGTGCTGGCTATCATGCTGTGCCCTACGAGGGCAACAAGTGGCACGAGGAGTACTGGGAGCAAGACTACAATGGCCAGCAGTTCATACACAACAACACCAGAGTACAGCGTAAGCTTGCTCGGCGAACTAAAGCGAGACTTAGCTAATTATAACCTTTCATACCATGCAGATATTGAGGCTGAGTGTCAGGATGATTACATGAAAATACGCATTGGTTTCAATGGCTCATTTAGTGGTCTGCTTTACTCTGCTGGCTACGCCTACGATCCGGATTGCATGTACATCAATGGCTCTGGCAGGGACTACTACGAGTTCTACATACAACTCAATCGTTGCGGCACCTTGGGCAAGAACTCGCTGCAGGAAGAGAGTCGCAAGAATCCAACAGTGCGTATATTTTTTCTTAAAAATAATCAAATTAATTTAAAAGCTGTTTGAAAGTTTCAACTGGTTTGCTTCTTTCGATAAGATCTCCTTGATATACTTGCTGTGGGTTTATGTCTTAACATAACTTTGTGAAGACATTCGCAGTATAAGCTCAAGCAGTACCAATTTTAAAATATTAATTTAGTATGGTATAATAGTAGTATATGTTAGTAGTATAGTGATTTAGAAATTCGAATTTTATTTACATTAACTCAATTGCTTGCAGAACTTTATGTGGAATACTGTTACAGTGCAGTATAATCCATTGATTGAGGAAGAGTACGATGAGCACTTCAAGGTAACCTGCGAGTATGGCTACGACTTCTGGAAGACTGTCACCTTTCCCTTCCTAGACGTCGAGTAAGCAATAGTATTCACTTAAATATCCACAATATAAGCAAATAATTATTTATCGATGTCTTTTTTGTAGAGTGGCTACTGGCAATCCAGTAGTCTTCACGCTCAGTCCGCCCGAGTGTTACATGGAGATACAGAATGGTTATGGCATCGGCGGTCCTCGCGTAACAGGCCCAGTGCGTGTTGGCGATCCCTTAACACTTATTATCTACATGCGAAGCAAATATGGTAAGTGTTTTACTAGATTTTTGTGGGTCTCAACTGATTACTGTTTATGTAGATGGCTTTGATATTGTGGTCAATGATTGCTATGCACACAATGGCGCCAATAAGCGCATACAGCTGATTGATCAACAGGGCTGCCCGGTCGATGACAAGCTTATCTCACGCTTCAGAGGATCGTGGTCCGATTCGGGTGTTTTTGAAACACAAGTCTATGCTTACATGAAGACCTTCCGCTTCACAGGCTCGCCGGCGCTGTACATTGAGTGCGATGTGCGCATGTGCCATGGACGCTGTCCCGTAAGCTCGACATACAGTTGTCCAAATCGCCATATCTATTTCACAATTTATCTTCATACATCATATAGAGTCAGCCCTGTCACTGGCGTAACCTGAAGGCGGTCACCAAGCGTGACACCTCCAATATGACCGCCACAAATCTTTCGTTGCCGCCGCTTTCCGACACTGGCGATGCGGCCACCGAGAGTCCGGCACAGGCTTCGCTTTCGGAGAACGTGAATCTGTTTCAATCGCTGCGTGTGCTGCAGGAAGGCGAAAACGATGGCGACGATGTCTATGCCCATCGACAGGCCAAGCCGCAGTCGCCACATCATACTTGCCTCAAGACGTCAACGTTCTCGGCGCTAACTGCCAGCTGTTCGGCAGTGCTCTGCCTACTGACGGTTACATTGTTCATCGCTTGCTCTCGTCTGAAGCGACGCAAGCAGTCGACACTGTACGACTCCTACATAGCGCATAAGGGACAAATTGATTGATGTAGGAGGGCAGACTAAGTATTTGGGTCTGGGGGTGGCGTTTTGTAAATAGTTTATGGCATGAAATACCAACGAAATTTGTGTTCGATCATAGTTAGATATCGCTCTTAAAAATAAACAGTTTTATTTTTAAATACAAGTGGATTTGAATTGAATGCACAATATTTATAGCATACTTTTGGGTGCGCGACTTAAATGACTGCAGTATTGAGTGCGAAAAAAGTGTTGCATACCTTTCAGGCAGTCTAACAATATTTATCTTCTCTGCACTTTGCGACAGGTGCAAAATGGCGTTTGGTTTCGTGTTGTTAATGCTGGGGCATGTGTGGCATATGAGGAAGCACTAAGGCCGATAACATGTGTCACTTGTTGCACTTCCTCATTGGCACGCCCCAGTGGCTGCCATTGAACGAGCAAACGAATGCAAAAGCGTTGAACGTGTGTCAAATCGTCTACGATTTATGTGCTGTGCTGTATTTTCCTTTTCTATTTGGTTTCGTGTGAGTTTTGTCTTATTTTTTGTTTTTTTTTTTTTTTGGTCGTGCGCTTTACTGCATGATTTTCTATCACCGTTGTTTTTGTTGGGGCTGCCGCTGAAGCTACGGCAGCCGCTGCTGCTGTCGCTGCTGCGGCTGCTGTTGGGTTTGACACAAATTTTGAGCGTTGCGGCGCGCCGCAAAACATTGCCCAAAGTGTTAATATGGTTGAGGACTTTTAATGTTGCCCAACTGGCAGAGTAGACAGCAACCAACAGATTTTTGCTAATTGTGCAATTTTCGGTGAGTTGCTCATTTTGGACTGTATTTTGTTGTTACTACTGCTGCCTTCAACGCTTGCTACTGTAGCCGATAGTTAAGATGTCTCAGCATATGCGCAAGAATCTTTGCTGTAAAAATTAACACGGAATCATTAGAGTGATTTGTATAGTGTAGTTGCTGTGGTGTCGCAGAGTGGAGGGGGTTGACTCAAATTGCCATGGCTAATTAATTTATTTAGTTATGAGAAACAAACAATAGCCAGCGCAAACGCCAATCACAAAGGCAAAGACAAAGATAAACTCATAGACATAGACAACATTCTATAGACACAGACAAAGGCTGTGTTCACAGTCTAAATGTTTATGGTATCACATTACCTTTTCATTATTATTTCACACGCAATTTGCATAGAATGAAGCATGCAAACTTCAGAGCTATAGCTACATGCAAAATAATAATTTCATTTATGATTAATTGTTCTTTAACAGCGAATATTAAATTTAATAATTAAGTAATCTAATAAAGCAAAAAATATGAAAAATAATAAACGTTGTCTGTTTTTCAGAAACTTTTGACAGGCAGCTCGAAGATGAACAAATTACCGCTTTGCTCTTAAGTATGCAGCGACATGAGCGATGTTTAAGCATAACTGTAAAGCTGCACCCAGATTGTTAAATCGCAGTTGACGTCAGTACTATAGTTTGTAGGCCATCTCGCTGGGTTCATCTTAGGCACGTAGCCACCACGTGGTGGGAACCTTGAAAATTTGCAAAGACAGCTAAACACAACTGCCCCAACAAAAAAAGTGTTTCAATTGAATGCAGCAACAATAATAATTAAATAAGTAAGTAACGTTTTATGAGAATACAATAATTAATATGGTGTAATTTGCGTTGGCGTCGCTGCACATCGATTTTATCGCAGGCGACAACTCAGACTCCAGCTGTGAGTGAATCCATCTCAATGACTGAATCCGAAACCGAATCCAAATGCGATTGCGATTACGACTTGCACTCGCGGTGATGATGTGTGGTGACACCAAATAGGCACCCAAATTGCGCCAACTACAACAAAAGCTAAAAATTGAGTTTTTATGCGCGCCGGCGACCTTAGCTTTTGCTTTTGCTATAGCATCAGCGTTTTTCTTTTTTTTTCTATTTATTTATTTTTTTCTGCGCTAGAGTCCAAGTTGAGTTTGTGGCGCAGCCTCAGCCACATAATTTTTTTTGTGCGGCTGCACGTTCGTGGCCTGAGTCTTTCGTTTGCATTGTATTGCGCTGTCATGCGCACATGAAAATCATCATCAGGCAGCAGCACCAGCAGCAGTCATTGTAGTTACCAACACACACGTTTACCAATACCCATAAGCATCTACCAGCAGTATCTACCATCATCTAGCATCTAGCAGTCGCATCAATAATGCAAAAATATGCTTTCATTACCAAACGCGGTTTTATATGCCATGCAAAAAGAATCGTTGCTTTTTCATTCACCGATATTTCAAATGTGCATCTTTAAAACGTTTTATTTTTATTTTCCTTTTTATGTTGAGAGATCGAAACCGAGAGTGAGGGGGATTTGTCATGCTGCCATTGTTCATCCACTATGTTAAACTAATTGCGCTGCTATCAATCACGGCCTGCATACGGAAGTCTCCCTTCCCTTCGATGGCAATCGATTAACACTTTATTCTATGTAATTAAAAGCTAATGTGACTCTTTAACGTTTGATTACCCAACATTTTGCATAAATGTGCAGCGATTAAAAAGAAATTAATATCGAATTAGAATAATTAAATAGGTTATTCACTGTTGTAGTGTGGAATGCTACTGCTTAATGGAAAGTTACAGATGCGTAGCGAACCTTACGACAAGTTTATGATTCGGATTTTGCATATCATTTGGGTGTCATGAGGAACTACAGTATGCTAATCGTATAGAGGCGGCAGTCGGTAGTAGCTTCTGGCTACAGTGATTAGGCGTAACAAATCATAAAGTAAAATCATAAAAACAAATAAACTGGAGACGGCGCCCCGTTGCCCTTTCAAGCGGTGTTGTGGTTGCGTTTGTTAATTTAAGAGTTGCTTAATTTATAGACTCAAGTGTTGTACATCTTGTTGTTTTTTTTCGTCTAATTAAACAAGACTGCGGAAATGGAGTGCATTGGAGCATTACAATTCTCACGCACTGTATAACGACTTAATTGGATAAGGTGGCAACTCTGGCACCCGCATGTAAACAATAGCAATCAACAGCTGACCTAAGCCAAGCAAGGCCAACCCCTAAAAACGTGCTTTTGTTTACAATTTGCCAGCAGGCAGAATGACCAGCCCCCCCCAAATCTCTCTCACTCTTTCACTCTCTCATTTTAACGCTCTTTTATCCGACTTATTTGACAGTTGCGCAGAGAGGCGAGAGCAAATTCACTCGGCTGCTGTGCGCATCTCAAAAATCTCAATCGCATTGATTTTATCCAGAGTCCAGAAGTAGAGTTTTTAATCCGCACCCAAACTGCCTATGTAAAAGTTGTAAAATTCGGGGCAGATACACGAACAACGCCTCTGAAAATTGTGGAAAATTTACCAATAATCACAAAAAATTACTCACATCCATAAGGTGAAGTTGATAATACCAAACAGTTTCGTGTTATTCGGTGTTTTAACGTTCCTAAAAATCTTCGCTGCAGTCGAGTGGGCGTTTCATCAATAATTAACTATGCTAGGCATGCATATTAAATAGGCAAGGAATAGGAACAGCCGAGCAAGGACAAACAACACCACACAACATGGAGTTACCCAGCAGGTCGTTGGTGGCATTGCTGCTGCTGTGCAGCATCCTGGGACTGCTATTGATTGACACAGGTACGTGTGCGTGGTGCAGTTGTGATGCCACACGAAACTTCTGGCTCTGGGGACACGCAACTTATGTAATTAAGTGAGCTTGCTGGGGGAACAAAGTAAAAAAAATAAATACAAACCTTAACTGCTAACGAATTTTTAACCCAACTTGAAACCTCAAAAAAGTATCCAAAAAACTCTTTGAAACTAGCAACATTTTACAGCAATGATTTGATTTTTTTCTTAAATTTTATGAGAACGCACAAGCAGCGACGCCTTGACAAAATTCCGCAAGTTTCATGTTGTAGAATCACCACAACGCAAGTAGCGAGTACCGAAGTGACCTGCAGCCTCGCCCTCGCCCTCTGACTCTGCCTCTGCCCGCTGCCTGCTGCCACTGCCTGCTGTCACATCTTTAGCTACAGCCTTTACTACAGCATCTGCCTCTCTGCCTCAGCCTCAGCCGCTCCGCGTCAGTCCAGCTACTGACGTGTGTATTGTTAGGCAGCCAGCAAGTACACCATGCGAACAGCAACAACAATAACTATACAACAATAATAACTACAACTACAAATGTAACTAGAACAACAATAACAACAACAACAACAATAGCTACACAAATCGACTCGACTGTGCGATGAAATGAAACTTGAGGAATTTGCCAAAGCGTCGCTGCTGCAGCGCTGCCAAAAATTTGCCGAACCATCATAAAGAAATACGACTGCGCCGCTCATTAATGCAACTCAAAATACAACTAACTTTATTTAAATATATATATATAAATATATATATATATATATATATCTGCCCTATAAGTTATATATATTTACCTTTCTCTCTCTCTCTCTCTCTATCTCTGGTAATCATTAGTAAGTAGACTTAGCCTCCAATAAACTTTAACTATCTCCTAGCACCCGCTCTTAACTTAATTAAAACTGCAGCTTAGAATTTCCATCTCTCTCTCTCTCTCTCTCGCCAATTCTTTCTTTCTTTGTCTCTCTCAACAACATATATAGCTGCTCTATATTAAAAATAGCATAGTTTTGTTACTTCCAACGCTCGCAAATTACATGCTGTAAACTTCTTCACCTACTTAAAAATATATCTATATATATACTATATATACTACTTTCTACTCCCGATACCTTCAACTTTTACAACTACTACTACAAAAAAAAACTAAAATACTTTACTACTATTTTCACCCACCTTCTAATTAGCCATCTCTCTGCTTTTTGTAATTAACCAATGAATTTCTATCCAAACAAAAAAAAAAAAAAAAAAAACAAAGAAACGAAAACGAATTTGAAATGAAATTATGTACTGCAAAGCGTAGCAAAAACTCCCTTGGCGCTGCCGCAGATGGATACACACCAAAGCAAAGCTGAAATGAAAATGAACTGAATATTGAAAGCATTTTGTCGATCGAAACGATTGCAAAAAGATTTCTGTATCAACTGCCGAATCTTAATTCATACTCCTTCTGTTCTGAGCAGTCCAATCGAATCTAGTTAACTCTAGTGAACCTTAGTCAAAAAAAAAGAAAGAACTAATAAATAGATATACATAAATGTATAATGTATGTACAAGTAAAACAAAATAACGCACCAAATCGACAGATGAGACTTCCCTTAGTACTTTATGCTGTACTTAGAGCTCTTACACATACACACACACACACATTCCCTTAGTACTTTATGCTGTACTTAGAGCTCTTACACATACACACACACACACATGCGCGCTCACACACATACACATACATGTTTCATACTCATATTCACAGTTAAGCGGAGCTATCCATATACCCAAAACAACAACAACCAATAAAATAGCGCAACTGCAACTCGAAACTCTGAGTTTCAGCCCTAGCCCCAGCCCCAGACACGAAATTCCCGTCCCCAGCCCTTGTCGAAAAATGAAGCATAATTTTGTGCTCTATATAACACACATAGCCACGCATAACCCGGTCATGATAGCTACTTCACACACACACACACTCTCACTCACTTACTCACTCTTGTGCCAGGGACATTGCCATGCCCCATGCCCCATGCCCCACGCTCCGCACAGCTGTCAGAGCATTGTCATCGAAGTCAGCATCCGCATCCCAGTTTTCGGCGCATGTGCGAGATTGTATTCGCTCTCCCGTCGCTTCTCTGGAGTCTCGCTAGCTGTCGGATAAAATTTGAATGTCACACGCTTAGCTGTCATTTGTAGTTTCAAGTTGTAGTCGAATAATTTAGTAGAGTCGCAGGACCTGGTCTCGGTCCCTGACTTCTTGTAGCCATATACAATTCTGTACTTAGCTCTAGGACTGTTTAACTGTTTAACTGTCGGAGGTCCTTGCACCCAGTTGACCACTGTGCGCGACGTAGCAGTTGTTTAATGTGTGAATGGAAAACCGACTGCTGTCGCGCACAGTTGTTCAGTGCAATGGCATCCAGCGCGGCGTATACGCAACGTGTAGGTTGTCACACACACACATACACACACACACAAACATACTCACACCCATTTGGCATTTATGAAGCACAACAACTAGAACAACGCCAACAAAAGCAACAACAGCACAACAGTAACAGAAACAACAAATAAGTAAACGAGCAGCTTTCATGTTTCGTCATTTTAATTTTCTCTAGTTGAAACTAAATTAGAATCGGCGTCAAGTCATCAACGAAAACCAAAAATTAATGTAATCTAACAAATACTGAAACCTATCTGCTGTCTATCTCGATCTTTCTCGCTCTTTCTCTCTCTCTCTCTCTCTCTCTGTCTCTCTTCTGCCTTCACTCTCACTCTCTCTCCTCCCTCTCTCTCACTCTCTCTCTTTGTCTCTCGCTCTCTCTCTGTCTATCTGTCTAAGCTATGCCATCATTATAAGACATTAAAAAACTCAACTCAACTCAAAAAGAAAACAAAAACAAACCATTAAGAAACTAAGAACAAATTAAAACCACAAAAGAATACAAACAAAAAAATTTGCTCATATACGTTCCGTCTTTCTTTCCGTTTTTCTGTGTCTTCTTCTGTAATCTGTAAACTTTTGTTCCCGTTTTTCTTGTTTATGATTTTCATTTCCCATTTGTTAATCGACCATTTTTTGTGTGCGATTTTTGCGTTGTTGGTTCCTTTTGTCGTCCTGGGTTCAACTTTTGTTTGGTGTGTATTGTTTGTTTGTTTTTATAGTCAGTGCATCCGAAGACGAAGAGCGCCTGGTGCGTGACCTCTTTCGAGGCTACAATAAACTCATACGACCCGTACAAAATATGACACAAAAAGTTGGAGTAAGATTTGGTTTGGCGTTCGTACAGCTAATCAATGTCGTAAGTGTTATCTAATCAAAAAACAACAAAAAAAAAAAAACAAAACCAAAATATAATTCGAATTTAACAAAAAACAAAACAAAAAAAGTAATACCTACTAAATATCACAAGTATTATCAAACTAATAAAATACTAACTTAGTAGCGTGTAACAAACTAACTGTACTTACGAGTTCTGTTCATAAATAATTCTTGAGTTTTGTTACTGCCACACAGCACGCACAGTGGCCGTAGCAGCAGCCACGCCTTGGGCTGGTGGTGGGCTGTTTGCGATCAGTGGGCGTGGTAGCCGCCAGCCGAATTTTCAGTTTCGATTATGCTTTGTAAATACTTAATTACACGTGTTGTCTTGACTTGTAATTTGTATGTTTGTAGTGAAACTTCATGCCTAGCATTACGAATACTAACTCTAACAAATAAGCAAGCATAACGCATCTAGTCTAATTAAACTTGCATTAACAACAAATCCAATTAAATAAGAAAAACAAAAAAAATCAAAAATAAAAAAAAATATATATATAAAAAAACTTTATTGCGACAAAACCAAATGCAAATAATGACTTCAATTACCTTCCCACCCGCTCTCTCAATATATATTTTCTCTTAATTTTCGATTCGAAACAAATCTCGAATCATCAAATAAAAAAACCATCGATACATCGATGTATATCGATAACTCTGAAATACCATCACCACCAAACCACCACCACCACAACCAACCACCATCATCACCACAACAAATTCAAAAAATTATCTAAAAAAAAATCGAAAATATTCAATCGAATCAATTCAAAACTGACCAATTGAAACCAAGAATGAGAAAAATCAAATTATGAAATCAAACGTTTGGTTACGTTTGGTTTGGTACGACTATCAGCTACAGTGGGATGAGGCTGACTACGGCGGTATCGGGGTGCTGCGGCTGCCTCCGGATAAGGTTTGGAAGCCGGACATTGTGCTCTTCAATAAGTGAGTAAATGGCTTTACTAACTACCTACCTCTATATACTATATAGATATATAGTCTGTATATATGTTTGTAACTCTACTAACTCTCCAACAAAGAGTCTTCACTCTCGCTCAATAGTATATTATATATATATATATATATATATATGTTATAACGCTCTCTGAACACTGTTAAACTAGGCGTCAACGTTTTCGCAACTATCGTTTTTGACAATTTACTAACATTTCTTTCAATATATTGCGTCTAGTGCCGATGGCAACTACGAGGTGCGCTACAAGTCCAACGTTCTCATCTATCCCACGGGTGAAGTGCTCTGGGTGCCGCCGGCGATTTATCAGAGCTCCTGCACCATCGACGTCACCTACTTCCCCTTCGATCAGCAGACGTGCATCATGAAGTTCGGCTCGTGGACCTTCAATGGTGATCAGGTCTCACTTGCCCTCTACAACAACAAGAACTTTGTGGATCTGTCGGATTACTGGAAATCGGGTACTTGGGACATTATTGAAGTGCCCGCCTATCTGAATGTCTACGAGGGCGACAGCAATCATCCCACAGAGACGGACATTACATTCTACATCATCATCAGACGCAAGACACTCTTCTACACGGTGAATTTGATTCTGCCCACGGTGCTGATTTCATTCCTTTGCGTGCTCGTCTTCTATCTGCCCGCCGAGGCCGGCGAAAAGGTGAGTTGGGGTTAATTTTGTGATGTGTTTTGATGGTTTTGTTTTTTCTGTGTTCCGTTTTGATTTTTTGTTTTGATCGTCTTCACAAACCGGATTCCGATGGCGCTAGGTCACGCTGGGCATTAGCATTTTGCTGTCACTGGTTGTGTTCCTATTGCTCGTCTCGAAGATTTTGCCACCCACATCGCTGGTGCTGCCGCTGATCGCCAAGTATCTGCTGTTCACCTTCATCATGAACACCGTCTCCATTCTGGTCACCGTCATCATCATCAACTGGAATTTCCGTGGACCGCGCACACATCGCATGCCCATGTGGATACGCTCCGTCTTCCTGCACTATCTGCCCGCCTTCCTCTTCATGAAGCGTCCGCGCAAGACACGCCTCCGCTGGATGATGGAGATGCCCGGCATGAGCATGCCAGCGCATCCGCATCCCTCGTACGGTTCGCCCGCCGAGTTGCCCAAGCATATCAGCGCAATTGGCGGTAAGCAGTCGAAAATGGAGGTTATGGAGCTGTCCGATCTGCACCATCCCAACTGCAAGATCAATCGCAAGGTCAACAGCGGCGCTGAGCTGGGCCTGGGCGATGGTTGTCGCCGCGAGAGCGAATCCTCCGATTCCATACTGCTCTCGCCGGAGGCCAGCAAAGCCACCGAGGCAGTGGAGTTCATTGCCGAGCATCTGCGCAATGAGGATCTCTACATACAGGTGAGAAATAGGTGGAGAAACTCTTGAGAATTTCTATTTTCACTCTTGTGCTTCGATAGACTCGCGAGGATTGGAAGTATGTGGCCATGGTGATCGATCGTCTGCAGCTGTACATATTCTTCATAGTGACCACAGCTGGCACCGTTGGCATTCTCATGGATGCGCCACATATCTTCGAGTACGTCGATCAGGATCGCATTATCGAGATTTATCGTGGCAAGTAAAGGAGAGTCTATCGCTCTCCCTCTCTCGCATTCTTCCAATTGGACAAAAACTAAACAAAAGGTTAAACATTGCAAAAGGCAACAATAAAATAAATAAACGAAACATTTAAGCGGATTTTTAGATTTTAATAATGACACTTAGAAGAAATGTCGAAAGAAATTGACAAATTGGCAAGTTGGCTAATTTAAACCTAGGAATAGCAGCAATTCAAGTTAAACACAAAAATAAAAACACACACATAAATACAAATAATTATTCGATGCAAAACTGAACACAGAAATTGCAATTTGAACGCTTCATATTTAGGCATAGAAATCATTCAATTAAATGAAACAAGAAACGTCACAACAAAAATGGTTTATGAGAACGAAAAGCAAAAGCGACAGAAACGAGAAAATCAAATCAACTAGTGGAATTGTGGAAAAAATATATATTTTAATTTTAAAATATTAATATATTTAGTTTAAGTGCAATAAACAATGATAACTTTAATGACACGACCGTATTTGCAATTTGTTATGTTTAGAGTACTAAGTAAACCAATTTAAAACTAATGCATAAGATCAACGATAACTAAATTAAATTTGTAAGTGCTTCACATCCAGCAAATTGATAAAGAGAACGCGATAACCCGAATAACACAAACACAATATAAAACCAAATACACAGAAGAAACAAACCTGTAGACAGAACACCAAAAGGCAAACAGAAACAAACAACACAGTAAACTACAAAACTAATAAAAATGCAAAGTTAATTAATAAATAAAACAAAAGCAAAAATTCATAAAATTCAAACACAATGGCAGAAATGGAAACTGGCTCAGAGCATTGCGCATACGCCGCGTAACCCGCCGGCTAATTGGCTTATTAATTAATTGATATTGGCGTTTATCTAGCTATGTATTTGATGTGATTGCTCTGGCGGCCCCAAGCTGACGATTGCCGGCTGCCGGTTGCCGTTTGGCGGCTGTATTGTCAATGCAAATTAGTTTTACGCTGCCATAAATAGCAAATATCTATAAATATCTGCTGGAATGTGCATGTTGCACTGCTGACTCAGCTCTTTATTGGAAACAACATCTACACACGGCTAGATATAGAAGATGTCTGTCCGTATGGCATAGATCTTGGGCACGATTTCGTTTGATGCCAGCTTATGATTTGATGCGTCTAAAAATATGCAAATCGCCGAGCAAAGTATTTCGCACATTAATCAACGCTGGCTTCCAGCTCCCCCCACGCGCTTGTGGCAAGTGGTGTGAATTCTGTCAGCTCGCTCAGCGTGCTGTGATTAAATTGAAATAGACAACAGTCCGGTTTGATAAGCATGGTTCCTGGTTGGCTTCTGGCTAAGCTATTAGCTGCTCGCCAGGGCCAGCGAATAGCTGAAGTACCAAGCGAGAAAAAACCCTAAGTGCTAAAAAACTAACTAGTACGCGTTGTTATTGACTTACAATCGCCGTTGATTACCAGCGGCAGCAAAATAGAGAAACAACTACGACTGCGAGTACAACTACAATTACAAACTAACAAAGGTTGCAGCATCACGACGACGATGACTGAGACAACGGAGCAGCGACCGAGTGTCTCTCAAATCACATCACGTCTCGTTGTCGGCGTCGGTCTCGGGGTCTCGGCTTTGGTCTCGCCAAAAGTCGTCGGCTTGGAGTCGAAAAGCTGGCTCAAAACGCAGGTGAGCCAGCTTAGGGGCTGCTCTGGTATAAATTCGCCAAGGGAGAACATTTGGGCATCATTCGATTTTCTGATTTTGCAACGTAGACGTCGCTGGCTGGCTCCGTCGACCAGTTGCTCAGTTGCTCACTTGCTCACTTGCTCAGTCGTCAGTAGTTACAATTGTCGTGTGCTGTGTCTGTGCTCAAACCTGTGAACAGTTGAAATTCAACGCTCCTCTCACTCGCTTCGTCGCGTCTCTTGGCTTGGTGCTTGGTGTGTGTGCTTTGTGAAAAACTGTGAAAATTCGCGCTCTGTTTTGGGCTTTCAATCCCGCCAGCATGGTGAGTCCATCACCGGCAAAACGCTTACAGTCTATGGATTAATCTCTACACATCTCGTATCTCTATCCGCAGCGCTTTTTACTGCCTCTGGTGGCGCTGCTCGCTGCCGCTGGCGTCCATGCGGATGTCTCGCATCTGGACACCGATCTGCGTGAGGATGGCTACCACTACAAGCAGCCGTCGCTGCCGTTTCCCCCGCCGCCCTCGGGCAATGGCATCGAAGACTCTGGCCTGATTCCCGGCCCAGCTCCATCGGCGCCAGCGCCATCCTATGGTCCGCCCCAGACGCAGCCACCGCGCCCTCAACCTCAGCCTGTGCCCACAGCGCCAGCTCCGTCTTATGGCCCACCGCAGACGCAGCCTCCGCGTCCCCAACCTCAGCCTGTGCCCACGGCACCTGGTCCCTCCTATGGCCCGCCACAGACGCAGCCACCACGCCCACAGCCACAGCCTGTGCCCACAGCGCCAGGTCCTTCTTATGGCCCACCACAGACGCAGCCACCACGTCCTCAGCCACAGCCTGTGCCCACGGCACCTGGTCCTTCCTATGGCCCGCCACAGACACAGCCACCTCGTCCGCAGCCGCAGCCAACGCCACCACGTCCCAGCTATGGCCCACCACAGACGCAGGCGCCGCCCGCTGGCCCTGAATACCTGCCACCCGATCAGCCGCAGCAGCCTAAGCCACGTCCAGTGCCCACGCGTCCATCGCCACCAGCACCACAGCCCACACCCAGCTATGGACCACCGCCTACCCAACCACAGCCTTCGCCTAGCTATGGACCACCACCCACTCAACCACAGCCGCAACCGCAGCCAACTCGTCCGCAACCAACACGCCCGCAGCCAACGCGTCCTCTGCAGCCGGGTCCCGAGTATCTGCCGCCTTCGGGTCCACCATCAGGACCACCAGCAGGTCCCTACCTATCAGCCACGCCCACCTACACCACCAGCTCCCCCAGCAGGTCCCACATACCAGCCACGCCCACCAGCACCACCCGCACCCCCTGCACCCACTCCCAGCTATGGTCCTCCACCTGCCAGCCCGCCTGCACCGCCCACCTACCAGCCACGTCCGCCTTCGGCTGCACCACCAGCACCACCCACCTACCAACCACGCCCACCTGCACCACCAGCTCCTCCTGCACCTACTCCCAGCTATGGTCCTCCTCCTGCTAGTCCTCCGGCGCCGCCCACCTACCAGCCACGCCCACCAGCACCCACTGCCAGCTACGGCCCACCAGAGGGACCCACCTACCAGCCACGCCCACCAGCACCACCTGCACCGCCAGCACCCACTCCTGGCTATGTGCCGCCGCCTTCTGCCAGTCCTCCAGCGCCACCCAGCTATCAGCCACGTCCACCAGCACCACCGGCACCGCCCAGCCCTACTTATCCGGAGCCCGTGCCCGATGCCGGTTCACTGGGTCCCGATGGCTACAACTACAACAAGCCTGCCAAGCCATTCACCTTCTAGGTGGCTGGCCACACACGTCCAACTGCAAAACATCATGTTCGCACTTTCATAATGCATTCCAAGCAAACTTTTGAGCATCCCGCCTCCCCCGCCGTCCTTGTAGTAGGTACATTGTAAATGCATCTATTGTAAATCGTCGTTTCAAATAAAGAGAGTTCTACACCGAAACCAATTAACTTTGACTCGCTAGATTGCACTGCCAGATTGTGCACTTGGCCAATGTTCAACGGCTGCTTCTATTGCTGCTGCTGCTGTGACTATTGCTGTGACTACTGACCTTCTGTGGCGTCAGTGCTGACAAGTAGTTGACGCGTCCCAAGATCTATTGCGACGGTCATTAGCGCCGGCAGATGCCACCGCACACTAAATATCAGCAGTTCAAGTGCAATAAAACAGCAGCAGTCGCCGGCCGGCTACAAATCGAGTTATAGATTGATGCACTGCAAAAAAATACTAAAAAAACTAAATTGAATATACAATCGAGTTGTTGAAGAAGCGGCAGCATGTAAAAATATGTAACCAACAAGATAAATCAAAATTAAAGAAAATACAAAAATCAAAATTTTGAAACAAATTTTGTAGTTCCAAATTGCTTCAACTATTTTCTTACTAATAATATAAAATATAATATTCATTTCATTTCATTTTAACCAGTAAAGGAATTCTTATTTAAGCTCATTTTTATTTTCTTTTTTTCTACTTTTTGTTGTCAGCTTATGAAGAATGTCAACAATGTGTATTATTTATGTCACATTTATTTTGGAAATATGATCATTGCTTTAGCTGCAAAAATGTTTGGAAGTAAATGATTGCCAACCGAATTTTAGACAACAATATTTCTCTCTGTGTAGGCTCTGCTAAATGTAAACAACATTTTATGCCTTTTTGGCATTTATTTTGTCATTATGAGCTGCTAGCAATTTTCGACCACTGCAAGTCTATTATTTTGGTTGAGTGCAAACCTGAAGTCAGAGGTTGCGCTCTCTGGTAGGTCAAATCAATCAGCGAATTGTGCTATAAATCAACGTGCAGTTGAACAGGGACCACAGCAATATTAACGGCGACAGCAAACCGCAGCGTCAAATTTGATGCCGGCAACAAGCGGAAATTCCGTGAGCGTCAAGCAGCCGTGCAGCAGCCTCAGTTCTCAGGCGGGGTGTTTGTTAAATGCTTAGGTGCAGTTATAGTATATAAATCCATAAATCCATGAGTCCATAATGACTATATAAACGCACATAACGATTCGAATTGCAGCATTGCCATAGATGGAGATGCATTCAAGGTGCCTTCGAAATCGTCGATTGAACGATCGATCGATCGCTCGATCGTCTCAGCCAAAATCAATACGAAAATACTCAACGTTGGATGGAGCCGTTGACGAGCTGCTGTCGACGACTCAATTCCCACAAGCTGTCGTCAGTTAGTCCATCATTCATGTAGTCAATCTGTCAATCGCGCTTAGTCAATAAATTGAGCTGGCGCTGGCGATGCGGCCGCTTCATTAGGCCCCAAAAAGTGGCAAATGCAACAGCCACAGCAACGGCAAAAGCCACTGCAACTGCAACAGGTTAAGCAATGGTTTTTGCCATGGCTTTAGGGGCTTAGAGGGCTCCGCTACTTACTAATTGCATAAGCATTTACTTACGGCCTTCGATTTGACTGTGACTGAGAGCTGAGAGTTAGCTACAGCTGGACACCATTGTGATGCTGCTGGAGCTATTCAAGATGTTCGTCGATGAAGACACGCGCCCTTCGTCGCGAAACACTGCATTGCTTTTGATTAACGTCTTAACGAGTGTGTCTTGGGTGTGATTTATGTATTTTTTGCTGCTATTTGACTGACCTGCAGCTGCAACCTGATGCCGCGCGCTTGACGCTCCGCCGTTTTTTGCTTGATTTATGATTACAGAGATTTTGAGATTTTTGTTATGTTTTTGTTTTTTCGGCATGTCAAAAGATTCGGCACGCATTGTCCGCTCATTGTTTGTTACTTGATTAGACTGAGCTTCATTTCATTTCATTTGTTTGACTCTGGCTTTAGCACCAGCGTTGGCGTTCGGATAGAACAAGTTCATTAGTTAGTGCCTGATGACCTTATCTAATTCTATGTAACGAATACTGAAAACGACAAAGCAAAATCCAAGGCATAAAGTATGACGGGTTCACAGCATCATCCATCCGGGTGTAATTTCCCAAACAAGTTATTCATAGTCGCAAATAGCCGGAGACTCAAACGACACGCAAATGTAAATACGAGTATAAATATTAAATAATTTAAGCTACTGGCAAAAAAATAGATGAATGCACATACCTAAATATTTTGTATATATATTGTATATATATATTTCACTGGTGCTTAAATAAATTGTTTTTTTTTTTTTGCTCTGGCCGGCGGCAATTTGGTTTTTATCTCATCTGAAAAATTCCTTAATTTCTTGAATATTAATCTCGACAACTAATCAAAAATATTAACTGACAAATTATAATTATGACTTAATCGACAGCATTCAATAAAGAGTCTTTCAGTTTGTTTGCCAGATTTATGGCAGCGCCAAGAAACGTTCGTCATGATTTCTAATGACGCATACGCAATGTTGGCCCGCCGCACAAAACTCCACTTCTGTACGAATAGATCGCACTGGGGCAACGCCTCTTGTAAATCAATCAAAGGCGAAATTGCCCTTGGCACAGTTGTTCGCACTGTTAGCCCCTTGTTTTCTAAAATTTAGATGCTGACATGAGAAAAAAACCAACAAAATCCAAGCTAGGTGTGTACAAAAAACCCTCCACCATCATATCAACAGTTACAACAACCACAATGGTAGCAGAAGCAACGCACTTTACATTATTGTTTTTTTTTGTTTTTGAGCAAACATTGCGTACGATGATTTGTGTAGATGGCCCAGGTCGAAAGAAATACGAAGCAGTCGGTTCAAATGAACGGACAGAAGCACAAAAAGCAGCTGCAAAGCTAACCACGCATGAAAAATCTAATCTCAATTATGATTGTGGCTACTGGCTTGTGCAAGCGAATAAAGTGGTTGCTCAACATTAGCCCAAAGTTGTGCTATGTTAATAATCGAAACATTATGGGGCATAATATGTTGCATATTTTTAGTTGCCCGTTAAAATCCACTGCCACAAGCTAGCAAGAATACACGAAACGAAAACCACAAATTCCATTGCATACTTTTAGCTGCTTATGAATAAGATACGCGGATCTTGTCTACGCTTTATGCGGTAAATGTTTATTATGATAAATGGTGGCAAATAAATCAAGTATACGTTTCGGTCTGCCTATGAGCCATATACAGCAAACTTATTCTAGTGCAAGGCATGCCTAAGAGCTTGGATTTGGCATCATTCTCTAATCGCATTTAATTTGCTGCCCACGAAATTTGTGTGTTTATTTTTGGCATCGCTATTAGGTGAGCTGTTGTTAGTTCGTTTACCGTATTCAACTTCCTCATGCGATTCCGCTTGATCGATATAGCATGTAATTTCCCCGCTCTTCTTCACGCATTATCTAAAAATTAATCAATACTTTAATAGACGTTTAACAACTATTAACCTTCTGAGCGTTCAAGTGATTGCAAATAAATCAAAATTATCCAAAGACCACGCAAAAAAATCTCTTCTAAGTAGCAGCATCAAAATCGACATCAGCAACAGCAGCTCAACGACAGCAACATCTACAATACTAAGAAACAACTTTAACAATTGACAGCCGCGATTTATGAATTATAAGCGAAGCGCGAACAAAATCGTTTAGCCGTTGAAATTGCCAATTATTTGTTTGCCATTCCCGACTCGTGGACAACAGTCACAGACAGCGAGATAGCGGCTCATTAGTTGGCTTAGCCTTTGTTTAAAAATAGCAAAATAGACTTTTGGCGATTGATTCAACGATTGATTCAGCGATGATGGGATATATTTTACGAAGCAGAGCACAGCGGCCTCTCTAGTAATTGATTGAAGATTGTTTTTGAGGCCCAAGCGATTACCATAATATCAAGGCACAATTTGTTGGCTATTAAGTTTCAATTAAAAGCTTACAATACGCTGAAGTTTGAAAACGATGCGACGACAATCATAAAGAGAAACAGATCATTGACTTGACTCTTGTCACTGGGCCATTCATAATGCCTCTGGGGTGGCTTTGTCACGCAAATGCTATTCATTTTGGACCATTAAATATCGTCAAGACGACTGTGACTAGTGACTACTGGCAGGAAGCTGTGGACAGATTATTGGACTGGTGTTGACTACTGACAGAGTGCGCTTTTTTTTTTTGGTGAGCGTGAATCAATTAACGGCACGTCAACGGCCGTGCAGTGTTCGGGGTCTGCGAAACGCAACTGGAACTAAAACTGAGACTGAAACTGAAACTGGTCACCGTTGCCATTGCGTGGCTGACAATGTGGGTCGTGAGTTTTGTGAGTTGTGAGGGCCCCTCGGCTGACAGGCACTTGTCAAACAAATCCATAATACGTGTCAGACACATCAACGCATCCGAAAATGTTGGTAGTCACAAGCTTGAAAATGCAAATGAAACAGCGAAACTAAAAGAAACCAAAATTAAATTATCCAATGTTTACAATCTCTTTACAAATTTTAACCTTGGCCTTACACACAAACGCAAACAGAAACCACAACCAAAAGCACAAGCAGAAGCACAACCGCAGAAATACACACAATCACATTTAGGTAGCAGCATCATATTCAAGTCATTTATAAGATGCACACACAAAACAAATGGCCACAAAGCCCCTCGCCAAATAAAGCGCAGCAAGCGGCATCTAATTCGAAACAATGTCAGATCAGCTACTTAACACACAAACCCACACACGAACACACATATTCACTCACACACGCTCTCTTTCTCACTAGACCTTTACAGTATCAATTAGTTGGGCCATTGACTTGGCTAAGTATAGAACTTTACAAGCCCCAAATCTTTGCCAGACACAGTGGCGGGTCTGTCGCGAGAATCTTTTTGTCTTGGCAGTCAACGTCAACTACGTCACGTGCCAGCTCAGCGATGAGCCGTAAGCTGAGTGAAACGGGTTCTAATGCGCTGCCCATTAAACATTAGACAACAGAAGAGATACAAACTAAAGATGTTAACAGATAGATAGGTAGATACCCGTACACACGAGCAGATTCATTTGCATTTGTGCAAATTAACTTGAATGGCTTATAAATATAAACATTTAAATCAACGAGTTTCGGCCTGGCTCTTCGCTACCACTAAGTGCTTAGCCCGGCTAACAGCCACAAGCACAGTCAACAACACGAGCAACTAGCTAGAACGAGTTGCTTTTTATGGTGGACTTATGGCATATTATGTATAAAGCGATAGTCATCAGTGTCAGTTCATGTTCGACTATGAACTAGATTTGTCACTATCGCCCAAAAAATATGAATGAATACTTGAATGGCTGATCTGCGACACTAAAAACGATGTTGCTGATAATAAAAAATGAAATGTCAGCTAACCAATCTATTAAACTGAAATTGAAAGCTATAATCCGGCGAGATTTAATGAACGATAAGTAATTAATCACCCACTTCACAGGAACCGCGTTTAAGTTCTTATCAATTTGGAGACAGAATGATTCGAGTTGCCTTGCAGCTTGTTCGCTGTTTGAGTTCCCAAAACAAGCTGAATTAGAACATGTTATTTATTCGAGAATCGGCTCAAAATTCCCCCATTTAAGGGGCTTCTTCAACTCAATTTGATCTCAATTTTATTATTCTTAATTATCGAAATAATAATAATCTTCAGAGTCTTAAGCAAAGTTCAAAGTGCTCAGCTCAATCAGAGTGCGGCACGAGCCAGCAGCAAAAAATAACAAAAATCAGAAAAAAAGGTGCCAAAGTGTCTAAGCTAAATTGTTTAGCGTTTTGACCATCGATGTGTCGCTGTGGCTGCGAATTCATTTAGCCAACGGCCAGCCGTCACTATAATTATGATTTTTTATTATATTTCTAAATTTTTGTTGTTTTTTGTTTTTTTTTGTTTTGTTTATTGCTGTTGTTGCGTTATAAAAGCTAATTACTAAGTTAAATAATGATAAGATAGAGCTTGATGCTGGTTGAGGTTCTCAGATGTCCGATCAGTTTTTGCGGTCAATTTGCATAATGAATTCTCTGTTGTTGCCAATTAAATGTTAACGTCTTAGACCGCTTTCACATGGCGCGTGTCTAGTTTAAGCATCTGTTCTGCCAGCTCCAGAATTGGGAACGGCAACGGGAACGCGAATGGAAATAGATATGACATTTAATAAGAAGAGAATAGCCCATCAATTTGCATTTATCGTATATGGGATGAGCAATATAGCGAACGATGTCAGAATGCTGTGCAGATCAATTGAGGCCTAGCAAAGTGAAACAAAACCGAAACAAGTTAAATCATTAATTGTGGCTAAATGCGCACTGTGATTAGCTAAATGCGGAGGCGGAAATAATGTGTGTAGCAACATTTGTTTATTTGCCTGAGCAGCAATTTAAATAAAATTTGTTGAAGTAGTTATAAATCATTCGAGTGCTCAGCATTCTATATATATATGAGCCTCTCTATCTCAGCCGTAGACGCAGTCTCTCTATCACACTGGCTGCACGTTAAATGCCTACAATTTTAATGCCAGCCATAACAACTACTTTATGAGCTTAGAAACTTGGCCGCGAAACAGAAGCTTCAGCCGATGAGTCTTGCAAATATATTTTTTACTAAGGGAATATAATATTCGGCGTGTGTTAAATGTTGTTATACTTTTGCCATAATTAATTGAATATTTATAATGCTAATGCGGCCGCTGACAACGCGGCTCTTCAGTTGGTGAATGTGCGGAAGCACGCCAGTTATTTACGATTCATTGTTTCGACACTTGACAAAATAACATTTGAGTGAATGACAGGAATGAGTATCTATCTATCCAAGTGTATCTGTCTAGATGTGTGTAAGTTTGTTGTGGGTAGGCCAAACATTGGAATGTGTACTCTTGTGTTTAAAATAATACGAATGCTGGTTAATTCGGACGCAAAGAATTTTAAATACTAACAAGTAGCCAAGGCCAGCATTTGCTTCTGCTTCTGCTTTTGCTGTTGCTTCAGCGATGGCTATGTCTATAGTTTTGGCTACGGCTGCAACATGATTTAAATTGTGCAATTTTTGCAGCTTGTTTTATTTATGAGTTTAAGTTATTGTGAATTTATGCTAAAGATAGCAGCCAGCGTAGTGTTAACCTAGCAACTTAATTTGGCATTGCGCATACGCATTGTGTGCCGCCTCGTTTGCTTTTAACAATAACAACATCAAAACTAGTGAAGAAGAAGCATTGTCATGCGTCGATTGAAACGTCAAAGGAAAAACAACACCTTCGTGTCATATATCGACAATAGAGCACCGCTCGATGTCTTTGCTCAGCCATGCAAATTTATCATTATTTTTGTTAGCTTAGTATTTACAATCTTATTCAAATGCTAAACAAAACACATCGGCAGCCACAGCCACAGCCACAACCACACATAGCCAGAGAACGAGGCGTGTCTTTTAATCGTTTGATCGCTTCGCGATAATTTGCAGACGTGGGAAACTTTTGTTAGGCAGTTCCATATACTACATATATATTTCTATATATTTGGCTTAATGTTTTGTATTGTTCTTATCGCTAGATCGCATGTAAACGAGCCAAAAACATGGCTCGGATAACAGGTCGAATACATTATAATTGGAAATTTTGTCACACCACCACCGTTTAGCACACGCTTGAAACATTAAAAGTTGAGCAAGGCGTTGGTCGAAATGTCGAGCCGGGCAAAGGCGCAAGGTTAATGGCCACCGTTTGGGAGGTCCATTCTTATCGAGGCTCACGAATTGTTTACTTTTTGGCCAGCTTTTAGAATGCTAAAGTCTTAAGTGCGTTCAGCTAATGATGCGATACTTTGAAGCCCATAAATAAGCACATTTTTCGATTGCCGGCATTTAAGGTAATTTTCCAACAACGTGTCGGCTCACGGCTTTTGATTCAATTTGTGATAGCAATTTTTTGATTTTTTTTTTTTTTTGTGATTTTTGTATATGTGGTTTGTGTTTTTTTTTACCTTCTTTTACCGGTTCATTGGGGATTGTCCGTTTGGTTCGATGGTTGGGCTATGCTAATTTGGCGACGACTTCATTTTCGGTTCCGGTGCGGCAACAAGTTACCAAAAAGATGAAAAAAGATGAAATGATCAACATATTCATTTTATATAGCCATAAACATAAATAAAAGTGGTTTTTAAAAATGTTATCATATTTTATTAAATACTCTGCGTATGGCTATCGTTGCGTTGCGATGCGATCCGATGTGTATTTGAATGTGGTTAAAAATCTATAACATCATAAATCGGCTGCGCCTCATAACAGATTTATGGACTCAATCAGAATAGAATTGTTTTCCATTGTTGCCCGTTTTCAATATTTTGTATGACACGTTTAGCAAGTCAAATCGAGTGACGCAACGCAACCCATGACGACGATGGGGTTCCATAACTAATATGCGATTTATCGGTGTTTAGTTGTCCGGTGCGCATTGCCAGAAACATAATATGCCAAACAAAGTCATTATTAATTACATTTTAACATTTTCTAATAACCGTAAAAATAACCATAAATAAATTGCGACCGCAGCTGAGCTCGGAAATATGAGCATTGCCTAAATACTACTGCTGCTTACTACTTTGCTGCTTAACGCTGTATTTAAAAGTACCCGTTTATGTTTCTTGTTTTCGATGACAAACATTCAATTAATCAAGGCATACGATGCCACCGTCAAAGCAGGTGAAAGGCAGGCTTCTGAATCTGGCTACGAATTAAGCTGCGACTGCGACAGCGACAGCGAAATGATGTCACATATTTAGAAGCAGCAGTCAGCTGCGGCTAAGCAGACTAATTTCTAACTAATTTTTATGGTCCAGTGTGGATAGCTCATCCAGTCACTTCACATTTACAAAATGGCGCCGCCTCTTCGAAAAAGCTTTTAGCCTGTTTCTTGGTGACATTTCCTGTGTCCAGCCTTGATGCGAAACATGCTGGCTGCAGCTGTCGAGTGGTGGCACACTTGAGACTCTGGCACTGTGGCCAGGTGAATGTATTTCCCCCCACACATATGCACGAAATTCAGTAAACGGAAATGATATTTGTATGCCCAAAAGCCGTTAAATTCGTTGTAGCTGTTGTTGTTGTTGTTCACATTATAGTTGTTGTTGGTGCTGTTTGTTTCTATTTGTGGCAGAGGTCAAGTGAGCAGGCAAACAACCAAATAGATGGATGGATGGGCAGACAATCTCCTCAACTTGACATGATCGTCAAGTTTTTGTTTGTCAAAATGTTTAACAGCTTGTCACAACAACTAAAGGCGAGCTCAATATTTGCCTCTCCTAATGACAACAATCATACGGCTAACAATGTTAACAATGCAATCCAATAATTCTCAATGTGACAAAAGTTGCCAAAACATCTCAGTTTTGTTTGGTTAGCAGCCCAAACAGATTTATAGGCCAGCATAAAAAAATGATATACGATTGCGTTGGCATAATTAGATGGCCAGCTATTCCATTGTGTACGCGCGCAGTGCTGGCTAAAAATATTATTCTTATAAAATGTTATGCAAATTAGAGCGAAATAGGAGAACAATACAAAAGAATTAGACATCGAACTTCGCTTGAGCCACGAGCCGTGCCAAGCACTGCACAACACCGCCAGCCCAGTTAAGAGAGTCGGAGTGAGAGAGTGTAACGTTCGAATTCGAAATCGAGATCGAGATCGAGATTGCTCTTAACTGTCTTCTTTTGTTTTGGATTTTGTTGTGTGTTTGTTGTGTCTGTTTATGGAGCGTAGACTGTGACTTTAAACTGCGATTTCGACTTCGATAGTGACTGGGACTGCGATGCGTCATGGCTCGTGACGACAACAAAGTGATTGTGACGGTCTACTGTATCGGCAGATGCTGCTTTTGGTCGAAGGGACGCCATGTGACCACTTCTAGCTGCGGCTGGTCGAAACCGCACTGCCGCCAATATTATCGAATTATTTAATTTAAATTTTGATTTGAATTTGTTTGATGTTGTTAATGTTACTGTTGTCGTTGTTGTTGTTGTTGTGTGGTTGTTGTAGTTGTTGCCATGCTTCTTTCAGCTTGAGCATGGTTGTTGTTGCTGTTACTTTATTTATAACACCGTATGTGTGTGTTTCATCGAGTTTTTGGCGGTCGTCGCTTTGCGCTTGCTTCTCTTTAGACCCACATAGCGAACCGGACCGGTCAGATATAGTATAAATTTCATAGAAACTGCCCAGCTCATCATCATTTGTGCTTTGAACTTCTTGAGTGTAAATTGCTCGTGCGCTTCTGGACGAGAAATTTTTGCGTAACAAAATCTACTAAAAAAATAACAAATCAAAATGGTATGTGATCCTTGCAGGAATAACATAAAAGAATTTGGCCAGTGCCTCGTGCTGAACTTTAAGGACATAAATAAAAGGCCTAAAATAAAAGTGAATGCAAAAAAAAGAAGAAAAAAATAAATAACAAAACACGAATAACTAAAAATAAAGAACAACAATCAATTCGGAGTGCCACAAAAGTCAAGTGTACAACTTCATTGCGTTTGACAGGCTCGAGTATCATTCTCGCATTCCATTCGCGCCCAGGCTACAGCAACGGCAACAACAACAGATAGCAGCAAACAGCTAACTGCTAACAGATACATCTATAAATAGAATTAACCAGCCAGTTTAGGCCAAAAGTGTACTTAAATCAACGAAATTTTTGTTCTTGTTCCCGGCAGAAATTCTTCGTGTTCGTCGCTTTGGCTTTGATTGGCTTTGCCGCTGGCGCTCAGCTGCCCGACTCCGCCACACAGGGACCCAATCCTCAGGACATTGCCACACCCGAACCGGAATACATTGACATCGAGGAGCCAGCGCCAGTTGCAGCTGCCCCGGCACCCCGTCCCGTTGCACCCCTGCCCCTGGCCCGTCCCGTGGCTCGTCCCGTCGCCATTGCCCAGAACTATGTCCAGCAACCGATCGTGCAGCGCGCCCAGTACCTGCCCCCTCTGGCCCAGCAGCAGCCCCAGCATCTGTCCGGACACGCATACAGCAGCCAGAGCGGCTACCAATACCGTCGCCCAGTCTATGTAAGACGCTTCTACCGTCAGCGCCGCTACTAAAGAGGGGCAATGTCTAGCACTTAACTTTGACTACTTATTTAATATATCTAATTCATCTTTTACGAAGCCTTTATTTTGTTTTTCTTTTTTCTTTTGTTTTACTGGCTGCCTTTTTTATTCCCGCACACAATATAAATATAATATTTTTTCTCTCTTGTCCCCCCTCAAACCCCGTCACATCCCGACTTGCTCCCGTTCCCGATCACGATCACGATCCCGTTCACGTACCTGATCCCGCATTCAACACAACCACTACTACTATCTACACATATGGATAAATAGCATTAACCAAATACCAAAAAAAGCAAATATAATCCCAAGCACACATACCACGCACTCAGCCACCTCAACAACCTCTACCTCTACCACAATCTACTACTATTCAACTCTTCAATCTATCCAAAATCTATCCAACTATCACATCTAATAACAAAATCCTAATCAAAGGCGTTTTTCCCACGAAACGCTGACGAAAAAGATACAAATACTAAAAACATCAAAGTACAAAGAGACAAATGAAGTTCGGATGATATAAAGCAATCGAAATCGAAATCGAAACTGAAACTGAACCTGAAAATGAAACTGAAAACAAAATCGAAATCGAAGTATTTAGTTATTGTTGTTGAATCGCAAACACACGTAAATAAATATAAATTATTTGTAAAATAAAAAAAATTACAAAACAAAATAAAAGAAAGAATAGTGTATTATTTGTTTCTGTCCAAGGTCTATCAATGATATGCCATATCGAAAAGCATGTCTTTAATTATAGTATTCACAGCTCATCAAAGGCACAATAAATATGTCGAATATTGTACAAGATTCGTTCTTATTATCAACATTAGCCAACAACCCACTGAGCACCCGAGATACGAGAACTGCCAGCTGAAAACTGAAAACTGCCTGTTCGCCACTCATCATTAATCACGAAGTATGAAGACCTACATGTGTGAATAGGATGAATACGAATATGAATATAAATACAGTATGAAATTTGCATACGGAAGCTCTGAATGAATGTTTTGCTTTTGCGGAGGGGGGAACTGGCAGAGCATTATTACCTGAAATGCGCAACAAACAAGCTCCTAGAGAATAGTCAAATATTGCTTCGTGTTCTGTGATTTGTTCGTATATTCGGGAATAACGAATTAGAATGGCACTTCCATTTTACGAGCAATGATTTAAAGACATAAGACATCGCGGCGAAAACAAATAAATAAAAATAAATCTACTAAAACACTTTCAAAATTTACTAAATCAACCGGTTTACAACGACTAAGTATTGTTGTTAGTTGTTCTTGCTTCTTCTGTCCCATTAGATCGTCTCCAAAAAGTGCAAACAAATCAGTTAAAGAGCCTTTCACACGAATTTCGGCTATTCGGGTGGCCACAAAACTAGACAAAAGCTCTGCTGATTGATGAATTGATTGGCATTTTTATTGAGCTCAGGGGCTATCAAATGCCTGCATGACAAACCGTACCACTAAATAACGATTGAAACGATTAACTCGATTTCTCGACACTGCCCGGCACTGGCACTGGCGTTAGCTGGTGTTAATGGACATTGACTGGGCGTCAAGATTGCTGTAAGACTTCCGTGTGAAGACTCCTTCAGACAATTAGGCTATCGGCTAATTGACCTTCAATCTGTTCAATGATTTATGGAAGTTTTTACATGAGAATGTCAAGCATAAACTTTAAGACGTTAAGCTATGGAAAATTGATCTGTTCGCAGCATTACAGCGTATCCGCGAAAACATTTGAAATTATGAAATGTCGTTGTAACTTTTTGGTAAATTTTAAAATTATTATACTTGAATTTACATGTGATATGTTTGTATGCATCATTTTCATAACATGTATCTTTAAAATTCAAATATATAATTGTTATTAAATTTATTGAGATAAATTATATAATTTTGTGAACAAATACTTTGAAGGGAGAATTGTAAAGAAAATGTTTCATTTGTTTTATTTTAAATTGTTAATTGAAGTTGTATAGAAACTGTTATACTAATCATTTAATTAGGTGAAGCATAACTTTTGGATCTACTTAAAATTGCCTAAAAGTAGACTACAAATTTCTGCGTTTCATCTGACAAGGTTATTTGCTTGTGTGCGACTAAAGTAAAAACGCAGTAAAATTATAAGCCAATAATATTCAGATAAAAATATTTTTAAGAGTCTAATTTAATGACCATTTAGTAATAAACATTTTAGTGATTATGCCAGATATTAAAAAGACATGAAATAAACTAATAATTGTTAAAAAATTTATATTTGTAACCTTACTTGACATCCCAGAAGTATGCAATGTATTTTAGAATAAAAGCAAACCCATCATAAGTTGTAATGTGATTTTAGAATGCCGAGCCAAAGTTTTATCTAAAGTCAGAGATTGTGCATACGCACTGGTAGCCATCAAATAAGTCATAAAGTCTTAGCAGCCTTTCTCTTTTTTGTCATGAGCGCATTCCTGCATACGATTAAAAAGCAAATAGTTTTATTGGAAACGTCAGTGCCAAACCAGTCGAACGAACATAGCCAACAGAACTTGCTTAATCCTCCAAGCCAGTCGACCAGCCAGCCAACGGCAGCCAGCAAACGGCAGCCAGTCGGCAAAGAGTTGAGCGGAGTGGAACTAAGCTGATGCCACCGTAATTTATGACTATGTATTTTTAAACACTGTTACTAATACAAATGCTATCAATAATCATTGCAAACAATATAAAATGAAAACATTTAAGGCATTAAAACAAATAAACAATATTATCACATTCATTTGCATTCTCTTAGGAGTCTGTCTGTGCGCTTCGTTGTTGAGCGTTGTGCGTTATGCGTTGAGCGGGTGGCGAACAGGTTATCGCCTAATTCCACATTAGATCATATGCTCGCATTTGCATATGTACATACGACAAATTCAAGAAGAAACGAAACATTGTTGTCAACAGTATTTCAAAAAATAGCAGTGAGTGCTGGAGGAATGTCCAAATAAAGAGATAGAAGTCGTTATTTATTTCCTGTTAGAATCAGTTTCACTTTCTCAAAGCTGCGTGGGCGATGCCTCATCTTCACACCTTTTGTGCTCGCTCACAAAAATAGCAACAACAATGGCAGTTGACTGTGATTGCGATCAAGTGAATGCCATAAATTATAAGCGGTCGTCTGCCATAAAGTTAACGCTCTTTTATGAGCTTAGCCAATAATTTTGAACGGCTTAAATTCAATTACTCATGCGAATTAACAAATGAGCAACGGGCATAATAAATCAACACGGAATTTGCCAAAGAATATTATTATGGTTAGACCGCATAAATGAGACACAGCATTCACGATCGCTCTGCGATCAGAGCGAACCGATCTTAGTGATCTTTGGCTATTGTGGGTGTTCAATTTCGAGCAAATGCCCACATGGCGATCACTTGTCCATGAATGAAACGGCGTTCGAGTGTTTGAGTATAATATACGATATTTGATGACTCGTTGAGCGAGTCTCTTAATTATGTTGTCATGGCCCTCGAGATTGAAGTCTCGTGGAGGATTCTCGCGCATTGCTCTTGAAGATGAAAAGAAACCCAGCAGGATGTAGCTTTAATGGTGAGGCTTGTCTCACATTTATATAGTTTATATAGGTTTAGTGCGTGCAGACATTGATAACAATAAATAACTCGGCAAATACACATAATACAAGTACATATAAGTATATACACGTTGGGTTAAGTGATATCGATTGGCAAATGGCGAATGGCTAATTAACTGGCGCTTAATAGAAGAAGGGCTTGGATGGCACATTGTAGTGATAGCCATCGTCACTGTGGGGCTCGACAACCTCCTGGGGCGGCAGATAGGTGTTCACGGGCTCCAAGGGCTCGGCGTACGATGGAATGGGAATCTTGTAGGTGGGCACAACGGGGGCAACTGGTGCTGGTGGCAAGTAGTTCACCTCAGGCTCGATGGGCAGTGAAGCGACTTCCTCTACAACGGGGGCGACGTACACTGGCTTGGGCTGGGCAGGAGGCAGATAGACTGGCTTAGGTGGGGTAGGGGGCAGATAAGTTGGTTTGGGCTGCACGGGGGGAAGGTAGACGGGCTTGGGCGCCACCTCGACCTTGGCTGGTAGGTAGACGGATGCGGGTGTTGGCAGCTCGAATGGGATTTGTGGTGGCTCGTAGTTGTAGCCAGGATGCTCCTCATGATGGTGATGATGATGATCGTGATCGTTGCCAAACAGATGCGAGACATCGGCGGCAACTATCGCCAGGCTGCACAGAGCAAGAATAAGGACTTTCTGAAACCCAGAAACACATTATTAGCATAACGGAATGCAATAATATATGTAGATTAAATACTAACCATTTCGAAGGCTGGTATGGAAACAGGAACAGTTAGTTCTTTCGGGGAGTGTATCCAATCGTTCTCGATTGCGTCGACGTCTGCTCTCAAATGATACAGTTTCCAACAAGTGCTTCTTTATTTATACAACGAGCGAGAATCCAGCGCGCAATAGAGCGGACTCTGAGTTTGATTGCCGGATTGTCTGATTTGTGGTAAAACCAACCGCCGACGCCAAAGTCAACGCGGACATCGGCAGCGACGGCGGCTGCGACTGCGACGCCGACGGCAACAGCAATGGCAACGGCGACAACATCAACTGAGATAGCTGTCAGCTTACCCCTAGGCAGCCGTTATTCGCATTTTAAATTCTACTATTAATTCTATTAATTTCCAATCGCCTTATGCGTAGCTCTCCGCATGAAGCGGCGCTCAGTTCACGGCGCTGAGCACAGCTGAAACAGGAAAGAACGTGCTATTGTTAACGATAATCAAAGTGCGGGTATATTGTAGTCAATCAGCGTCGGAGACGGATAGACAAACGTAGCTGTTTCTTTTTAGCTAACGGCTATAAACGCCTCCCCTTTTAAAATGAGTCTTTAAAACGGATTTTGGTTATTTTTATTGATTAAAAACTAGTATTGAAGCTGCACTACTTTTGGCCAAGATATTAAGCGCACAAGCCAAACAATAAATCGATTGGTCTCAACACGATTGATCTATCTTAGCATATCTCATCTCATTTAATTTCATCTCCGGCACTGAAAGAGGTCAACAAAAGCCGACGATCTCTGATGCGGCTGCTACCGGCTGCAATTGTCAATTAGTGGCTGGATTTAATTGTTATTTTTTTCCTTGCTGTAAAAGATTCAATCTGTAATCAATATACTACAACCGGCAAAACATCATTCATCATCTATAGCCAATATACAATGCAATAATTATAACCCAATGAAATGAGTTAAGAGGAGCGTTAGCGTTGCAAGTGTTGATGAGGCCGCGTTCGAACGCGTGCTTTGAGTGCGGTTGATTGGCCGCTTTTGTTTTGTTGCCTGTTGGGCTAAATACAAAAGTAGTGGTATATATATTTCTATATACATGCGTATAGCTGGCGTTTGAGCCATTTCGCTGACTGGGCTAAGACAATAACTAATTGGTTTTAATGGCTTCGTCTGTGGCTTTGTCTGGCAAACTTACAAAGCTGTCTGTCGTAAGTTGCATTCGCCAGCTCGTTTCAAGGTGAAGTTGATGGCGATTGGTGAAATTCACGGGATGATCTCCACGAAATTGAAACTTGGTATCAAATTAGCTTCGCACTACATAGTTTAAGCGAAAAATTAATCTTTTTATGAAAATTTTTAAGCAGCTCAAATATCTGTAATGTAAGACTCTATATTAAAACATGGAAAATTTGAATTTATATGCAAATGCAAAATAAAAGAGTAAAAAGTATTTTATCAATTGAATTTGGAATGCAGTTTTTATTCGCCAACTTAAAAATAGATGCAGTTTTAATGTGGTATGTGGTTATGTTGTGTTTTAAATAGACATGCGTGTGCTTTAGAACTTAAAGCGGCGTTGTGGCTGACTGTACTGATAGCCAGAGGTGCCGGGCAGTGGAACGTTGGAGGAGCCACTCAAAGGCAGCGCATAAGATGGAACAGGAATTTGGAAATCGATCTCTGGTGCGGCAAGACGAGCCTCAGACTGAGCGGGTGGCAGATATTTTGACTCTGGTTGTGGAGGCGGAGATGGCAAGTAGTTGGCCTTCGGCTCGGCAGGAGGCAAGTAGTGCGACTTGGGCTCAGGAGGGGGCAGATAGCTGGGCTTGGGCTCGGCTGGCGGCAGATAGCTGGCCTTGGGCTCAGATGGTGGCAGATAGGTGGCCTTGGGTGCTGGCGGTGGTGGTGGTGGGGGCAGACTTGGTGGAATCTTGGGTGGCAAATACTTCTTGGGTGGCGCAGCAGCAGGCAGATAAGTCTTCTCTGGCTGCGAGGGTGGCAGATACTTTGTCTCAGGCTGCGCGGGTGGCAGATACTTTGTCTCCGGCAGAGCAGGAGGCAGGTACTTGGTGCGTGGCTTCTGGGGTGGCAGATACTCGGGCTTGGGCTGACGTATTGGTGGCGGTGGTGGTGGAGGAGGCAAAGTGGGTGCTACCTTGGGTGGCAAGTACTTTGAGGCAGGCTTCGCTGCGGGCAAGTAAGTGTTACTGGGCTTAACGGGGGGCGGCAAGTACTCTGGCCTGGGTGGTGGCGGTGGTGCGGGGGAGGCATAGTTGTAGCCATCGGGCTGATGCTGACGGAAGCCAAAGTTGAGATCGAGATGCAGACCTGGACCGCGATGTGGCGCGGATGCGTGCGAAGAGTGCGACGAGTGCGAGGAGTGAGAGGAGTGCACATCATGATGGTGGGAATGCACATCCTCGTGATGGTGGTGCGAATGCGAGTCCTCGTGATGATGGTGCGAGTCGTGGTGATGGTGATGCGGATCACCGCCATACAGATGAGAGACATCGGCACATGCTGTGGCTGCGAGAGCCACCACGACCAGCAGGACGCAGAAGGGTTTCTGGAAGCGCAGAGCAGAAACGATTAGGATGATGATGCTGCTGCAGCTGTGAGTGTATGAATGTGTTTAGCTACCATTTTGATGCGGAATGTAGTGCAGAGATTATGATGCTGCTGCTGTTCGCCGACAGATGGAAGTAATGCCAAGATCGTTGACGTATTGGCTTTTATACGCTCAAAGCCGAGCAATATTGCACCTCAGATTGCCCTAAGCATCACTTCGACTCCAGTTCAACGTTTTGGGAAATAATTAATATTTGTTTTTGTTTCTGTCTTTTTTTTCGGGGTTTTCGGATAGACAAAAGGCCAACACATAATTTGCCTGTTTTGCTTTGTTTTCTTTCATTGATTTTGTTGGTGGTTTTCTTCACACTTTTCTCGGTTTTCATGAACTTGAAGCGGGAGCCAATTATCGACGTGACTTTTTTTTTCTTCATTTTTGTAGCAAGCGCTCCACATCAAAACAATTAAAACGATGTTGATGCTTAATTGAGCTACAACACTAACGACTCATGAATATGCAGGCTTTGGAAATATTTGGAATATTTTGGACAATTGCCGGTGATTGAGTTGGACATTATCGCTATCAATTGGCTAACAAATGTGATTTATTTAACATATTTCGAACTTATATAAGACTTACGACTAGACAAAAACGGTAGAAACAACATTCCGGAATGGGTCAACAGTGGTTTTTGGGAGACTATAGGATTTTCAGTTTGCGTGGTGCATTTTAGAATACAAAAGGTTCGGCAGGTGCCTCATAGCTGTAGCCATGCACGGGCAGCTCCTCCTCGACAACAATGGGGGGCAGATAGGTGGGTGCCGGAGTGGGTGCTGGCGTTGTGGTTGTAGTGGTGGTCGTCGTCCGTCTTGTGGTGGTTGTAGTGGGTGGTGGAGGTGGCAAGTAAGTGGGTGCTGGCGTCGGTGCAGGCGTTGTGGTTGTGGTGGTGGTCGTGGTCGGTGGTGGTGGTGGCAGATAGGTGGGCACTGGGGTGGGTGCGCGTGTGGTGGTGGTGGTGGTGGTGGTGCGTGGTGGCGGTGGCAAGTAGGTGGGCACAGGCGTTGGCGGTGGTGGTGGCAGATAGGTTGGCGCTGGTGTGGGTGCTGGTGTCGTGGTTGTTGTGGTGCTGGTTATGACAAAGGGCACCACAGGCTTGGGATAGTCGTAGCCATAGCCGTGCTCTTGACCCGAATGCTCCTCGAGCAGCTCCAGCGGCAAGTGCGAGACGTCGGCGGCGGCCAATGCCAGCATGCAAGTGGCCAAGACAAGGCTGAGGAATGCGTTCTGTAAGCGTCGAAGAGTGAATAGAGTTAACAAGAAGAAATCCAAAGTGACACTGCGATCAAAGATCGAAGATCAGAGATCACTGAGTGGAGCACGCACCATGTTACACCTTGAGCTCTTAAACCGTAAATGATTGACCAATGGCAGCGGCACCTGTTTATTTATAGCCCACAATTCTAAACAGTTCGGCACTGTCCATGGCGTTCGCAAAAGGCCAATTATTATTATTTAAATCGATATGTCGTTTGTCGATTATTATTATTATACTCGAGCATATGTATTCTTTGTATATGCATCAGTGTCGGTATCTCTGTCTCTATCTCTATCTGTATCTGTATCTACATCTGTATCTGTGCCTATGCTTGTATCTTCGTATCAGCTGTCTCTGCCGCTGTGTCTATGGTCATTATGCATTATTGACGATTTGTATTCTCTTACGGACGATGAAGTTTTTGTCTTTTTTGGACATTTGGACATCTTAAATGCTCACGAGCATTTTCATCACGTCGTCATAAGGCGTCCCAAAGCAACTGTTATTCTTCTTGCCATTGTTGTTATTGTGTCGCTGCTTCCGAGCTTGTGGTCAGCATTAGTTTCTGTCTCAGTTTCAGTTTCGATTTCGGTTTTAGTTCCGCCGCTGGCAGCGATGTAAGCGCACTTCGACTGCGAGTGTGTCATAAATCATTTAGACTTCATTTATAATAATTACGCTCAACTCAAAGCTCGCAGAAACTCTCAAGAAGTTGTTGGAGTGGTCAGCGCCATTTCAGGGCCTCTCAATGAAGTTGTCTTTGGGACAGCGACAGCCAACAGTTTCAAATTGAGCTACAGCTTGAGCTGCTCTTTAGCTTGCGGAAGCATTCCGATTATTGTTATTCTCTTCACAACTGTGCTACCCACTGCTATATATCAAATGAGTTTCTAGTGTTAGTTGTAGGGCGAGAACTGGTCCAAGTAACATGAGTAAGCTGAGTACAAATTGCTAGGTAATTTGGCAGCAGCGTTTAAGCAGATCATTAGTTTTGATTAGAAGTCACGAGTCGTTTAACGATCGCTCGCTCTCTCAACAGATAAAATATAACTATATTGATTCAGTCTAAACACACTGGCAACTCGTCTTCGGTCTTCGGTCTTGGAATCTTGAAGTCTTGAAATGTCTTGTCGGTTCAACTATCACTTTTTGTGAGTTCGCAAGACATCTTCGATTTTGCTAATTAATGCGGGTTGTTGAACCGCCAGCGGCTTGATCGATTACCAAAACTTTTGGCTTCGAATCGATTGCTGTGTGTATGGCGTGTGCTCGATTGTTTGGCTCTATGCTCGCATTTTGCCACAATTTGCGTAATTTATTGAAAACAACACTGGTAAATAAATTAATTGTCGCATTTTGTGTGTTTGGTTCAAACATGGGAGATACATAACATAAGTCGACAGTGTGGGTGCCATACATAAATTAATAGGCCTCAGTTGAGGTGAGTCTCAGTCACATTAAAATACTATTGACAAAAATGTGCAAAAATTCGATTGACTTCTTCTTTAGCTGCAACCGGTTTTCGATATGGTCTTAAGCAATTTTTAGCTAAAGACATAAAAGAATAACTTGGCGTATTTATTGAGGATTGAGTCCAAAAGCCACAAAAGATGTGTTATTGATTTCATTCTAAGCGCCAACCAAGGCGACAACCAAGCCCTTGGACAGGGGCTTTATTTATGGGGTGAAAGGTGCCCTGAACGAAGATCAGCTTATTTATATTCTTGTGTTTCTTTTTTTATTGAAGTTTCAATATTTATATTTTGATAAAAAGCTTTGGTACAAAACAAATAAAGCGGAAGAGTAAACCTATTGATCTAGCTCTTGAAGCGACGGCTCGGCACCTCGTAGGCGTAACCATGGCTCTTCGATGAGGCATAAACAGCTGTGTCCACACTTGCAGCCTGCTCGGACTCGTCCTCAGCTTGGCCGAGCTCTGCATCTGAGGGAGCAACTGGGATGGCATCTTGTGGAAACTCATCGCCTGTGGGAAACTCATTGTTCAGCTCCAGCTCCAAATGGTTGACCTTGGGCACATCATAAACAAATCCATTGCCCGATCGCACCAGCTGCGAGACATCTGCAGATACGCCAGATTGCCAGCAAAGTGCCGCAAAGAGAGACGCTGCCCAGATGAGGAGACGCTGGAGTAGAGAATTGTGGTTAGTAATTGTGTTTATAGAATGGCCATTAAAAGTTGACTTACCATTATTATGGATGCTGAGTACCTTCAAGAATGTCGAAATATTGTTTATAGCTTCCAGCAACGTAGCTCGCGCGAATGCAGGCAATCGCGTTGAGACTCAAACTATTTATACTTCTATATCTATGTTGATCGTGTTTGTTTGTTTTGTATTTATGTTTCTTTTTCATTTTCATTTTTTTTTTTTTGGTTCAGTTTATTAATTGCGATGCTGCTGCTGCTGCTGTCGTTGTTGATGTTGCTGCTGCTGCTGTCGTTGCTGCCGTTGCCGCCGTTGCCGTTGCTGCTTGTCAAGCAACAAGCTATTCGATAGTTAGAGCGGCCCTAGATAAATAAGCGCTACAAAAGTTGAAAGCGATGATTGGTGCCGTTTCGCTTCACTCCAATTCCAATTCCAATTTCAATTCCAAATCCATCGCCTCATTGTCAAGGCCAAGACTTGTTTTGTTTTGTTGTTACTCTGTTGGGGTCAAGTGTCAGTGCGTTTTTTACAGTCAGTCAGTCTTTGTGGCTTTGTCTTCATCTTGAATTAATGATTCTATGCGAGATGCGCTGCCACTCAGCTGTCTGCTCTCAGTTGTCTTCTGTCGGTTGACTGCTGTCTTGTGTATGTTGTCTGCTGCTATCTTAGGCATCTTTCACGTGAGCTTCTCGAATTGTTGTAACTACTCGTATTTAGTTAAATCAATTATTTATGTAGTCAAACAACTGAACAACTAAGAATATCAAAATAGAATTAAACTGTCGGCAAATCGAATCATAAAAAGCGTATATTGTCAACGGAATTCTACCACATTTCCGTTTCATTAGTTGGACTATTTGTATGGTTAGTCGAATTAAACCTGAACTATTTGTCTCTGTCAGCTTTGACAGTTTGATTGTCGCATACAAAATGACTGTCCACAGCCCTGAACGGGTCACGTATACGACCTGTGACCCATGCATCAAGCAGGCTTCCCCATAACTATCCTAACGGCTCCCACGTTCCGCCGAATTTGACAGCACATCAGGCGCATCTCTTGGAATTTGAGAGAGCATTTGCAATTTGTTATTTGCCTTTTATATTTCGTGCGCTTTGTTTTGGCCTGTTCTTTGGAAAATTAATTAACCTAACGCCACTTGTCTTTGGCTTCAAGTTATTTATTGTATGTCATTAGGCAGCACGATTAAAATTCGTTGCATACTTTCGGGCACGTTTCATTTATGATGATGGCAAAGCACGCAACTAGGCACAATGTAAATTTAAATTATGCCAATAGATGGCGCTAATAGAAACGAATGTCTAGAGGAAGTCTATTGTTCTATATTGAGTTCAAATTCTTCTAAATTGGTATTTGAATGATAAACCTATTATTTTTCTTAGAAATTGTAATGTGTTATTTAATGTATTGCCCTAATATTGAACTATCTAATTTTTATACGACAGTAGGGAATTTGGTTGTCTTCAATTACAACACTGCGTTGTTACGGTACATTATTGTAGTACGGCTTCTATACTTACTAAAAAAATTAATAATTAAAAATAAATTAATATTTCTGAAAAGTTTTTAAAGCTATTAAAATGATTGTCAAAAATGTAAATTTAGAAACATCCTTACCAGATATTATTGTTTTCATATGCCTCAAAATAATTAAATTATAAGTTTTTGTTTTTTATATTTTCGTTTGTCAATTTATTTCAAGCGATTTTTCAATCGTCATTCGTGAAAAAGTGTCTAATACTACAGGATGATTTATTTTCCTAATTACAACAAGCACTCCTTAATATTCGAAGGATGGCTGGGGGTCGTTGGGGTAGCTGTAGCCCTGGTGACCAATCACAACAGGCTCGGGCTGACGGTAGACGGGAGCCACGGGCTCTGGGCGGTAGACTGGAGCCACTGGCTTGGGCTCTGGACGGTAGACGGGAGCCACGGGCTCTGGACGGTAAACTGGAGCAACTGGCTTGGGGGCCACAGGCTGGGGCTTGTGGACGGGAGCCACTGGCTTGGGGGCCACAGGCTTGACAACCACTGGGGGCAGGTACTCGTTGACAGGCTTAGCGGGGACAACAACCTTGGGAGCGACAGGCTGTGGCTTGTAGACGGGAGCAACTGGCTTGGGGGCAATAGGCTGTGGCTTGTAGACGGGGGCAACTGGCTTGGGTGCAACAGGCTGTGGCTTGTAGACTGGAGCAGCAGGCTTGACGACGACTGGGGGCAGGTATTCGTTGACGGGCTTAGCGGGCACAACAACCTTAGGGGCAACTGGGATCACAGGCTTAGGGAACCACAGGTTGTGGCTTGTAGACGGGAGCAACAGGCTTGGGCAGAACAACTGGCTTTGGGATGGAAGGCTGGGGCTTGACGACCACAGGGGGCAGGTACTCGTTGACGGGCTTAGCGGGCACAACAACCTTGGGAGCGACTGGAATCACAGGCTTGGGAACCACAGGCTGTGGCTTGTAGACGGGAGCCACTGGCTTGGGAGCAACGGGGGTGACAACAGGAGCAACAGGGGGCAGATATTCCTGGACTGGCTCGAATTTGATCTCAGGCTGGCCATAGTGGTATCCGTCTTCCTTCAGGATGCCGGCTGGAGTTGGCTTCTGGTAGACAACTGGAGCGGGCTTCTCGTAGACAACTGGAGCGGGCTTCTGGTAGACTGGAGCGGGCTTCTCGTAGACTACAGGAGCGGGCTTCTGGTAGACTGGAGCGGGCTTCTCGTAGACAACGGGAGCGGGCTTCTGGTAGACTGGAGCGGGCTTCTCGTAGACTACGGGAGCGGGCTTCTGGTAGACTGGAGCGGGCTTCTCGTAGACAACGGGAGCGGGCTTCTGGTAGACTGGAGCAGGCTTCTCGTAGACCTGAGGTACGCTTGGCACATCAATCACGAACTGCTTAGCGGGCTGCTGGTAATGGTATCCATCCTCCTGCAGATTGTCGCTATTCGAGAACAGGTGCGACACATCGGCGCTGACAACTGCCACCAGGGCGAAAGCAATCAGGAATTTCTGCAAACCAAATGATTGAAATCATTTAAAACATTTGCAATCACTCATTGTGTAGAAGATTCACACGTTTCATAAAGCCACAAATTTATGAGGTTTTCTTAATGCTTCACGGTTGGACGATTTTATCTTTTCACGTGTTAGTTATCCTCTGGCTATGCTGTGCACTCACTGTGCTGTTCTGTTCCGTTCAGTTCTCTTACCATTTTGCTCAGTTTCAAATTCACACCACGAATGTTGAAATATCACTGTGCTGGCGAACATGACTACCACATTATTTATACGTCGTCGTCAGGTCGGTTCAGGATAGCTTCGACTATCCAAAAATTGACAAAAATGATAAAAAAAAGCCGAAAAAGAAAAAACTCTTCGGCAAAAGCAGAATCTTCTCAACAACAACATCGTTGCTATCGTCATCGATTAACGCTGCCGAATTCACAAAAAAAATTAACCGAACCTGATTGGGTTGGTTAACCGGCTGTGACAGAACGACACTCATAAAATTATTCGGCTGGCTCTTCGATCAGATCCCAAGCGTTATACATTTAAACACAATGATATACACAGATACAATTTAGTAAATAAAGCAAAATCACTTCAACAACCCCAAATATAACGAAAGTTGTATACACTCGTAAGTACTGAAAATAAAAATCAGAAGTGCAATAATTAAATTGTTAATTGTCAATGATTTATTACAATAAAATACAACAAATTAATGACAAATGACTTGACAGGTTTCAAACAAAAGTCATAAGTTAATATACTCATCAAGTAAGTGTATGATTACTAAGTAGTTCTATATGCAAAATCATAACTAAAACTAAGCAATAAATATGCTAAGACAATGAAGTTTATATTAAGAATTCAGCGTTATAAAAATGCCATTTATTAGGCCTATATGTTCCTGCCAGATTTATAGCCTTTTGATCGGGTAACTTCGCACTCGACAGCGTGAACAGAGATGCTCTTTATTTTTATTTTTTTCCCGCTTGCGTATAAATTGAATGCATACCATTTTTATGGTTATTAATGAAACACTACGGGATATAAATGAATCTAGCATGGTATGCTTTTGTTTATGTTTTATTTATGAGAACATATTTGAAATCGAGACAATTTGCATGTGATCACAGCAACAGTTCCGCTAGCCACCAGTTATGAGCCCTCAATTACTCACAGCCTGATCCAGGCCCGAACAGACAAACAGACGAACAGACTGAGGCTGGCTGGTCAGACAGCAAGACAATCAAGGCGCAAAACCTTGACCATAAACACTGGGCCATTTATTAAGTGCGAAAACCTGTTTCAAATTAAGGGCCAATGTCGACCTCAGGCGCTGGCGAACAACTGCCTTTTTTGGGATAAGATAACGCATCCCATTCCCATTCGCATTCCCAAATGCGCATTGCTACTCACATTTGACCTATAAGACTGGCTTCAGATTCGTAATTAAGACTCGTATATTGTCTTATTATTGCCAACTTCAGCTAATATGGCAAGTTCTGTATTCTGCACTCGTCTTATAAATTGTTATTTATCAATAAAACTTGCATCGTTAATTTGACTTGAGCGCTCGCCATTTGATTAGCACGCAATTAACGCGACTTAGAATTGGCCTTGCCAAATTTCGGATCGTATTAGCCGTCATAAAGTTAAAACTTAGATGCTGACGTAGCTAATAGTATAATCTAATCAGGCCCACTCAATGCTAGACGAACGTTGAACTAAAGAACTTTAAAATAAGAATATAATATAATTCAATCATATTTTTATTCAAATTTTGTTGAAAATCTCCATATGTTTACTATTTTTTCGGGACTTTTTTTCCACTATAAGATATCTTGCAGTCGGTAGCATTCAGGGTATGCCAAACACACAGCTTACACGAAAGAAAACTAATAGAAAGATGTGTATTAGGTAGGTATTGCAATTTAAGTTATAGGGTATCACTAAGTCAATAACTGCAACTAAGTTGTCTTACTTTACGGCAAATGTGTGCCGGCATTGGGCTTAAAATAGAACACGTTCTAGACGGGTTTTACCCGTGCGTCTCTGTGGAGTTGTTTTAAGGGCTAAAGCAAACTGTGCGCATAAATGCGATTAAAGCATAAAGATCTTCATTGGTTGGTATTAATCATATTTTCTGTGGTCGTCTTCTTCGTAATATACTTGACTGGTTTTTAGTCAACAATTTGTCGGTGGTTTCGTTGAACTTGGTGCCTAACTGTTAATTACTAAATGGTCTTCGTTCAGTCACTGGAATTTTAAGTTTTGCTTGGCCCTGAGTGGGACGACGCATAGTCAGCGGATCATTCACTTTTGCTTTCTTAGTATTTGACCATTTGATGCAATACTCGAGATGAGCTGTTCTACTACAATCTACAACAGTCCCCAATAGTCGGTTAGCTGTATTAATTTTACCTATATTTCCGGCATTTAAATGGGATCCAATTCTGGCTTATAGTCCGCATTTAGATTGGCTCTGATTACTTCATCAGTAGCCACACAAAAGTGAGAAATGTTGTTGTTGCGGCCTAATTTGATAATGTACGCTAAATGTCAGGAAAAAAATGTTAAACGTGTTTGTTTAAATTAAATCAATAAATAAGTATCAAATTAAAAACAAATGGAATTGCAAGTACGTGTTGCTTTAGGAATACCCGTATTATGTCACGAATTTATAAAAAAAGGGTTGCGAAGTCCTGAATATAGACGCGATATGAGAGATATTCAGATGCAAATAAATAAAATATTGGCTCGTGTTGTCAGTGCCTGAAAATAGAGCTGGATATGCAAAATGTTTGTCAAATAACGAAACCAATCGAAACGAATTGAATCGAAATGAAACCGAGTCAGATTAGAATAGAATACAAATTAAAATAACAAAAATAATTCAAATAAAACTTCTATTCAGTGCAACCGGTTCTATTAGTTTTATAAATGAGCATAAATTACCTGATATCAAATGATTTGGAAGATTTTTTGACCTGTTCCCCGCTTGTGGTCCATTAAATATTGTTGTGACGAGCAACAAAGCTAACAAAAATCGAAGAATGTTGCTGATAAAATGTGTGCAGATCAGCACGTCACATGCTTTGCATTAAATTAATTAACAAACAACACGATCCAACACACTTTTCTATATTTTTGTCCAGAATGGAGTAATTCCATGTTCACTATGTGCAGAAGTAGAAATAAAAGTTGAAAACGAATAACTCATTAATTAATAATAAATTCAACGGATTACGCATACGCAGCGTGTGTCGAGATCAGCATAAAGCGTACATAAATTCCAAATATAATTTAACAGCGCATTAACAGTTGGGGTTCGTGTCACGGCTTAGTCTATTTATTGCCACTGTTATGACTGTTAACTACTCAACTGGTTTCATGTTGTCCGCTGTGCAGTGCGATTAATTTCGCCGAATAACGACTGAAATCAAATTTATTGAATTATATATAGTACATACATACCTTTGGCAAGACCAAACAAAAGTGAATGAGTATTATAATGGCCATATGCATTTACAGTTAGAATTTTAATGGCTTGCTTTCATTGACTTGTTTAGCCGCTTCTATTTTAAAGGAACAATGTACAACGTTGTTCCCATTAATTGCCGAATCTTTTAAATGCGCTCGCTCGATAAGTGGACTGATTTGGATTCGCCATATAAATATCCAATCAATGTTCGATCTCCAGACAATTCAATTGTTTTACCGGTGAAAGCAACATGGTGAGATTAGACTCTTAAAATGAAATTATCTTGATTAATCACTACGCTAATTGTTACAGCGTTTCATTATTCCAACAATTATCGCTACCGTCTTCGTGGCTACTGCGGGAGCCAGCTACAGCTACTCCGAACCATTGGCTCGTCCTGGCAATGTTTACTTGCCGCCAGTTACCAGCTATCGTTCAGCACCACGCGTAATCACCAGTGTACAGCGCCCTGTGGTTCAGCAAAGAGTCTACTCCACTCCCACTATTGATTACACTCCTGTGAAGCAAGTGGTACGCCAGCAACAAGTTTATAATGCTCCCATCGTTGATTATACTCCCGTGAAACAAGTGGTGCGCCAACAACAGGTCTACAAAGCTCCCATTGTTGACATTACTCCAGTGAAGCAAGTGGTGCGCACTCAGCAGATTTATAACGCTCCCATTGTTGATTACACACCCGTGAAGCAAGTGGTGCGCACTCAGAAGGTTTACAATGCGCCCATTGTTGATTATACTCCAGTGAAGCAGGTGGTGCGTCAACAACAAGTCTACAATGCTCCCATTGGTGATTACACTCCCAGACAGCAAGTGGTGCGCACTCAGCAGGTCTATAATACACCAGCTGTTCACCAAGTGGTGCGTCCCGAGCGGGTTTATCTGCCTCCCGTTACCGTTCAGCGTCCGGTGGTACAGCAGGTGGTGCGCCAGCAGAAAGTAATTGAAGCTCCGATTAGTGTCGATTACGGTGTGGTGCAGCAGCCAAGAAACACCTACTTGCCGCCATCGCCCGCCATCGATTTGAGGAGCAGCTTTGCAGACAGGCGCTAACTGGTTTCGCGGTTTATCCCACAGCCATCGAGTATAGCGCATATATGTATATATATATTCAAATGCTAATTTTGGTTGATGGAATCAGAGGTTCTGGAAATGCAGAAATATTTCGGGTTTATTAGCATTTAACCAAAGTTGGCAGACAAATAAAGAGAAAACGACATAAGCAAAATCATCATAAATATTATAAAGCTAGATGTGTCTATAAATCGTCGAGATCATTAATGTAAAGAAGACAATAACCTTTGGGGGTGAGTCGGATTTGAACTCTCAACGATCTTCAGACGCCAATCATTAAACCACAAACTATTAATCATTATTTGGTGACGAAGATTCAGCTAAATTTTTATCAGATTTGCAAGATTTTGCTGACTAAACTAAATTGATATCTGATATCACGCCTGATCTATTGTTGTATTAATAACAATAACGGCAGCTACTGGTTGATTATGATAACAAACTTCTTCGTTGGCGTAGAGCAAACCCTGTTCTTAAATTAATTCCAATTTTTGTTTGCTTTTCGTTAGTAAAATCAGGTTTGTGCTATTTTCGACAAAAAAAAAACTAATGCAAAATTATTGTGATTGACCTTATGAATATGCATGTTTAACTCGATTCCTTTGCGATTGACAAAAATAAATGAGAGAGTTTAATAAGCGCGCTGCCTGCCTAGCTGATAAAGCCATAGACGTTGTCGTTGTTTATACGTTGCCGTGGCAAATATGCGAAATTAAAGAAGATGTGGAAGAAGCAGAGGAACTTAATTCACAGTTGTGGTGATTGATGATGTGCAGTACTTCCGTTTGCGAATGGCTTGTATAAAAGTACTGCCCGTCGGCTAGAAATTATTATTCGAGTCTTTGTCCTAATCGCAAACAGAACATCGAAAATGGTAAATAATTGAAGCGCTCTTTCCTCGCTCGCTGGATTATTATTATTATATGTTTTGTGTTTTTTTTTTCGCAGAAATTCATCGTCCTTGCATTGGCTTTGGTGGGCTGCGTGGCCGCCGAATCTGGCTACAATTATGCCAACCCCGGATCCTCGGTCGCCGCCTCGGTTGCGGTTCCAGTGAGAAGCTATGTGCCCCCAGCCGCCGCCTCGCTCCAGCTCCAGTCTTCCATGCTGCTGAATCCGCGCCGGCACCACAGCGTTCTTATGTGCCACCCGCAGCTCCTCAGGTTCACCGTCAGGTGTTCGCTCCTGCTCCTCAGTACCATGCTGCCGCCTCTGCTCCCGCTCAGTCCTTCGCCGTTGCTGAGTCTGCACCAGCTCCTGTCAGATCTTATGTGCCACCAGCTCCAGTTCGCGCTGCTCCCGCTCCCCAGTACCATGCTCCTGCTCCTCAGCCACAATACCATGCTGCTCCCGCTCCTGCTCCTCAGTACCATGCTGCCGCCTCTGCTCCCGTGCAGTCCTTTGCCGCACCAGCTGCCAGCTTCCAGGGTGCCGAATCCTTCGACAGCGGCTTCGAGGCTGCTGCTTCGTCCGCCTCCTCCGTCGCCGTCGGCGCTGGTGCTGGCTCCGGTGGCTATCAGTACAGAACTGTGCGTCGTCGCGTCCACAAGAACCGTGCCTAAACGATGAATGGAATTGAATTAAAAAAGCAATGCAATAAACAGAGTTAAATCCGATTTAAAGCGACTAATTTAAATGACAGCGAGTTGGGAAAGTGGAGAGAGAGAGAGAAGAATCTGTTTGATGGTAGTACTAACATTTTGCTTGGCGTGTATATCCTATTCAAAGAGAGAAAGAGAGACAATGGTTGCTTTGCGGTTAACAAACTGTGATTCAACAAAGCGTGTGCAACGCACAGCGATTAATAAATTTAATCGCCTTTGATCAGCGGCTGTCTTAGAAGAATCACTTGAATTTGCATTTGCATTTCATTTGGCAGCATTCAATACAACAAATGGGTCACATAAAGTGCTCAATGAATTTCTCACGCTTCGCTTCTGGTGGCTAACAGGTTTCCGCCCCTTTTTCGCTGGAGTTGCAGTACATCGGCGATTTGGTATATAATTGAAGGAAAGACGCTTCAGTTGACACAAACGCAATGGTGAGCGCACATTTGGATTAACTAGCCAACAGCTTGATGAAACTCTAATCTTCTCTACTCTCCCTCCATCGACAGCATTTGTTTAGATCCTTGTTGGTGTGCCTGCTAGCCATTGGCTGCCTGGCTGAGGTTTCGCTAGCGAAACATCGTAAGCACAAGCGCCACTACGACGCATCCGAGGAGGATCATCATTACCTGCCACCGGTTGAGCGCGATTCCGAGCCCTACTATCACAAGGAGAAGCACACCAGGGAGCGCGTTGTCTACCACAAGGACGAGGAGCATGAGCCCAAGCGTGTGGATCATTACCATCACTACGACAAGAAGCCCGAGGTGCAGAATCGTCATATTCACTATCAGGACGTCAACTCACAGCTGCGTACCGCTTCAATCCTGCCCGCTGCCTCTGGCATCGTCACGCGACGCGTGCGGCCCAATCGTGTGACTTACGCGAGTGCTCCCAACTCCGTCTTCCACACACAGATCAACGTGCAGTCCCAGGACTCTGAACTAAACTCTCAAATTCGACCTGATCCCGTGGTCGCCGTTGCTCCAGCTGGAGTGCAATTGGGTATAAACACAGGACTTCCTAGCGTGCAATTGACTACAGGAGCTCAGTTGCCCGCTGGTGGCCAGTTGCCCATAGGAGCTCAGTTGCCGACGGGTGCTCAATTGCCCACAGGAGCGCAGTTGCCCACAGGCGCACAGTTGCCGGTAACCAGTTTGCCCAACTGCCAGAACCCAGTCGCTGGCAATCCCCCAATTGGTTGTCGTTTAGTCGATCCAACTGGTGGTCAATTGCCTACAGGAGCTTTGCCAACTGGCGGCCAGCTGCCTACGAATGGATTGCCACTCGGAGGACAGTTGCCAGCTGATGCCTTAGCAACTGGTGGTCAATTGCCAGCTGGTGGCCAATTGCCAGCTGGTGGCTTACCTCCTGGCTTCCCACCTGGCGGCCAGCTGCCTACCAATGCCCAGCCAAACGGAGGACAATTGCCAGCTAATGCACTCCCTAATGGACAGCCAAATGGCGGCCAATTGCCAGCCAACGCCATACCAGCTGGAGGACAGCTGCCAACCAATGCGCTGCCAAATGGTGGACAACAACCCGTAAATGGTTTTCCGGCTGGGGGACAATTGCCCACCAACGGCTTGCCAGTAGCTGGCGGACAGTCACCCACCAACGCTCAGCCAAATGGCGCACAATTGGCTGTAAATACTTTTCCAGTTGCCAATGGACAGCCGGCCAACAATGGTGGCCAGCTTGGTGTGGGACTCACGGTCGGCAATGGCAACCTAAATGGCGGTGCACAGCTTGGATTACCACAAGGATTTACTAATCAGAACCTGTTTATTCCTGCCGTAAATACGCAGCTGCAGGTGGCACCAGTGCCACTGATTGCTGCCCCTCAGCCCGCTGTTGTGCAACGTCCCAGCTCAGTGCTGATTCAGTTCGATCCAGCTGTTGGCGCCCAATTGCCCGCAACGGCTCAGGCAAATGTTGGTGTCAATACCAATCAATTGATACCCGTTCTTGGTGCTCAACTCGGTACTGGACAAGCACCGATTGCTCAGCTGACTGCAGCACCTGTGCAAAATCAATTGAATCCCATTCTTGGTGTGCAACTGGGCGTTGGACAAACACCAAATGGACAATTGCCCGCTGGCGGCAATCCAAATCCGTTTAATCCACCAACAAATGGCAATCCAAATCCCATCCTCGGCGGCCAGTTGCCTACTGGAGCGCAGGCGCCAACAAATGGCAACCCGAATCCCATCTTGGGTGGCCAGTTGCCCACAGGAGCTCAAGCACCAACGAATAGCAATCCAAACCCCATCCTGGGTGGCCAGTTGCCCACAGGAGCTCAAGCACCTGGGAATGGCAATCCCAATCCGATTCTCGGTGGCCAATTGCCCACAGGAGCTCAAGCACCCACGAATGGCAACCCAAACCCTATCCTGGGTGGTCAATTGCCCACAGGAGCGCAGGCGCCAGCCAATGGTAATCCAAATGCTGCACTTGGTGGCCAATTACCCACATCAGCTCTAGTGCTAAACAATGGTAATCCAAATGCTGCGCTTGGCGTGCAACTAGCAACCACAGCTCAACTCTCAGGAAATGGAAATCTACTTGTTGCCAATGGCCAACGCTTAATTGGCCGTCGACGCAATGGCCGTCAACGCGTGCGATCCAATTACCAGGGCCTAAACGTGCTCAATGGCAATGTGTTTGGTCAGCCCGATATACAGGGACCGACAAATGCTGTGGGCAATCAGCAGGATACAAACATCATCGATGGCAACTTCTACAGTTATCCAGTTCACTATCAACGCAGGCTCAGATTAAATGGCAATCGACGTGTCCTACTAACCGACGGCGATTATGTGGATGACTATGATACCGCGGCTGACATTGGCTTGGCAGCCAGCGCTCCCGAGTTGTCGTATGCTGTGCCGGAAAGCAGAACGTCTCGCAGAAAGTCAGATCACGAGGCAGCTGCTTCGAACCATGCCACAGAATATCGTGAGGATGGTTATCACTATAAGAATCCCAGACACAAAAAATAAGTCAGCACAAAACATTCATTTTCAATCTTTTTATAATTAATTAAAGCAAATGCTGAAAGAGCAGACAGAAAAATTACTTAATTATTGCATACTTTTGGGCTGATGGAGTTAATAAGAATTTAATCAGTTTCCGGTTTGGCAAAGCCAAGCTTTCAAGTTTCAGGGTGTTGAATTGGTTATAAAATTTGCTGTGCTAAACTTTTGCATAGAGCTTTACACAGCCTAGCATAAAATTTGAACATGAGAACTTGTGCGCTTAAAATTACGTATACGAAACGAATTTTGATAAATAGCTAACAAAATTTAGCTTGTAACAAGTAACTAACAAAATTTACTTTTACCGAAAACGAGTAATTTTAAATGTATTGAAAATACTAAACTGATTAGAAATAACCATGGTGAAAGTATGAATATATATGTAAGAAGAAATATTTTTGGATGCACACACATCTCTCTTGAAGCCGGCAAAACAAACCAACTATATGAATTTTTGGTGTATTTGAGTTTGTCCAACAAACTAGTTCAGAGATACACACAATTTGCAGCACAATGGAAACTGATACACAGGTCATGCAAGTTTTTGGACATAATAGAAAGGAAGATGAACACATTTGGACGCAACAAAATCAATTGCCAGCATAAATTAATGCGTTCATTTAGATACGATTCTCATGCAAATTCAATAAACCAAAAAATAAAAGAAAAAACAAACACAAAAAAACAGCATACACACAAAAATACGCAAAATTGAACCAATCGACTGTGTAAAGAAAAAAAACTACAAATAATTTAAATAAAACAATGCTGACGTGGGTCCAAGCCCAACGCTGGAAGCTGCAGCTGCAAAGTGTGTGTGTGTGTGTGTTATAAACAACACATGTAAAATTCATATTAAATATACTCAGACTGGGTAAATTAAGGCGGGCCCCGAATCACACACAAATGCAGACAGACACGACTCATACAATGTATTCAAAGAAATATAATATTATTGTTTGCCATCGATGTCAATATTTGTTTGGCAGCTCGCAAATCACAGACGATGAAAGCTTTTGTGAGTTGTCTTTTATCTAGACTTGAATCTCTTCTTCCGATGCTGTAGGTCATCATCATAACTGTGACTGGACGGTGGCAGTAGCTGTGTTGACTCTGCCAGTAGCAGTGGCGGTGGCAATGACAGAATATGGATGCAACCATTACATATGCTAATTGGATCATTAAGTTATGTATTCAATTATTATAATCGCTGTGTTATCGCTTATGTTATGACCTCTGCTTAAGCAAATTTCAATGATTTTTGGCAAGCGAAACTATCTCCCAAGAAAGCGGCAATAAATCAGAGCACTTGTCAAGCGATTTAAGTGAGTCGAACACATTCGAAATTGGTGCACAAAATTAATGAGCATAGAAAACTCAATTAAATATTTATAGAAAACAAATATAATAATTTATGGCAAAGTTGGCGCATGAGTAAGAATCTGGTCGAGACTTTGCATACATTAACGCAAAGACCTGCTAGACCAAAGACGCCCGCTATTGCCAGATATTACCAGCTCGCCTGATCGTCTACTGCTTTTGACCCGCTCGGCGTGGGGTTTCGATGTTTCAACGTTTCAAAGTTTCACAGCTTCAGAGTTTAAAAGTTTTGAGCTGGCCTCTGGCTGATTACAGAAATACACACATTTTGAAAATGTGTGCGAATTTTTTGTTTGTTTCTTTGTAGCTGCTTTTTGTAGCTATGCAAAGCGAGTGCGGGCTCGCATTCAGATCTAGAGTCAAGCTCATCAGGTTCGTGAGCGGGAGGCTGAGGCTGAGGCTGGAGTTCAATGATCCGTTGCTTGCCGGCTGCCATTTCTATGGCTCGGTAATTGTGTACGCCCCGCTTAATTGGCACATCACTTATTAACAGATTGTGTGTTGTTTGGTTGTGCGGTTGTGTGTTGCTTGGTGCTTGTGGGAACTTCAGAAAAGGGCTGCCCTAGGCTTACGTCATGTGCTAAATATAGCGGAGCCTACAACCATACACAAATCATTTCGAATGCTAGGTGATTAATTTGTAGTACTCAGGCTACAATTTATTAAATTCAGACAGGCTGAAGAAAAAAATACAATTTCAAGCCTCGTTCACACTTAAACCTTCGATCCCACGTTGTGGCCCACCAGCAGACGAACACTCACACTCACACTTACACTCACACATTGCGTTACACACTCAGAGACTTTGCCAGAGTTAAACTAATGATGCTGCCAAAGCAATTTGAAAGGAACTTGCCAAATTTCTTGTGCCACGCGTATGAATTTTTAATGACCCAGCCGCGTGTTGAAAGTGTGCGCAAGTTTATTATTATTATGATTTTATTTGTTAATTTTAATTCTGTTGCTTCTCTCCTCCATTATTATATTTTTTCTTCGTCTTTTTGTTGGTTGGTGCTAAAGATGAGATCCATGTCGATGGCGGCACTTTCTAGTCGCTGCCTGCTTAGACAATATTTGCAGCGAGAAAGAAACTGGTTTCCAGAATGATTTATCATACATTTAAATTAAACAAAAGACAAAAAGCCAAAACAAAAACAAATTCTCAAAATATAATAAAAGAGCATCAAAAGACAAAAGCTTAATTTATCATAAAAGACTAAAACGTGTACTTAACTTAGGAATAAAGTTGGTCATTAAAAAGCCTTAAATCGTATACTCTAATAATAAAGAAATAAATAAAATTGAATTTCATTTCTAAGAAGAACTTGTTTTTTATGCAAAACCAACAATGAATTAATTCACATTCAATTATGAGGTATATGCGTGAGCTTCACATAAATTTGCAGCTTATGCTGGAGTAGATGAACCCGTGCCGGGTTAGAGTATGGGATTAGAAAACTAAATTAAGGCGCGCGTGTAAGTGAGGAAAGGAAGCAACGAGAAAGAGGCTGCCGCTTGTGTCTCTGTTGTCGTCGGCTTCAAATGCTAAGTCCAGAGCGAATAATATTAATTAAAATTGAATTTGCATAAATTAAGCAAACGCAAAAAGGTTTTTTGTCAGACAGAGCGACGCGCTTGCCAAAAAATTTGGCAAACTTGCACTCTTCAGACCGCTTCAGGCTCCAACAGACACACACATCTAATGTTTCATGGATGTAGTGGAGCCATGAGTCGACCAAATCGCACCTGCATCTTTCAGATACTTTTTTATGGGATTTGTCGCTCGGCAATATCAACCAATGCAGTCTTAATTAGTACAATTCACTGACACACCCCTCAAATCGAATCGAAAGAGCCAAGTAAAGTGGAGCTGGAAGTCGACCATGTCGCACCAAGAACTGGCTGACTTGGTAACCAGAAGAAACAGAGTGAAGCGAGTTATCCACTCCCTGTTTGTGTTCCCAGTTCTTTTAATGGGATTCATTGGTTGATTTGTGCCTTCTGCTGTTGGGCTGCAAGCTGGAGATGAAGTTGACTTTGGCGTGGACATGTTAAAATGTACACATGCTTTTTGGCCAGCAATTTTATGTTTAAGACCACTGATGATGTCGCTGTCGATGTTGATGATGAAGAGACTGATGTGACAGAGTTTTGTATTTATTTTTTGGTTTGTTCTTGATTCTATGGGACGGGTTGAGCTGCCATTCACTAATTTGCATATTTATGCCATTTCAGCATAAACATTAATTCTGAAATGGCACTTTTAAGTGCTTGGACCGGCTCATCGGGCTGCTGCCGATGATACAAACACTACATCGCAATAATAATTACGACTGTGATGTATTGTCTAGCTTCAGACAAAACTAAGCATTTATGGTCAAGATACCCGCCTCCTTGCCGGGCTGCCTGCCTGTCGAGTATTGAATCAAATCGAATAAAATAAAACTAAAGCTAAATCGAAACGAAGTGAAAAGAATATGTTCGACAAACAATCGAGCAGTTTAGTATAATGAGCCCTGATTCGGGCTCTAGATTAGATTGTAAAATCGCACACACATCAATTGGTCTGCCTCCACATATATCTATCTATCTATCTATATAATCTAACTATCTATATATGTATATATATATATTTTTTTTTTTTTATGAATATCTATGCACGCATACAGGAAATCAAATTTGTAGTTTCATTGTTTGGCTTTTTTAGGGGAAAAACAAGAACACTAATTCCCCAAAAGTGGATGAATTGAACAATACTACTGATACTACTAGTAGATATTTACGAGTAAATGTTAATTGTCGGCACATCTCGTTAATGGCGCCAGTCAACTATTAGAACCTGGACTACAACTCGATTAAACTTTAACGCGTTGAATACAAACAAAATCTTGATCGTGTATTTCACTCAACGATATACGTGAATATGATCACGTGGCAATGTCCGCCCACTCAATGCTCTTTGGCTGGCAGTTCGTGGAGAGCTCTTCACAATAATAGTTGACGGTGCCAGGCGTCGGATGGTGGTCCGTCGTCAAATGCAAGCCTAGCCTTGGCTATGATAAATAATTATACTCATTATGGTATTGTGTACTTCTGCGAATTAATAACAATGTTAATGTGGAGATGACTTAACTTAACTCGATTTGACTTGACTTAACTTCGCTTGCTCATCCTTCAAACGTACGGAACCAATTAGATCTTGGCGCCACTAACGAGCCTTGTTTAATTGCACAGTTTAGCATTGATGCTCCGAACACCGTAACACAGCAACACCGCAACACGGTAACTTTGCAATTCCTTATCGATTTCAATTTGACTCCAATCATTAATCATGCCAATATTTGAGCAAATTGTTGATGCTTCTGCTGCCGTTTGCAGATTGAGATATGAGTTCATAAATATATATCTTTTTCAGCAAATTTTTGTAGTTTGCACCCAAAATATATTAGCCAGATCCGAGATATGCATACCATCTTTATCAAAGGGTTATTTATGTTTTGTTTGTGGCTATTTTTGCACAGCTCGTGGACTAAAATCGAACAACGCGTAGGCCTTTCAAAATCTTGTTTACGTTTTGTTTGCTACCAGAGTGTGACTTTTGTTACCGGATCGTAGCGTGTGGCTCATATCATTCATTATTATGATTATATCCGGCATTCATTTTACGCACTAGATATCAAATCAAACAAAATATATGCCATCATTATAATATCTTTTTGTTTGAAGTGCGTTGAATGCCGCGCTCTTCGGCAGTTCCTTTAAATGATTAATGAACATCGATGAGTCGCCAGCGACAACAATAAGCCAAGGCACAAGCGAACTGAAGTCAAACAACAACAGATCACAATATGAGCACATACACAACATACTACACTTGTAATATTTTAATAATTTCATAAAATTTATTGTAACAGACAATGATATACTTAATTCGGCAAATTTCAACTTAAGTCGAGCGTTAGTTGTTTGTTGGTGGGGGAAAAAAACGAAAACAAGCCAAAACAACAACTAAACTACTCGCTGAAATAATCATAATAAAACAAAATTAAAATAAATTCACTCCCATCGTGAATGATGAGCATGTGTGTGCGTGTTGTCCATCAAATGTTTTGCATACGATTAAAGAAAACAATTAAGAGAATCCGTCCAAACGAATTGGCCAAGTCGAGCTCGTTGAGCTGTTGCCGCCTGTGCGAATGTAAGCCGCTGTTGCCGCCATTGCCGCTGCCGCTGCTGTCGACGTCGCTGTTGCTGTCGATGTGGTCGTCGCTGTCGTGGCTAGCAGCAATCGGCATCTGCGAGCGAGTTGACCAAGTTGAGCGGTCAGTTAATTGAGCCACTGCCGAGGCTTAGAACTCGGGCAGAGCCAAGTGGTGCAAAATTTACAGCGCGATCAAAGACGCAGCCCGCGCTCAGCGTTAGTTTTCGGCTTGCGTCGGCATTTACCTCGACGCCGACTTTGACTTCAACGCTGACGTTGACGTTGACGTTGACGTTGCCGCTTGTTTCGTTAACGCCAATGCAGGGCAGAGCCACGAGCGCTGTAATGACAAGCCCAGAGAGAAGAATTTGTATAAATACCAAAAGGTTCTGCGTATTTCTTCATTAGAGTTTCGAATCAACTTGTGTGAACAAGCAACTCCAACAGTTAACATGGTACGCTCCACTACTTCAACCTCATCCTCAACCTCAACCACAACCTCTTCATATCGGTGTCGTTGCCTACGCGAGCATCGCATCCAACATAATGTACCACCACAGATGAAAGGACTAATCTCAACTCGTCTTCGGCTTTCTCTCTCTCATTTTGCAGAAACTTTTCCTGGTCGCTTTCGCTGTGATCGCAGCTGTGGCTGCTGATGTCAGTCACCTGCCCTCCAATGAGTACTTGCCCCCAGCACAGGAGGAAGTCCAGACTGTCGTCGCTCCCAGCAACGAATACCTGGCCCCAGAAGCCGATTACGCCGGTGTTGAGCAGGGAAGTCTGGCCGCCGATGGATACCGTTACAAAACCCACCGTCGCGTTGTCCTCCGTCGCCACCGTCGTGATGTCAGCCATCTGCCCTCAAACGAATACCTGCCCCCAGCACAGGAGGAGGTCCAGACCGTCGTCGCTCCCAGCAACGAATACCTGGCCCCAGAAGCCGACTACGCCGGTGAGCAGGGTAGCCTAGCCGCCGATGGATACCGTTACAAGACCCACCGTCGCGTCGTCCTCCGTCGCCACCGTCGTGATGTCAGCCATCTGCCATCCAACGAGTACCTGCCACCCCAGCAGGTTGCTGCTCCCGCTCCATCCGCCGAGTACCTGCCCCCCGTCCAGGTTGCTGCCCCCGCTCCCGCCCCAGTTGAGTACGCCGCCCCCGTCGAGGAGGCTGCCCCCGCCCACGAGTTGGCCGATGATGGTTACCGTTACAAGACCCACCGTCGCGTTGTCGTCCGCCGCAACCGTCGTGATGTCAGCCACCTGCCCTCCAACGAGTACCTGCCACCCCAACAGGTTGCTGTCCAGGCCCCAACCAACGAGTATCTGCCACCCCAGCAGGTTGCCGCTCCCGCTCCCATCCAGGCTGCCCCAGCCCCCATCGAATATGCTCCAGTTGAGGAGCCTGCTCCCGCTCATGAGCTCGCTGATGACGGTTACCGTTACAAGACCCACCGTCGCGTTGTCCTCCGTCGTCACCGTCGCGATGTGAGCCATCTGCCATCCAACGAGTACCTGCCACCCCAGCAGGTTGCTGCTCCCGCTCCATCCGCCGAGTACCTGCCCCCTGTCCAGGTTGCTGCCCCCGCCCCAGTTGAGTACGCCGCCCCCGTCGAGGAGGCTGCTCCCGCTCATGAGCTCGCTGATGATGGATACCGCTACAAGACCCACCGTCGCGTTGTCGTCCGCCGCAACCGTCGTGATGTGAGCCACTTGCCCTCCAACGAGTACTTGCCCCCAGCACAGGAGCCCACCAGCGAATACCTGCCCCCAGTGTCCAATGTTGTCGATGAGTACGCCGGTGTTGAGCAGGGCAACCTCGCCAACGATGGCTACCGCTACAAGACCAACCGTCGCGTTGTCCTCCGTCGTCACCGTCGTGATGTGAGCCACCTGCCCGCCAACGAGTACCTGCCACCCCAGCAGGTTGCTGCTCCCGCTCCATCCGCCGAGTACCTGCCCCCTGCTCAGGTTGCTGCCCCCGCTCCCATCCAGGTTGCTGCCCCAGCTCCCGCCCCAGTTCTCGATGTGTCGGTCCCAGTTGAAGAGGCTGCCCCAGCTCATGAGCTTGCTGATGATGGATACCGTTACAAGACCCAGCGCCGTGTCGTCTACCGTCGTCATTAATTCTCATCTGAAATGGTTCACTAAGTGATCAATTTGTACTCATTTTGGAGTGCAGGTTTAATACATATAAGAATACTTCCTCTTTTCGTTCACGAAATAAAATATTACGAAAAAAATATGCAACTTCTTTTATTTTACCCAATTTACAAAGGGATTTTCAATACAATAATTATACAAATATGAAAACAAATATGCAGCTCGTTTAAGTTTAGCAAATTTACGGAGGGATTTTAAATACAATATTTTTCTACGAGAAAAAAAATGTACAACAAAAAATAATCAAAATCAACGAGTCCAAGTAATTAAGTTAAATGGTTTCCAAAATATATATTTCGAAGTCGTAGATTTCATATACAGACAAATACGCATGACATTTTGAATTAGCATGAATTGAGTTGTTTCAATCATTATCTTCATTGTTGATCATACTAAGCATCAGTTAAATCAACATGTGCTGATTTATTTCAATGTAGATCGATGCTGATAGTTTCAAGCTGAGCGGTTATACCTGCACATTTTATGCGAACATTTAAGACATAATTTAATGAAACAGCTTGAACTTTTAATAAAACAGCAAACTACAAAATTTGTGTGTGGATTGTCAGTGCGACTTAAGCAAAATGGACACAAATTTCTATAATTAGAAGCTCAAGTTGGATAAACCTTTAAGGAATCTTTTTGTGAATTCACAAATTCTAACCCAAATAACTGCTTTTACTCATTATTAATTAGAATAGTACTTAAGAATAATATACAAAATATATGTTGATTTAATAATTGCCTTTCAAACGAAAAAATCAAACAAAAAATTACTAATAATAATAAAACCAGTTTTGCTCGCCAAGTCATTTCTGAAGTCATCCTTGAAGTATGCAACAGTTTTTGTTGCTCGACTGTCTGCCAAGTTGTCTAGAAGTTCTGCGAGATCACATGGAGATTAAAGTATTTATGGCGTGGGGTAAATGTGATGATTGAAATACAATTACAAATTGTTAATTTCGAAATAATTTAACTACCATCGGAACTGCGAACGAGGAATTGGCAAATGGGAACTGCGAACTGGGAACGTGCGGCACGCGCAAAGATAAAAGAAATGAAAGGGGCGAAAGGAAGTAATAAAACCAGATTGCGAAAAATGCAAATGAGCCGAGACTACTAAATGCCCAGTTTTGTTGCCAATGGATGCGATTGCGTTGAAAGTGGAAGCAGTCATCAATATTCAAACGCGTGAGCGGTCGGGGACGATCGATAGATTCACATCAGTGGCTACAAAACACACATATGGTATTATATATGTATTTACAAACAGATTTTTTTTTAAGCGCACTGTTAGTGACAAGAGAGCGCCAAACTTGAATTAAACCTGATTGCAAAAAAACTATAGTAGATTTATGTTCGTCGTTGTCAGCTTTTTGCACGAAATTCAAAAAGCAAAATACATTAATTTAAAGCAAAGTTAAATGCTAATTTTTGTAGCACAGCTTCGACGATTAGAATCATATAAATATGCGGCAGAAGTTTGCAAACAGCATCATTTCCACTTGGATTCTACAGTGAGCTGAAGATCAGTTGAACCTGCCAAAATGGTATGCGTGTAGATCCTGGCTACACTGGCTCAAGCATCAGCAATCTAATCTCATCTCTCACCTATCTATTTGCAGAAATTGTTGTTGATCTGTGCCCTCGTTGCCGCCGTGGCCGCTGATGTGAGCCATCTGCCCACCAACCAGTACCTGCCTCCTGGCCGCACCTACCAGGCTGCTGCCTCGGCTCCGGTTGAGAGCTACTCGGCTCCAGCTCAGACCTACACCGCCGCTGCTTCAGCTCCAGCTGTCTCCTACTCCGCTCCAGCTCAGACCTACCAGGCTGCCGCTTCAGCACCCGCTGTCTCCTACTCCGCTCCAGTTGCTCAGTCCTACTCTGCTCCTGCCGTCGAGTCCTACTCCGCTCCAGCTCAGACCTACCAGGCTGCCGCTTCGGCCCCAGCTGTCTCTTACGCCGCCCCAGCTGTGCAGTCCTACTCTGCCCCAGCTGTCCAGTCGTACTCGGCTCCCGCCCAGACCTACACCGCTGCTGCTTCTGCTCCAGTCCAGTCGTACGCTGCCCCCGCTGCCGAGACCTACGAGACCGCCGCCTCTGAGCCAGCACCCGCTCACACCTACTCTGCTGATGATGGTTACCGTTACAAGACCCACCGTCGCGTTGTCCTCCGTCGTCACCGTCGTGATGTGAGCCATCTGCCATCCAACGACTACCTGCCACCCTTCCAGGGCGCCGCATCTGCCCCAAGCAGCGAATACCTGCCCCCAGTGTCTGTTGCCGCCTCTGCTCCAGTCCAGACCTATGCTGCCCCAGCTCAGACCTACTCCGTTGCCGCTTCAGCTCCCGCTGTCTCTTACTCTCAGCCCGCTGAGTCCTACGAAACCGCTGCCTCCGAGCCTGCCCCAGCTCACAGCTACTCCTCCACTGATGGATACCGCTACAAGACCCTGCGTCGTCGCGTCGTCCGCCGCAAGTACTAAACGGCCAGTAGATGAGGCTACCTGAAGCAAAACCAACGCAATCTACAAAATATTCAGCAAATGTTAACATCGACCCAATTTAACATTACAATGTTTGTCTTGAGTAGTTTACATGGTAATTGCCAAGGAACGAAATAAATAACAATGTCATAAAAATAATTTCAAATTTCGATTTTGTTTATGGGATGGGAAAAAAACAATTTGCAATTGTTTGTTAAATCATATAAATTTAATATTTCATTTGAATGAGTGGAAAAATCAAAAAATTAATAAACCAACTATGCAATACCAAAAATAAAACAAAATCAAATTATTAAAACAATAAAAATGCTAACTTTAAAAATATAAAATAAAAATAATAATAAATAATTAAATGTATTATAAAGAAGTATAATATGTAAATATAATAAATTAATAATATAATTTATTTGATTAATAAATACATATACACATAAAACATATTAATTAACATTCTGTATCACAATGCCTGTTAAAGTGAAGCTATTCACAATAGCTTGCTCAAATAAATATACTAAGGAAATATACCAAATCAAAAGATGGTTAAGGTTTAATAACAAAATTCGCTGCATACTTTCAGGCAGACTTAAAATTATACTAATGCATGCTTTGCAGTTGCTAAAAGTCTAATGAAAACTCGGTTTTTTTTATATTTTTATTATTTTATTAAGTGTAGAATCTGTACAGCAAAATTATAGTACCTTAACAACACATGTATGGAAAATGAAAAAGAAACCAAACCTCATCACAATTATGAGGACTTCACATATGAGTAACAGCCTTATTGGCGCCTGATTGTTTTCGCAAAGCCTTGCCGTTTGAGCCGCCTTAGAGGCCTTGCTGGAAGTAACTTCCTGGCTAGTAGGCTGCGATGTCTTAGAATCTTGTCGCTATAACGGCTGGTACGCCACCCAATCTGCTCTTCTACCGTAAGTAGCTTCAGATCTCTGTGGAGGGTAGTGCCCCGCACGTACCAGGGACAGTCCGTTATATTTCTTAGTATTCGGTTCTGCAGCACCTGAATCCGTTTGTAGTTCGATTTGGCTGCGATCCCCCAAATCTGGTTTCCGTAAAGCCAAATTGGTGCGATACAATGCGCATATACCGCCCGTTTACATTTAAGTGGCAAGGTGCTCCGTTTATGAGTAAGCCAACGCAGTTGTTGTACCCTTAAGTTACACTTCTTAACCGTGGCTTTTAAATGTGGTCCAAAGGTAAGTCGCTTGTCTAGGGTAATTCCAAGATATTTGGCATGCGATGGCTGCTCCAAAGTAACTCCCTCAAGCTGGATTTCAGGGGTATTCATTATCAGTGTCTTCAATGTGAAACAGGGATTAGTCGTTTTGAGCGGATTGACTTTTAAGTTCCACCGTTTACACCAAGCTGCAAGGGAATTAAGATAATTCTGTATTCCACGAGCTGCTTCTCTGCGACAGCTGAAGTTATAAATAACTGCAATGTCATCTGCATAGGTCGCAATAAGTGCTTTGGAGGGAGCTACCATATGATGACTGTTAGGGGTGGGCATATCGGAAGTATACAGCGAGTAGAGTAATGGTCCAAGCACACTGCCCTGTGGAACTCCTGCTCTCATTGGATAGCTGTTCGAGTATTTATCCTTAACTTTGACTTTATAAACTCGTCCTTCTAGATACAATCTTAAAAGTCCATAGTAGGGGGCAGGTAGGAGATTCTTAATTTTGCACAGTAAGCCAACATGCCACACCTTATCAAATGCTTGCTGCATATCTATAAAGACTGCATTGGAGTACTCGAGCTCGTCAAAGGCCTGCAAAATATGCTTCACCAATCTGTGAACTTGTTCAATAGTGCCGTGTCCTTCTCGAAACCCAAATTGATGATCTGGCAAGATATTGTTTTGACTCATGATCATAGATATTCGCTTGGCAATAAGTCTCTCCCACAGCTTAGATATAGAGGATAAGAGGCTTATTGGGCGATATAACTCAGTTTCAACCTCAGGCTTACCGGGCTTGTGAATCATAAGAATCGCAGCTAATTTCCATTGCTTTGGGAACACTTGGATCCTAATAATAGCATTAAAAATTAGCGCTATATAAAGAATGGCTCTCTTGGGTAAGGCCTTTAGTGTAGCGTGGCAAATTCTATCAATTCCCGGAGCCTTATTTTTAGGCAAGAAATGAATGACTTCAGATATTTCTTCAAACCTTATGGGCTTAATAGGCAATGACATCTGCAGCGGAGTCTCCAAGCCATGATGGGTCTCTCTAGTTTGCTCAATCGAAGCAAAATCATAAGGAGTGAAGCGATCCTCTAGGTGTTGTCCAAAAGCATTGGCCTGCTCCAACTCATTTTTTGCCTGTTCACCACCAGGACATCGAACGGGAACCATCCTTAAGGGTTGTCGTTTGAGCGATTTCGTGCACTTCCATAGAGAATAGTTCGTATCGACCGTGTAGTCCATGGAAGACAATTTTTTCTCAAAGAATTCGCTTCGGAGTTCTCTTAAGAGGGTTCGCAGTTCTTTTGCTGCACGGTTCCACAAAATTCGGTCTTCAGGATCTTGAGAGCGAATGGCTCTTAAAGAAAACTCGGTGCTTTCACTAAATGTACATTTATGAATGAAATAAAAATACAATACACTTTAATCATACATTTGAATAATCATACAGGTGAATAATTCTCTGCATTGCTTCTAAATGTTAACAACCTATCCAACACTTAGCCTAGCCTTACATATTTTTGCTTATTAATTGTGATAAAATAAAATACTTGTGAAAAGTGTAGTTTTTGAAAATAATTTTTATTTTTATAGAACCAAGTCAATAGCCGTACAAAAGTAGGAATTCACATCGTTCGTTTTATTTCGGCAGTTTTGCGCAATTATAAATTGTATAAACATATTTTAATGACTAAAATTCGATCGCAGAGTCCGACAATTGGGCTCAGATTCACATCGTTTAATATTAAATATTAAATAAATTTATTATTAATTAATTTACAATTATTCAATATCGTAAGTTCCTATGGGCACGGAGAGGCAATCGTGTCGATTAATTGATGATGACAAGGGTCAAGGAACGAGCCTAGAAATTGAATGCGATCGCCGGCTTCGGATACGAGTATCCATCGCTCTTGGGCAGAGGAGCTGGAGGTGGCAAGTAGCTGGTTGGTGCCGGTGCTGGTGGGAAGGGAATTGATGGCTTGGGATAATCGTATCCCTTGGGCTTTGGTGGACTGGTCGGCACAACAGGTGGCAAGTATTGCGGCTTGGGTGAGCTTTTGGGAATTGGAACTGGTGCTGGAAATGGAATCACTGGCTTGGGATAGTCATATCCCTTGGGCTGTGGTGGCTTGGTCGGCACGACGGGAGGCAAGTATTGAGGCTTAGGCGAGCTCTTGGGCAGCACTGGTGGCAAAGATGGTGCTGGGAATGGAATCACAGGCTTGGGGTAATCGTATCCCTTGGGCTGTGGTGGCTTGGTCGGCACTACGGGTGGCAAGTACTGTGGCTTGGGTGAAGTCTTCGGAACTGGCACTGGTGCTGGGAATGGAATCACTGGCTTGGGATAATTATATCCCTTTGGCTGAGGTGGATTGGTCGGCAGCACAGGTGGCAGATACTTCGGTTGCGGGGGACTGGTTGGCTTGACTGGAGGCAGGTATTTGGGCTGTGGTGGACTGGTTGGAGGTGGGAAAGGAACAGCGGGCTTGGGATAATCATAGCCAGGATGCTTGGGTTGTGGAGGAGGAAGGTATTGAGGTTGGGGTGGGCTAGTGGGCTTCACGGGAGGCAAGTACTGTGGTTGAGGTGGACTCTTTGGCACCACTGGTGGCGGGAATGGAATGGATGGCTTGGGGTAGTCATATCCTTTGGGTTTTGGTGGGCTGGTGGGCTGTGGGGGAGGCAAGTACTTGGGCTGAGGCGGGCTCGTGGGCTTCACAGGAGGCAAGTACTTGGGCTGAGGTGGACTAGTCGGCAGCACAGGAGGCAGATACTTGGGCTGAGGTGGGATTGTGGGCTTCACTGGAGCGGGAAATGGAATCGCTGGCTTGGGATAATCATAGCCCTTGGGTTGTGGTGGATTGGTGGGCTTGGGGGGAGGCAGATATTGGGATTGAGTTTGAACCTTTGGCGCAACTGGTGGGGGGAATGGAATGCTTGGCTTGGGATAATCGTATCCTTTAGGCTGTGGTGGCTTCGTTGGCACCACTGGTGGCAGATATTGAGGCTTAGGTGGGCTGGTTGGCTTCACGGGCGGCAGATACTGCGGGGTAGGCACAACCTTGGGTACAACTGGTGGTGGAAAGGGAACTGCTGGCTTCGGATAATCGTAGCCTTTGGGCTGAGGCGGACTCGTGGGCACCACGGGTGGCAGATATTTGGGCTGAGGTGGGCTGGTGGGCTTCACGGGCGGCAAGTACTTGGGCTGAGGTGGGATTGTTGGCTGCACTGGAGGCGGGAATGGAATCACGGGCTTGGGGTAATCGTATCCACTTGGCTTGGGCTGTGGAGGTGGCAGCGTTGGCTTCACGGGTGGCAGATACTGTGGCTGAGGTGTGATCTTGGGCTGTGGTGGGGGGAATGGTATAGCTGGCTTGGGATAGTCGTAGCCCTTGCTTGGCTGCACGGGTGGCACGTATTTGGGCTGCTCCGGTGGGAATGGAACTGCTGGGCGGGGATAGGAGTATCCGCTGGACGTGGGCACTACCTTGGGCAGTGGTGCGCTTGTTGGTGGCGGGAATGGCACAGCCGGCTTGGGGTAATCATATCCTCGACTTGGCGGTGGCGCAGGTGGGAATGGTACTGACGGCCGTGGATAGGAGTATCCGTCCGAGAAGGGCACCTTCGGCTGGGGATAGTCATAGCCCGAATGAACGTCATTGCTCAGATCCTGCATACAATTAACGCGCATGAAATTAGACAACGATTAGCAACGAGTCGTGTTTGCAGTGACTCACCTGCAGATGCCTATCATCTGAGAATGGGCTGTAGCCATGGACGGCGAGAGCGCCGAGAACGAGACACAGAGCACAAAGTTGCTGCAAGAAAAGAAATCAATAAAAAGTTTGTTAGTTGATGATCATTAGTCAAGCGACGCCAATCGACACATAAACAAAGGTCAATCTCTCGAGCTTGTAGATTTGACAGCTGTCCGACAGCTTCAACACATATCAAGCCGTTTTATAGACATCTAACATAACAGTGTTTTGAAGTTTTAATCGGTAAAATCGCGTCAGAAAATTTCCGCATATAATTAAGGCCTGCGGACTTGGCGAAACTTTGTAGCCGTTTTTTCGCTCTTTCCATATAATTGGCAATATTCGCCTATGAACCGTGTTGCCAAGATCCGAGATATTTATATATATTTTAACCCTAATTTGTTGGAGGCTGTTCGAAGAGTGACTAATTGGGTCAGTCAGTCCACTTCGAAGGCACTTAGCGTGCATTTTTAATATTTGTGTGCGAGTAAATTGTTGCTGATTAATAAGTTAAAAGCCATTTAAACGCATTTTTCGCTTACTGCGGAATGCTGCCCCCCGTCAATGACAAGTTGTTCATTAATTATGAGCCTATTACGCTAAACACAGGCGCCCGCATGCCACAACAACTTATCAACTTATTGGGGCATCGAAAAAGACAAAAAAAAAAAAAACACAAAATGAGAAGAAAAAACAAATAGTTTTAAATAAAAACTAGTAGCTGCTGCCTCGGCCTAAGCCTCAATGTCGACAGCGCATCTGCAATTAACATATGGTAGTTAAATCAGATAAATGTTCTAAATAGTAACACACACAGCGTGTTAATGATCTTATGTAATTTGGAATTTTATGCTTTAAGAGCGACGAGACCAGTTCAAAGAACTTTTTATTTGTCTATCATTTGGGTGCTGAGCTGAGTGCTGCCTTAATTAAGAAACTGTCGGATTTATTTAAATTTGGAAGCCGATAGCTCGCTAAAAAACTAATTTGATACAAGTTTCTGTCAACCTTGGGACGGAGAAAACAATTTGTTGCCATTAAAATTAAACTAATTTTAAATACCCTAGCATCGGGTATTGGCAATTTTGTCACGATATTTGTAAACGCTTTTCGATAAAACGTGCTGTGAATCATGAAGCTGATTCTGAGAGTATTTGATCTTCGGTTTCATTCCCATCGTGCTGTTGCATTTTGTTTAATGGTATAGTTTGGATTCCAGCCATTAAGCTGATATATTTTTCGAGTGGCAGATAAACAAGTTTGGCGTTAGGTTTTTCGCAAAGAACCCGGAATTTCAGTACTCAAATTGAAGCACATAAATTGCTGGAACAAACAAAAGACAAAAAAGTAGAAAAAAAAATCGAATCATACGCCGATTTAAGTGAGCTCTCAGCAGTCATAAAATCCTAACGACAAGCTATCAAAAATGAAAAGAAACAAGCAATGGTAGCAAAAAATACAACAACGACAACATCGAAGACAAAGCAAAGAACCCATCTAAATAAATACAAATGTCTAATAATAATAAAAAATAGTTTCAACCTCCCACGCGGCAGCTAGACAAGGCAAGAAAACGAGATTTTTTGATTAATTGTAATAAAAAATGCCACTCCACTCCACACCAAAGCCAGTCACAGTCAGTCAGTCAGCGGAGAGTTGCTTGTCACCTGTCAGTGTTGAAGCTCGAACTCATCCGTTGAGTTCTTAGTTTAATCGTCTTTTTTGAAGTGCAGCTGCATAAACAAAACAACAAACATGCAAACAGTTGGCTACCTCAGTTAAGTCATTTGGCCTGATCTCAGTTCACAGTTCTCTCGATTTATTACAGCTTTATGGCCAAACTAATTTTCCTAACCGCATTTAGCGAAGAGCAAACAGCAACTTTGTGATATGTTGACCATTAACTCACAGCCCAATTAAGTATAGTTTTTTTTTGTGGTTATTATTCGCGTTGTTGTTACAAACAAAAATTCTACTAGACTGGTAAGCTTGTTTATATGGCTGTGACTCAGGTGTCATACAATAAATTCTCAACGTGCCGAGCAGAAGGCGTACCGCAAATGTTGCCGCTGATGATGATTTTATTTAATTTACTGCATATGGAAATGTTCTCAAAAGTCGACTTGAATTTTTTTCGTTTTTATACATTTTTTATTTGTTTTTTTTTTTGGCAACGACACACTATTTCATGTTAAGAAGTATTTGTCAAGATTTCCGTTCGTTTTAATTAAAAATTCTATTCTAGGCCGTATTGCAAATGGCTTTTCGAAATATGTGATTTGTACGACGACTTGAAACAAATTTGCAGAGTCATTTGGGGTGGCATAATTCTGTAATAATTGTCGTAACTGCACCCACAATTGGAGCGTGCGGAGCGGAGCGACTCTGATTGTTGAATCACGACGAGTCATTTTTAACAACAATGCGTAATGGCGACAACAACGAGCGGCTTTGTAACGCGTTAATTGTCACAATTGAGGCGTGTGAAATTCCCTCCTCAACGAACAGAAAAAAAAATTAAGGTTTTATGTCTCTCCGCGGTGACGACCTTGAAGAAAATGTGGCTGTTGTTTGCTCTTGTTGTTGCTTAATTACAGTTGCTCAACATGACAAGTTTTGTTCTGGTGCGGCACAGCACAGCACAGCCAGGGCGATAATTCACTCAAGCATAGCGCTGAATGTGAAGTTCAGTGCATTGCGAATACGCAGCGTTGACGGTGGTCAAACAAACCAACAAATTGGTTGGCAAATCACTGGCCAACCATTTCATAGCACCCGCTGGAGGCCAAGAACACGTGCAGGCTACGCAGAGCGTGAAGAGCGCTAAGTGGTTTCTAAAGTGGACAATCGAGAGGGGCAAACGAGGCGATGGAGGCGAAGCTGAGTTGAGCGCATTTATGAGTGTTTCCGGTCTGTGGGTTTCGTATTGCTCATCCGATTTTGGAATCACTTAGCGAGTCAGCCATTAGACTAAGGGCTAGGCACTGTTGTTGCCACCATCATCATCATCACCATCACCATCACCATCAAGCAGCAGCAGCAACGGCAGCAACGGCAAGTGTCTTTGCAACGCCCAATGGCAGTTGCGGCAGGTCGCGCTCCTCGTTGTTGCCACCTGTTTTTTTTTTTTTTTGTTTGTGTGTTTTCTTTCGTTTTGTGTTTTCAGTTTTCTGTTATTTTATTTATACTTGTACTGATTTTCTTCAATTGTAGCGCCGTTTATGCAAATTTAGCATGCGAATTCGAATTCGCGAATACGAGTACGAGTACAAATAGGAGTACTCGTAAGTTGTTTGTTTTTGCTGTCGCATTTAGAAACTGTTTTTTCTTCGCCTTCGTCTTCGTCTTCGTCTTGGTCTTCGGTTCGGTTGAGCAATTTTGTTTGACAGACAAATGCGATGCCGCACTCCAAGTCGAAATCGAAGTAGAAGTCATAGTTGCAGTTGCAGTTGCACTCCAAGTTAAAGTCGAAGTCGAAGTCGAGAAGTGGATGTTAGAGTTGCAACAGTCACAACTGCACCTCAAAAAAGTGTGAACCCTCTTCGGGCTGTAACATATTCTAGCATAGCTATAATGCTGTTTAACTGATATTGTTATTAGTTGATTGTTCATTTCGCACTCACCATCTTCATTCTTGAATCGTGATGCAATCCACAACGCAATCGAATTGTACCGAATAATTGAGTTTAAATTAACACTTGCGTCAGCAGCTAAAAATACATTTACATAGATACATATACATATATATTTATATTGATATTTATTTATTGGACTCAGTATGGTGTATATATGTTCTAAATATCACAAACACAATAGAGATGTGTTTCTGTTTATGGCAAACAGCTACCCACTTGTAATAGCACACACACTGGCAATAAAACGCTATAAAAACGCGCGCGTTTCGCTAGCGACGACGACGCACGACAAGTTTAAAACGCCGCCTGACAGCAGACAGAGCAGCAGACGAGATGCGAACTCGAGCAGAATTGAAGTTCAAATAACAAAAACTGCGCCGACGCACGGCTTATTTATAAGAGAGCGCCAAAAACAAAAAAAAAAACCGACGCCGACGTCGGCCAGATTGCGACTTCGTCTTCCACTCTTCGACAGCAGCTGCTGCGACTGCGACTCTGGCTCTGGCTCTGGCTCTGACTCCGACAGCGACTGCGTCAGTGAGTTGAACTGCGAGTACGCATGTGCAGCTGGTTCTGGTCAAACTTCGTAGTTGTGGCTTCCTGCCCGCCGTCGTCGTTGTAGTTTTCGATGTTGTTGTCACCTGAGATGCGTGCTACAGCTAGCTGCTAATCGATTTACCCGAATAAAAAACCCATAAAAATGCGTCTAATTGTGACACGAATTTCTTGTTTTCTGGCTACCGTTTGCCCTTGACTCTGCTGACTTGCTGACTCGAAACCGCGAACTGTCAGCCAATAATTGACCGCTGACAGTCGACCACCGAGCACTGACCAAATCGAATCCGAATTCGAAACAGATACAAATACAGATAGAGTTTGAGAAACAGAATCCCAAAATGAAACTGAAACTATTTTTGGCTTTAGTTTTCCTTCTTTTTTTTGCCAACAAGTTTGGAGTGCTGTTATGACCTTAGATTCAGACTCCACTTCAAATTGGATGTTCACTTACTGACCGCTCTTATAAATCATTGTGGGGTTTGTCTATCAATAAAAAAGGCGCAATAGATTTTCGAGTTTCATCAATCATCAAGTTTAGCTCAGATCAAATCAAATCAAATCAAAATGAACTGAGATCGAGTCTGAAGCTGAATCTGAAACTGCACCCTAAGCTGAATGCACGCCAATGTTATTTGAGTTCAGATTCTAGAAACCTTGCTCGTGACGCTTTTAATTGTTAATTAATGTGTGTTGTTGTTTCATTCATTAATACCTTGCTCTGACAAATTATGCCCGTGTAATCGATCATTTAATGGATTGCGTGGTATTAAACAGACCCTAAATATAAACACGAAATCCAACCAACAATCAAAGTTGAGACAAAAAAGAGACAAAAGAGAGAAGAAAAAAATATGCTGGTAGTTCAGTGTTCACAACTCGTTAATAACTAGAAATTCAATTATTATTAATAATTTGAACAACCGGAAGATACGCATAAATGAAACATCGATTTGTACAATTCGTACAACTCTCAAGTATTTCAACTTTCAAATGCGATGTTTGCCGCCATCAACGGCAACACAGCAACTTCAATTTCTCAATCATAATTAAAGCAAGCGCAACAATAACAACGAACCCAAATCGAAATAATAAAAAATGATAATAATAATAAACTAAATAGTAGGCAGACGAGTTGAGATATTGTTGCTATTCGTTCTATACACAGCTTATGCCCAAAGCGGCTTAGCGCATTCATTTTTTAAAATAGTTTTAAATATTTATAGGTACAGGAATAGCGAATAGTTTAGAATAGTATCAGCATTTAATTGCACAATTTATGTGGCACCATTGGTTTGGCTAAGTGGACAGGTTCTCTAGCTGGATCGTCAGTGATTTGTATGCAATCCAAATAACTTTGGCATACTCAGGATGTGCCAACTACTAGAACTAGTTAAGATGCTCAGCGACTGCCTCATAAATAATAAGTTTACTTGGCGGTTTTATCGATTTTGACACTGCCCTCGTACTGCGAACTGCAGCTCTCTGATTGTGAATGAGACACAGACAGAGAGTGAGAGAGAGACAGAGACAGAGACAGAGACTACGACGTTGGGAGTGCGATTATGACTGTGACAATTTCGCCAGTGGCATACAAAATGGTTTCATCATTAAAACCGCAATGTAAACATTCAATAACAAAACAGCAACAAGTGAATCAGCCAAAATGATTTTCTCCCACAGCAAATCCGTCAGTGGTTCATTAAACTTCAGTGATATTTCTTATACAGTATATGAACATATATAAAATTATACAATAAATAAGATAAACAAATTAGCTGACAACTAAAGGAAAGCGGACGCCAGAAGGCCGAATTACCCATACTCTTATTACAAATAAATATTGTTTTTATAAGCAGCAATAAATAAGATCTGATCTGTCAAAGGTTCGAATCAACTAAGGTTATCAAATATCAATAAAATAAATTTTGATTACAATGTGTGTGACGTTACAAGCTGTTTGACACAGTCTTCTGATCCGTTTCGAAAACTCTGAACATTTTCGAAAAAACATGCAGTTAAGGCGTGTAATAATACCTAATTGAACTCTGTCTGACAATAGGCATAAGTTGTAATAAATCTGACAAATTGGAGTTGGGTGTTTAATTTATAACAGTTTGCAGCGTTTGGCTGAACTTGGGCGCATTGGGTTTGCACGTTATAAATTGTTTGGTCATAAAAGCGGTCACAAAACCGGCAACAATAACAAGTTCAACTTAATTACATACACATCCTACACAACAGCATACGAAGCAGCAAACAACAAGAACAATTGCTGAGAAAAAAAAAATCGCAAACAATTTTTGCACTTTTGCTTGAAGGTCACATCGAGACATCAACTGAGACATCGTCGTCATCATCATCATCGCCATCATCGTCGTCGTCGTCGTCGTCGTCGTCGTCGTCGTCGTTGTCGTTGTCGTTGTCGTTGTCGTTGTCGTTGTCGTTGTCGTTGTCGTTGTCGTCGTCGTCGTCATCGTCATCGTCATCGGCTTCACAATGAATTATCGTTTTAACTGCCAAGAGATGCGATTCTGATCCTGTTTCGTAGAAGGAAGTAAATTCAACTGATGCTGAGTCTGTAATCCGATTCGCTTTTGTTCTCGTTTTGAAAGTACAGCACCTTGCATATAGATGACCTTAAACGTCCAGGATTTGAGCGACACCTTTCTAAAGGCAGCCTTTTGTGGCGATGACGATGATGTGGCTGTTTCCACTTGAATTGCTTTCAGCTAGAGTTGGCCATAACTCATGGCAAGTGCTTAAATTAAACTTCCCGTCAACAATTTGGCGCATATAATGAGTATTATGATTTAGAATAGACGCCGTATGTGTCTCACAAGCATTATTTACACCTATTGTACTATAGCGTAGTGTTTCCTACTTAGTAGACTTCGGCGGCTGCAGCTGAAACTGAAAGCTGGAGTTGATTATAAGGCTCACTGAACGCCGCCGCTAAGCGCTTTAATTAAAACTACTTATAATGGTTTCACAAATCAAACAAACGCCGTAAATATTTATGAATATTTCAGCGTGTTCATAAATCATATGTGGGGGATCCGAGCGCACCCACAAGTGCTATAACGTCTAGCTAAAGTTAGATGTCTAACTGGCGGATAGACAAGCAGAACTAAAATACATTCTTTAACGCAAATGTTGCAAATGTTGCGGAAGTTAAAAGCTAATTAAAGCGCTCTTTGCTTGACTCTTTGCTTGTGGCCGGTAATAAAACTACGAAGAGCAGAATGTTTTTGGGCGAGTTTCTGGTCGGATGCATTTAGAGCTCGCTGGGCACAATTGATTGCCCTTGCTTTTGCCAACTCGAGCATGGGACATAGGTAATTAAAGTGTGCGGGGTGCCACCATACAAATGGCCAGAACCGCCAAAAAAAAAAAAACGGAATTCACAATACACACATATGCGAGTCGAGAAGAATTCGTGGAGCGCCCTGTGGTGCTGCTGTTACTGCTGCTCTTGCTGCTGCCATTCACACATGAAGATCGCATGAAAGATCAGCATGCAAGGTCAAAGATGAACATAAATGCTTTTGGCATGACCGAGAGAGTGAGAGAGAGAGGGAGAGGGAGACCAACCGCAGGTCTTGGCCAGCGCTGTTCTCACTTGCGGCAACCACAAAAGTCGCCAAATTGCCGCAGCGAACGGAAAGCGAAACAAGTTTTTGCGGCCAGTTCAATGGCCACATTTTGAGGGTCAGCGACAGACACCAACGCAGACAGGATGAGGTTCAAGTGCGTTGCTGTAAGTGTCCTTGGTGGCAAGCAGGCACCCCAAACACAGACCTGCTGAAACTTGCTGTTTGTTGTTCATTTATTTGCTTTGTTGCTGCACTGCGTGCACCACATATCAATTAAGCAGTCAAACGAAAGACTTAAGACACAAACTTGTCGCAGCAGGAACTTTTCATGTTACGAAATGCGACGCATTGAGTAGATTTTTTTTGTATTTTTTTCCATATTTAAGCCGACATAAAACTGTTAATGCTACTTGCATATAGATTGATTATTTATTTACAGCTGTATTATAGAAAATTTCCATAAGCCAACGCCCAGAGAGGGCTGCCATTGATTGCATTCCAATTGCAACAGCATCCGGAGCAGCTCACGGAGCACCGATCCGTTCATCGAGTCGCACCACTCAAGGCGCACCACTAATGATGCGATTAGCGTCTAATTGAGTTATAAAATGGCCCACGCAATACAACGAACAAAAGAAACAAAATATAAATCAAAATTGCTGGTTCACTTTCAATTGACAGACAGCGTGCAGACAACGTCCTCTAGGTCAAGCACTTGAACTCGCGTCGAGTCGCCGCACCAAAATAAATGATATCAAATGCAAATTTAAACATGCTCATATGACTCTACAGTTTTACGCGCTCTTTTGGTTTGCTTTTGAACAATTTAAACAATTTGCTCGTTCGCTTTATTACATTGTTTTGCCCGCCGTTAACTGATTTTCGATTGATTGTGGCCCTAGAGAGCCCAGTGAAATATTATTGATGAAAAGAAAAGCAAGTCATGATCTTCACATTCGAGTATTTGGGCCATTTACCATTTACCATCGACCGACCGAATTCGAATGAATCAAGCATTGATCTCAAATGAGCAAGGCAGAAAGTGCAATACATACCAAACTAATTGTTATGATTTGTATTTATTGCTAAGTGGCATATTTAATTAATTGAAAACCTGTTAAGCGGTACACTGACTCTTCAATTTCGGTGGAAAAATTTAAATGATCACTTGCGAAATTATTATTTTATTTTTGGCAAAACATAAATTTATGGTAAATACATATTCGAATTTCATATGTTTAACCAGTCGCCTGTTAGCCACGCTTCACCAACAATGAACACCGAAATGTATGAAGATAAAAGCGAAACGTGAGCGCCACACATCAAATGATAATTTAATGGCCAATAACTTAACACCATTGTCTGTAAAATATGAATACAAAAGCGAACAGAATACGAATGGAATTTGCTGATGAATACGCTCAAACGTTCTTGATAATGACATTTCTGAAGCAAATAAATCGCCAAAAAGGTCAATAACAATGCGATAGTAGATTCTTGGCTTACTTTAATCACACGCTGATTATGTGATTTGTGTCTGCAAGGTTTATGCTGGCGATGCTGATGAATCCATCATTCATCATTTATCATTTATCGGACATTGATATTGAGATTGGTATGCTAATTTATGCAAAGCGTTTAGTCAGCACTCGCAATCAAATCAAACGGTTATTGTCGCTCAATAAATTTAATCTTTGACTGCAGCACTTCCGTGACCTTTGCTGCAGTTCAAGAAGCGATGAACAGAGAGTCAGACAGACAGAGTGATTGTTCAGTGACTTGGTCAAATGTCAGATGAATTAAACCTTACACAATTGCGAGTTTCGCTTGACTACGTTTGTTTAATTTGTCGGCTAAAGCTCATAAATTACGCATACGCCCAGCGGAACAACGATCAGCTACTGACTGAAAGTTCGTGACTAATCATTCGCGTGAACTATTCGGGAACAGTGTGTGGAGGGGAGCATTTGCATAGGAATGATTCTAATACGGGAACACTGTCACGTCCACTAATTTATGCTTTTAATTTGTTTAATAGCCAGTTAATTAACGCAGGTCGAATTCAAATTATTTGTAGCTGCATTGGCCACAAGCCAAATATTTGCCAAAACCAATTTGAATTCCAAATAGATTGATTTGATTTATTTTTTTCTATATTTCATTTGTATATTTTTGAACAGTTTATTTGAATGGTTCACCAAGCTTTTATGACGACTAAAACTAATTATACAATACGTTTAAATGTATGGGTGATTCGGGGCAGCTTCTACAGAGCATTTCATTAGCCTTTATGGCGCGTAAAATACTCGCTGTTGCAAATATTCTGTAGTCGTCAAATTGAAACGCTTAGCACTGTAAATTATCATAGAATTGCTGTGTTTGTTTTTGTTTTTCTTTTTTATAGTGTGTATTTTTTTTTGCGATTTTTTTGCTTAATTAAAGCAATTATCCTTGCGCATCAGCGGTGCGCAATTAAATTGAAGCTATAGTGCGAACTACGACAGCGCCACATGTGGATAGACTTTGGTCAAGAACGCTGCCTCTGGCTGAACTATGAGTTAGAAGCAAATGAGAGGCGGACCAACTGTCACTCTTAGAAGTAGTGTCCATAGTGTCCGTGGTGATGATGGAGTCCGTAGTAGCCACCATAGTAGGGATAACCTGGCCCCCAAAGCACAAGATTAGCAGACATTAGCGAAATTCAGCCATCTGTCGACTCACCGAACTCACCCAAACCGTAGTAGCTGCCGCTATAGTGCGGCCAGTAGCCGCCGCCGTAGTAGCCGCCCAGATAGGGCGACGAATAGTATCCATAGCCAAGGGATGCGGCGCCCTGAAGATCCTTCTCTTCGGCCTCAACGCCAGCTTCCAAGTCGGCAGCGGGCTCCTCCTGGGGACGTGGCGCCGCCTCAGCTTCACTCAGCAGCAGGCAGAACAAGGCGCAGGCCAGCAGGAGACAGATGGTGCGGATGTTGAACATTTTGTTAGTTTGTTGTATGTTGTTGTTTGGATTTTGTTTGAATGGTGCAAATGCCACTTGAAGTGTACAACTGAACTGACTGTTGGTGGAGCTGTGCAGCATGTTTATATAATGGCAGCGATTCTTGCAACGTCGCCATCAAAGCGCAGCGACAAAACAATTGTCTACAAAATTTGCCTACAACGAAAATTCCCCTCAATTGGGCGACTCGTTGTAAAAAGACTGCGTGTGTCTTTCTAACAATACACCAGCTGCTGCAGCCCCACGCGACTCCACCCGACCCCACCAGCTGCCCAACCACCCACCAGCCAGATTATCAATGAAGCGTTGCTCATGGCAACTCGTACCTTGGGCCATGCAGGGGGCTTCCATTTCTTGCATGACCGATTACTAATTACATGTCTCTGTGTTTGCTTTTTGTTTCTTTTCGTTTTTCTCGTTGATTTTCGTCTCTTTTGGTCAGTGGGGTCAATGTCGCAATGGGCAGCCAATATAATTCCTTGTACTCGCCAATCGTTTAAATTTCATTTTTATTTTATTTTAATTTTAAACTCAATGTTATTTATTCCATTTAATTACGGCCAGACGTCAGAATATATCTCGGGGAATTTCATGTATCTCGCGTGGAGAATTAGGTTCAAAAACCTTCGGCGAATCATCGATGTGAATGAGAAAGTTGCAGGTCGTAGGGATTACATAATGGGAACACGTTTTGGTACAGCATCCGAGAACTTTGTTGATAAAAGTTTAATTTATGGATTCCAGTCCACCAACACACAATACGAAAAATTCAAATATACGAGCTCTATAAATTAGACTTTTACGCCAAAGTGGCTAAACAACATTCTAAAACAATAAAAATAAAACTATACTTAACTACGTGAATAAAACAGACGAAAAACGAAAAAGTAAATACGCCAGACGTATCTCGAAATGAATGTGGAAATGAGAACGCGTCCATTTTGAGTTAACAAAATGTAACAGTTGACTTTAAATACATACAACATGAGTTAAACAAACAAAGCATCCCCATAAAAAAACAAGATAAAAATGCAAAAATTTGATTAAAAGCTTTTTCAATTTACATTCCACCAACAAAAGGTAAAACCATGCGTTAAACGAATATAACGTTTGCCAAATATGACGATCAGACGCTGTGAAAGCCGAAAAATGTACATAAGTAAACTATGTCAGACATTAAAGACTGGGTTCCCTATAAGGGAACTTAGAATGAAACAATTTGCTTGTGGAAATTCAGTAGACAACAAAAAAAAAAAACATAATGCTATAAAGACATCGATATCAACATCGTTCTAAAGCTAATGCAAACTTGTTATGGAGACCTTCGTTGTGGCAGTCAGTTCTCAAGTATTTCCTCACAAATGCTCAGAATATTGTTGTACGTAATTTCGTTTTGCATATAATTTCCATTCATTTAATCTAAATTACAATCATCACTTATACATCTCAATCAATATTTTGTTAATTGAATTGCTTTAGCTGCCCAAATTGAGCAGATCACACACTGCTGTAGATGTTAGTGCTTAGATGTTCGCAGTGGGTAACGAGGTCAGAACACGTTCTGGTTTTCCCTTTCTATGGCCACATTATCTGTTTGCTGCTAATTGTTGACGGCTTTGCACTCGGCTTGTATTTATGTTTGCGTTTTGAGCTTGTCTCGCCATTTCACAGCAAATCTTTATGTTGTGCGGGGTCAGGGTTCAAGACAATGGGTTTCGGCACTTTCAGAGAACACACAACAACTAGCAACTAGTAACTAGCTAGCCAAAGCTAATTGCCTGTTTTGCTTATCTAAATTGCCGCTTTAACCAAGAACAAGCTGTGAGTCAGGCGCTTGTAATTAGCCAAATTAAATGCTTCGCTGCTCCGCAAGAATCTAAAGATTCATTAGGCGATTCTCTTCCCATTGTCATGCCTTAAAATTATTAGTTGTTATATAATGAAATTAGTCAGCGCCTCTTTCACTGTTTTATTTGTACGACTGCGATTTAGTCTAGCTTATAACGACGTAAATAAATATTAGATAGAACTTATTCATTCCAGATTCTGTGTCAACACGACATCGTTGTCTTCGGGCATGTCGGGAAAACTGTGAAACAACGCCGCCGTTGGCTTTGTTTCGCTGTCCAAGCGCGTCTCATAGATCTTGCCCTCATTGTTGATCAGATACCAGCTGGGCGAGGGTGTAGAACGGGCAAACTCCTGATGATTCAGCACCGTCAGAGGCGACACAGTGGGCAATCTCTTGGAGATTTCGTCCAGCTCACGCAGATACACCTGCAGTGCACGGTAGTCGGTGTTGTTTGCTACCTGCTCGGGTGCAACGAACTGTGGGGCAAGACTGAGACTAAGTCCGAGACCGAGATCATGATCATGATCGTGCTCCTGCCACAAATTACGTATATTCGACATAACATCCGCGTAGAGCACAGTATCATCGCTGCGTGGGGATGCGGGCAGCTTGGGGGACTGCGCTGGCTGCTGATTGCGGTTATTTGGTGATTTACGTGAATTCACCAGACGACTAGCCAACGGAGTGGCGGAAGTAGTTGATGCCGAAGTCACAGTCGAAGTCGAAGTCGATGTTGTAGCTGCTGATTTAGTTGTTGTGGTTGTTGTTTTGGTGCTTGCCTCATGGCGGAAGTTACGCCCCCTCGCAGCTGTCTTCTTCGACCCCTGCAGCTTGAACAGTCGCTGGCGACGTCGTCGACTGTCGCAGTTCGTTGCGTTTCCACAGCTCGGCGTCGCTGTGGACTCTAATGCTGCTGTTAATGGCGACGCTTTGGGTGCCAGCTCATTTGGTTCCAGCTCATCGGGCAGATACTTTGCAGCACTGTCCAGTAGATCGCCAATTCGCGCCACCAACTTCAGTCCCTCGGCCACATTATAACCAGCAGGACTTGCCTCACGCTTCACACGCTTGCTGCGCTTGTGATCCTCACTGAGCTGCGCACGCAATCGTTGATGCTGTCCACGCTGATACAGCTGCTGTTCGAGTGATTTCTGTGCAATTAGCGTGTGCGACTGTCGCTGAATGTGACGTTGTCGCACCAGTGGCAACTTCTGTCGTTGGCGCTGCAACAGTCGCTCAGTCTTGCGCACCGAGGCGAGTATTTCCACAGGCAGCTGCAGGTTATTGACAATCTGCGGTGCAAACTGCGCCTCCTGCGTCAACAGATCGCCACTGTGTGGCTGTTGTTGGGAGCGAGCTGGAAGTTGTGGTTGTGGTAGTGATTGGTGGGGATGAGGCTGCGACTGCGGCAACTTGGGTCTGGGCTGACGATTGGTGCTCAGCTTGCGTGGCTGCTCCCAAACCACAGCTTTTTGTGGTGCATTGCGTTGTGACTGTTGTCGTTGGCGCAAACGCTTCAGCTCCTGAAAATGCGCCGGTGGCTCAATAATGCGTATTACATCGCCAGCATCGTCGTCCACATAGCCAGGACGCACATCCTGCAGATGCGGCGGCACCCGTTTGGCTGGCTGCTTGGGCTCGGGCCGCGACACGCGATAAACTTGTGGTGTGGCTGTGCTGGTGGTGCTGGTGGTGGTTGTGGTGCCTCTGCTAGTTGCTCTGCTCTGGCCTCTGGCTTTATCCTCAATCCTAATGGTCAGACACTGCTGTAGCAGCAGCAGCAGGCACAGGAAGCTGAGCGGGCAGCTCCTTTGTGGTGCCATTTGAGTGGCTATTCTGCGGTTTTTGCACTTGCACTTACACTTTTACTCTCACTTCTCAAGGCCAAATAGAAATGGAATTATCCGACTTTTCACTTTCGCGTGGCACAGCACAACAATCGACGGTTGCTCTACAACTGCGAGGCATTGGCTGTATCATTGCGCCTTTATAAAATTTGCACAACGTTTTTCCAATTTTCCAGTTTGATTGGTGCTTTTGGCCATTTTCTTTCGCCGTCTCATTTCTCCTACTCCAGCCATGACGCGGTGTCTTTTACTTTAACTTGCATGCAGTCGCGTCGCTTCGATTGCAGTCAACTTGAGTCTTTCGTCGTCGTCGTCGTCAGCGTCATCATCATCGTCGTCTGCAACTTCGTGCGGCAGCAATGAAAGCGAAACTGCCAGTGACGTTGCGAGTTGCAACAATTGTTGAATTCAATGTTATAACCGGTCAAAGACTGCTGCCACCGTCGGCAGCTCTGGGTAATCTCAAATGGCACGAGTTCGTTTCGCTTTAGAAACCCACTTTGAATATGCAAACACCTCTCTCGAGTTTGGCACATTTCAGCAAAAACCTAAAACTGATCTGCAACTTTCCGCGACGGCCGCAAAACCCGTTTGAAATTAATTTTTCCAATGTTTCTATTTATGTTTTTATATTTTTATAGCGGTTTTTTATAAGCGTACATCTCATTAGTAGGCAGCTGCTTCCATTGCCGCTTGTCTTTCGTCTGACCCTCAACTTGAACTAAGCCAAAGCCGTAAATAAAAAATATGAATATATGTGGTCGTATAAGTGAAAGCCTAAACCGATTTAAATATGGTAATAAAGCTTATTTATGCTGCACACCTTTGAAATTAAATCATTTTCTACGCAAACTCAGTTAATGTGTGCACATTACAAGTGATTTTATGAGTGCGCCTAAAAGATGCAACAAATTTTGTGACTTCTTTGCGTGCGCACTGAGCGGAACAATGGAAACGAAACGAAGGAATATGAATTGAAGATGAATTGAAGAATTGAAGAGATCTGCTGTGAACATTACTTTTTCTAAATTTAAATTTATTGATGCCAAAATATTACTTGTATAAATTTAAATTTAAAATGCCAAATTAAACAAAAAATAGCAACAAATAAAACACATTAACTACCTTTCTCTTTTAAATACATTATTTAATTTTATTGGCTACAGTTCAAACGACTTTTGACTTCAATAAAACCACACACACATGGATTTTTTTTTAATAATTTATTTTTTATTACTAACACTCTAGCGAGAACTGCCCATTAGGCAACCCCGAATGGGTTGCGTCACTTTTTGCTACACACTACAAGTAAATAAATAATTAAATAAATAAATAAATAGGCCATTAATTAGATGCAGTTAAACATTAAGTTAGATGCGATTAGCAATTTTACGTCATTCAGTTGCAGTAACTAGAAATTTATAGGAGCTTAGTCCCCAGTAGCTGGGACGGCAAAAACAGGATCGGCAATAACTAAATAACATAGTATAAACTAAAGCATCAGGAGAGACCACAACGAAAACGACATTTGACGCTGTTAATACGAGATGAGTTTAACCGCTTGTTGGCGGTTGTTGTTATGTAGGAGGGAGGATGTGTGGTTTACATGCGACTTGTTTGTTAGTGGTCCAAAACCAGCGGCTGCCATGCATTGTCATTGGCAACAAAACCATAGCTGCCAGCCCCAGCACCAGCAACACCACCACCTCCAGCTGCAGCACCAGCGCCAAAGCCTATTCGACGCTCGTGCGGAGTGGGTATCGGATGCTGATAGACGCCCATGCCCGAGCCCATGCCCACAGCAGGATAACGCTGTTCGATGCGTTGCGACTCCTCCATCTCGTAGTCGTTGTTGTGTGTTGCTTGCGTAGGTGTCACTGCTGCCGCTGCAGTTGCAGCTGCTGCTGCCGACTCGGCGCGTCGGTTTTTCTCAAAGAAATCAATGATGGGATGATAGCTGTAATTGATGCGCCGAGTACCGTTCCCATTGCCGCTCCCGTTGCCGCTCTCGCCGTAGATGGAGTTCACATGTGGCGGCTGTGGTAATGCCGTCGATTGCTGATGTTCCCGATGCTGCTGATGCTGCTTCTGCTGATAGAATGTGGTCGGTAGTGGCGTCGCTGCGCTGGCGGAGAACGCTGAGGGAGCGGAAGCGGTATCGGTCGTAGTCGAGACGGGCGCATAGTACCGAGGTCGCGACTTGCTGTTTGTGTAGTAGCGCTGTTGGCCCGCACCGAGGGCAGCGTTAGGTGACGCAGCTGTGCCGGATGGAGCAACTGCTGCTGCTTGGTGGGCATGGGGGGCAGCACTGATACTGACGCCGAGTGTGGCGATTGCGGCGGTTCCTGTTCGGGCTGGTAGGCTGCTGGTGGCTGCTGTGGTCTGTGGTTTGGATATTGGTATGTGAACTCTAGTTGCGGCTGATGATGCTCCTCCTGCTGCTGCTGCTCCAGCTGCTGATGCTGCACCGGCTGCTGTGTGAGTGGTTGAGGTATAAATACGCTTGCGCTTGAGGGGCACGCGCTGCTGTTCCCCAGCCAGCGGTGGGCCAAATACGTTTACCTCTTGTTCGGCCTGTGTCTCGCTCGGCGACAGATCCATATCGACATCCACACGCGGCTCATTGTGCTGCGGCCGCCGGCGGCTCAGCTGGCTGTAATACTTTTTCGAGCTGCCACTCGAACTATAACTCGGACTGTTGCTGCTGCTGCTGCTGCTCTTGTGGCTCTTATAACCGGAAATGCCCGCATACTGATCCTCATCGTCAGGCGGACTCAGATAGGGGCCAACACTGGACGGCGCTGGCACCTTGGAGCGCACCTTCTTGCTGCCCAGATAGCTCAACTCATTGTTGTCGCGACTGCCGTACGGCGCATAGCTGGAGCCCAAATCATCCTCTTCGCTCTCATCGTTATAGTCCAGATCCTCCTCATTGATAGTGCTATAGCCATTGGTGTTGCCATTGTCCACCTTATAGCTACCCGGCGTGTAGTCCTTGGACTGTATGGAGGCGAGTGGGGGGAACTGCTGGCGATATCCATCCACCTGGCAGGAGCAGCACGTGGGCACCTTGAATATATCCACATGGAGGCCACGCACCTTGTCCCAGCTGAGCAGGCGATGGTAGTTGTACACTTGGGAGCAATGCGAGCGATATGATTGGGCCAGGTATGAGCAGCTTTCGCCGGGATTGCTGGGGAGAGGAGAAAAGCGAGTGAGTACAGTTTGCAAGAAGTGGGAACAGTTTAATGTACGAAGTCTGAATGAAGCTTGCTTTAGGCGTGAAAAATGGGAGAAGTTAGTTTAGAACGGGAACAGTTTTGCCTAAGATGAGAATAGTTTGCATAAATTGTGAACTGTTTCTATAAAGTAAGAACAGTTTGGCGAACATGTGGAATTTTTTATTAATCATAACTTATTGATTCATTTTCTTGAAAAATTGGAAGAATATAAATGTAAATAAAATAAGCAACTATTGATTACTGTTGATTGCTTTTCAATAAAGTGAGAAACTAATGGGGGAATTCAATCGAATAAGCTAAGAAAATTTATTATAGAGAAGCACTTCCTGATTATGAAGTCATAGTTCATTAAACCATATCATTTACTATTATTAAAATAAATACGAATTGTGTTCTACACGCTTTTTTAGTTACGGACTCTTCAGTTTCGATTTTCTTCAAGTTAATATTTATTATAAAATTAGCTGCAGTAGCAGCTAAATTAATTGCTAACAAATATTTCAACAGCCTAACAGTATATAAATTCCAAGAGTGTGTGAAACGCAACCAAAGCTAATTATGCTGATGATTGATAACTTCACTAATAACCCACTGAACTAAAAATAGAAACTCTTTTTCGCAAAATGAAGTTGAGTATTCTTAGATGCCATGGAAACTGTGGCAACTGATTGCAAAATGAAATAATTGGTATTTAAAATGAAAATTCTGTCTTTCTACTTTTTTCACTGTACTCACCTGCATTTCTCCAAGACGTAGTGTTTGTGTGTGTTGACCCGTGTTCACAATGTACTTCCATTCGCCTGACGCTGCCTTTGCCTTCTGTGGACGAGCGTAGCGCACAACACTTTGGCACATTCCACCTGCGCTTCCCTCGTCTTCGCGTCTACAAAATCAATTTACGATATCAATTCGATTTAAATAAACTATCCTTCACTTACCGCTTCTTGTTGATCAGATAATCATCGAACTCGTCGCCAAACTCGAGATTGTTATTGGGCTTGTCGTAGAATTCGGCTAGAAGGGCACTCATGGCATTCTTGTGTCGTCGAATGCTGCCCATGATCTGTTCGCTGTGGTGAGTTGATGAAAGTTAAGAGTGTTTAACTGGTCGCTAGTGGACAGAGGAGATTAGTAGCAGGAACCACCGTAACCATGTGCAATTGATTTGAGGATTTGTGGATGTGACAGTAAATTAAATTTTGTTGTTTTGTTTTATTTAAGCTAAATTCACACTACTATTACAAACTAGACTAGGGTGTAGATCAACTAGAAGGTACAACCGGGGGAACCCTGAGCAAAACCGTGGGGGGCCAACCCAAAAAGCCAGCTAACTAACTATGTGGATCTTACAGCGGATAATCATCGGTACGTATGCACATGTTGTTCGTGAATCTCTCGCACTTCTTGTGCGACACCACAACGGGATTGTGCGAACTGGCCGACGTCTTGGGTCTGCCACGACTGTGGACTGAACTGGGCATACGCTTGCGCTTGATCGGTGGCATCTTGTGGCTGTTTCGCTTGTTGCTGTTCAGGCGATAGCGTGGACCGGCAATTAACTCTTCAGGGCTGGGCAGTGGCTCCTCTGCGCTGCTGCTGTTGTTGCCATTGTTCAGCTGATAGTTGCGCTCATCGGCAGCGATCAATGGGACTTCAGTGCCATTTAAGCCAGCAAAGGCCAGATTCTCGACTACTTCATAGCTCAGCGTCGAGCTAGTCATTGTTTCGGAGGCTGTGGTTGGCTGACTGCTGGCGGGCTGTTTGGCTGCTTCACTGGGCTGCTGAAATGCCGTCGTATTCAATTTAATGGTGCGACCAGCGGCCCCACCCAGCAGCTGCTGTTCCGACACCGAAAGCGGTACAGAGCGCGTTAGCTTGTGCACAAATTCGTTAGCTGAGCGACGCACACGTTTAGGTTTCAACGTCGTCGAGTTGCTCTTAGAACTGAGCTGAGACTTGGCGACTGTGGCGGGAGTTGCCTGCAGCGCCTCGTTGATCATCTGTGGATCCAGCAGCTCCGACTGCATTTCATCGAAGAAATCCTCAAGCGAAGCAACGTCTTCGTCCGGCTTATCATTCACATTAATGGTGCCCAGGCTGTCATCCTGCACCGTCTCCTCCACTGTCAACACATCCTTGCGCTTCTGCAGCGGCGTGTGGCGCAAGGCAGCAGCCGCCAACTCGTTGCCCATTTGTATGTACTTGCGTGCCGAGCTCTTCACAAGATTGGCCAGATCGAAGACAATGGGCAGCAGCAGTTTCTTGTCATCGCCAAACATCATGCGCACCTGAGACGAACAAAGAGATGCGTAATGATTGAACTGCAACTCATACTTTACCCTTAACTTACTTGCTCTAGCCTGAGTTCATGACCTTGCTTGGCATTCATTTGCGCTGAGATAAGCGCTGAGAGCGCCAAACGCTGCTGCGAGGAGAGCACACGCAGTATTGGCATTACTTCGGCAAACTTCTGGCGCAGCACACGATCTGTGAGCGCCTTGGCCAAGGCGGTGCGCAACACCTTCTCACGCCAGTCGAAGGGTGGCAGCTGCTTCTCCGGCTCCGGTTCGTCGAGATCAACGCTAAAGTCTAGCATGTTATCCTCAATTTTCTTTTCGGTCTGTTGTGAATGCTGCTCATCCTCCAGCTGCCAGTCGTCAATGGCTGAAGTCACGTCCATGTCTTTGGCATCGGCAAAATCAAAGTCCAGCAGCTCATCCTCGCTGGCGTTGGTCAAATCTAAATATAGCACACAATAGAGCAACGCCCAGAAGAGGCAGCCAAATGCGCGGCCAGCTTTCATTTTCGTTATTTATTTTTTTTTTTTGGTTTTTTTTGTTTTTTGGAGGTGACGACGGGGACAAGCTGCAAGCAAACGAAAGTTGATGAGAAAATGGGCGGTCAGATTGCAGTTATTATAACGAAATTAAATTCCACAAAAAAAAAGTCAAAACCAAAACAAAAACAAAATAAAAGATTAACACGGCAACAATAGTAATAGCAGGGGCAGCTACAGCACCAGCAATAATGGAAATAAAGAAATCATAAAACAAAGCACACACAGAGGCACAGGCATACACATAATTTGTGGTTATGCGTCGCACGCTTTCGACATCGCGCATTCTAAACGAAAGACTTAGGCAACGAACTTTTGCTTTCATTGCCTTAGATTTGAATTTGTTGTCGTCCGCCTTTCCACCGAAGAGTAAAAGCCATTAACAATTGTAATAAAACCGTAAGCACGGCAATCGCAACACGCCCAACAACCACCACTGAACCACCGCATCGCCACAGCAATCGCGGTGTCAGCGTCATAGCCATATAGCCATAATCATAATCAAGTCATGGTTGTGGCTATTACAGCAACTCCTGCAACAGCTACAACTGCAGCTCTGGCTTTGGCTTCAGCTTTGGCAACAGCTTTGGCTTTGGCTTTGGCTTTAGGTAATCTCCATTGCCACTGCCACAGCCAGTGTCATAGCGCCACATTTGTAGCTATCTTCGTCTTCTCTCGCGTGCTCAACAAGGCGTGAAGCACCAAAACAACTCATAAGTGTCGTTGTTAGTGTTATTTCACTTGATGCTGCCACAGTTGCTTTTACAATGACAACGTTGATGCAGTCAGCAGTCATAAATCAGACAAGCCGTGTAAGCTTTGATCTAGGCATGAACAAGAAGACAGCATGAAAATAATTGCAATAAAATTACACTGTGCTGTTGCATTATAATTAGCAGAAATGAGATAATATATATTTGTCAAATCCTGGTATTCGAAACCAATATTTGGCTTTAAAATCAGTTACAGTTTTTTAAGCACAGTCGTTACATGCAAATTTCTTGAAGAATGAGAGATGAATAGGCTTCTCAAATTGAATTGTTAAGCATAAAGTTAAAATTGATTACTTTAAATTAAATATTATAAATGTCCTGATGCAGCAATAAACCTTTATCTCATGGCGTTAATTAATTAAGTCACTAGTAGTTGAGTGTCGCTAAATGCTTACTTATTGCTCGTGGAGGTGAATAAACTTTAGCTACTGTTGGTGAGCAGATTAATAATTTCCTGGCTGCTAAACCAGACATGAGCTTGACCTAGGTTAACCTCGTGAACAGCGATTCCTTGGCACACAATGGCATGGCGCCCCCATGGAATGCATTCGAAAGTGCCGCATCAATGGCTGGATGTCGCAGGCCTGGGAGCCGGAGCTGACAAATTCAAATGCTAACTACGGGCAAGTTGCTAGCTGGCAGATAGTCAGGCAGTTAGCTAGCAGCTCCTTAAGAGCATCGCCTACATGCTGCAATCAGCCTGCAGCTGCAGCCATCGTGTTCGCAGATGCACATACTGCTGACCTTTAGCGCAGTCGCAGTTGAAAAGTGAAAACTTTGCCGACGGTGTGCTTTATCTATCGACTGGTTGACAGTTTAGAAAAGGCAACAAGCGACATTAGCAGCAGCAGCAGCAGCAGCAGGAGCCTGCTGCCAAAACAAGTCACAAGGCCATAGCCGAAACAAAACAAAACCAAATAAAATAAAATAACGATTCGCAAATAAAAACTTATGGCACATCTTCAGGTTGCAGGCAGGACGCCCCCAGCTGCCAACGAGCTGAGATTTGTGTGCATCTTTGCAGCTTTTTCGTGCGCATCGTTTTTGCGCCAAGCTCTTTAATTTATTTTGCACACCTGCGCAAAGAGGCAATCGCACTCGCAATGGCAATGGCATTGGCATTGGTCATGTTAATGGGTATAGAGAAAGACCTCATCGCTTCTGGTTTTGTCTGTGTGGGGTGTCTTCTTCTTCGTTATCTTTTTGTTTGCATATCGCACTGAGAAAGTAATGGCTGCGATGTTGTGTTGATGTCATGATGCCATACATAAATCAAATTAATCCAATAAGGCGCAGCTAAATTCCCAACCGCCATTCGGTTCCCAGGCGTGTGGGCGCCCCTCTGAGTAAAAGTGAATACTCGTGAGTATTCAAATTGCTGAGATGATAGAGATGTTGAGGCAGCTGCTGCTAATGCTGATTGCCATTACCATTGCCACTGCACGTTGCCACTGCGAATAGCGGTGTTGAATGCAATTTCACTGGAAATTCTTTGGCAAGCTTTAATTAGTTTATAATTCGCGTGCGTTGCCACTGAAACGGGGCCAGTCAAAAACACAGCAAGCCGTAACAGCAACAGCAACGGCAACCGCAACAACACCAATAATAACAACAACAACAACAAACTAGCAAATTAAAGCGCTGCAATGAGAAGAAACAGCCAGCAAACCGCAGCAAGAAAGTCGCCAGAATCCTCTAAGTAGACACCAAGCTGTGGCGGCTGTTATTACAACAACCACAACAACAACAACAAGAACAACAACTAACCGACTAACCTAGTAAGCGCAGAACCCGCAGAGCGACCTAGACAGCTTAAGATTGCAGATCTATGTGAGCTGTCACTCCATTAAAAAGCACATTCAAATATTAAAGACGCGTGCTGACAAATTCAATTTGTCGGCCCTAAACGAAAGACTTAGGCAACGAACTTAACACTTTAGCTGAGCAACAAGTAAAAGAGACGAAACACAAGCAACAACAACAACAACAATAACAGCAGCAATAACAACACTAACGCACGCACGCATACCTTAACAAGCTGACACAATTTCCTCGGGCGTAAAGAATTAAAAAAAAACGTTCATAAAAAAGAATTCAAATTTTGGTGCGTCGCTGTCATTGTTGTTGTTGTTGTTTCTGTTTCTTTTAGAAAGTTGTTTCCATTTCACATATTTGGCTAACAAAAAAAAATAAAAATCACACACAAAAAACAAATAAAAACGAAGCATTTTAAGATTCCATTTTCGATTTTCGTCGTATGATTAATTTATTAAACGAGGCTGCCAAGAAATCACCTCGTTTACTTCGCAGCTCAATCTCCCAGTTTCTGTATCTACGCCTCTGTTTCTGTATTGGTATCAGTAAGCGGCAAGTTTATGTTAAGCGCTCTCTGGTGTGGCCCGTTTTATTTCCTGTTCGCGCGATCAACGAGAATCAACGCTATTTCACTACACTTTTTAGCGGCTAATTTTCACTTTTTATGTCTGCCACTTTGTTCAGCTTCTTAACTTCTACTTCTGCTTCTTGCTCTTCAATGTGTTTAAATGTAAAGGTTAACGCAAAGGCAAATTTTCACAAATTTCACACGCGCCTTAATTTGCAGCTTCTGCCGAGAGGTTTTCTTTATACACAGGCACACTAAACACACCAGCACAGTCACATACTTCTGTTTCGATATTGTACTGGTAGAGAGTAGAGCACATTTAGCGCTGTCTTCAACCTGAAACTTGGGCAATCGTGCACAGCAGCCGCTAGCACGTCTTAACGCTTTCAACACTCGCCGCAGACTGTTGTCGGTTGTAACCGCCGACAGAGCAGTTACTGCCTCCGCCTCTGCTTCTACTCTCTGTCTCTGTCTCGGTTACTACCACTGCCACTGCCATTGCCACGGCGACTGCTGGCGTCGCATGTTGGCTGGTTCTGTTGATTCTGCTTCTGTCTTTACTGTGCCTTGCATTTTGGCGGCGCTGCGACGTGGTTTTGCATTCAATTGCCAATTGGTTAATTGCCTTTCTGTTGCAGCGCGCGTTCAGTGAACCGTTAAAATTCAATTTGCTAAATAGCTCGCACGTAATGCGGAAGTTGTTACCTTCACGCTTCTTCACGCCTCATTACAAAGTTCGTGTCTTAAGTCTTTCGTTTTGGGGCTTTGGGTCAGGAAGCAACCAAAGCAAAGCAAAACAAATTCCCGAACGGAAGCATGTTTAATAGCAATAAGCTGTCTTGGCTACCGAGATTAGTCCAGCCCAACCCGTCGAAATATCTATCAACTGTCCAGGGGTCAATCCCAAAGGGCTTCGCGTCATAAATCAATTTCAACAAACAAACCTGCCACATACGGCAAGCTGGCAGGTGGTGGGCAGGCAGCACTTTCGTTTTGCAGCAAAAACAGCCCTCGGCAAAATGACTTCAACTGCACTTCAGCCGCCTCCGACAATAACTTCGTCAAGTCTTTGCCGATTGAACTGCTGCTTCAACGGCAGCGGCCATTTTTCATTGTCGTTGCGCTTTTGTGCACTTTACAGTTATTTCTTTATCACTTTGAGTGGGGGATTAAATTTGAAGACTCTTAAGTATTTTTATGTTGTTTTTTTTTTTTTTTTGGTTTTGCCTCTGCCTCAGGGATCTGTAGCACCACTTTCAAATGCGATTTGAAACAGTTTTCTTCACACTTTCTTGGCAATCACAGTGCGAAAACGGACTGCGTTTTCATTTCACACAATTCAATGTTTTCAGCTGTTTAGATGTCTACGCACATTAAATTTGTGTCCATTAAGCGTATTACCGCATCGCTGGAGTTTCATTTTATTGCCGAGTCATCAATCAGCAAATACGAGTACCACACGAACGCAGATTTCCATCTTCCGTTTTTCCATCTCCACAAGCCATAAAAAAACCCGCAATAAGTTTGGTTAATTTGCAAATTACAAGTAACTATACTGTGCTTGAATTGTAGTTGTTGTTGCTGTTGTGGTTGTCGTCGTTGTTGTTGTTGCTATTATTGTGGTTGCTGCTGCTAAACGGTGAATTGTCGAAAATCTCATCAGTTGAGTGATTGATGAGCCAGCTTTTGTGGCATAATGAGGAAAACGCCTTATCGTAATGCAAGTGAACTTTAGCTGTGATTAACTAAAACCTAAGTCGTTAATACCCAGTATGAAATGCACAACGATTTACCGCTAACTGTTAATTATGCAAAAAAGACAAGTTTTATTTGCTGTCTGTGAACTTGGACAAATGCTTTAACTAACGCCTGCAGAGCCTTCCGGCTTTTGTTATTCATTCAAGGTAATAAAAACTGTACAATTATCATATTTAATCATAATAATAATTTTAATGTCGCTATATAAAAATACCTTTATTTTCAATACTTGCGAATTTTTTACAATCTTACATTTACTTTAAAGCTTGTTAGTTTTAATACTTACTGCTTGCTAAATAATTAAATTCAAGTTAGTTAACGTCGCTTTTATTGTGGCCAACTCAAAAAGTTCAGCTCCAAGTGGAACTTGTTGATGTTGCCAGAAAGCAGTAAATTGTTGCTGACTTTATATACGCTCAGTGGCAACCTTATAAATTTAAATAGTGATGCCAGATTGATGGAAAATGATCACAGAATTGATCGTTAAATTTGAACCTAAAAGTATTCAAAAATTGATTTATAGAGCACAAAAAAAATGCTTATAAGGTGAATTTACTTTTTTCATAATAATAACATCACCTTTTGTACAATTAATCCATGCACAAATTAGCAACATTGTTGGCAATTTATGTATGTCAAATTGACATTGTCAATGAATTCATCATTTATATATTCAATCTATTCGCAATTAAACACAAGGGAATTTGGTGTAAATAATATAATTTTTATATTTTTATATTTCTTGTGTTAAAAATAATTTATTTGTACAATTATGTGTGTATTTCTATATCGGTATCAATAAGATTAAGGCCTATGCAATAGAATAATGGTCAAAAACTATATCGTGTGTGTGTGCCACATTTGCGGTGCTACGATAACCAATCGGCTCAACTTGAAGATGAATTTTTAGATACAGACTAGAAGAACTAAGTGACTAATATCAACTAAGCACAAGTAGCGCCAATTTGTAATTAAAATACAAGTCCTAAACGATAAATCATAATAAACATTTGCAACGAATGCAAACATAATATTTACAAAGAGCAACGAATCGAAACTAAAACAGGAAGATAAGATACAAGATACAAATAATACTGCTCGACAAAAGCACGCGAATTTCGACATAGTTTGTTAAAGGAATTTCAGTTGGAATGGACCGAGATGCAAAGGAGAACGAATGCTGATTGCTGGATGCTAAATGATGAGAACCTGATACACTAAGTAATTAGTTGGTGGGCAATGGCGACGTGGTGTGCATATGAATGGTGACTTGGGGCTGGGAGGGGTGATTCAGTCAACGTCATATTTCGCATTCAAACTCTGAGATGCGGTGGTTGAAGTAGACAACGCCATGCTCGAGATCCTCACTGAACCCGCTCACATCCATGTAATCCGACGCAGCGGAGTCATCATCCACCCACTTGTGCAGTGAACGCGTGATCTCCAGCCGTGACTGGGCGAACGACGGACGCATGTGCGGTTCCTTGTGCCAGCAGCGCGACATCAGGTTGTAGAACTCGTGGCGACTCTCTTTGGGCAGCTCGGGACGCAGTCCTTGCGGCACACGTCGTATCACCTCGCGACCCGTCAAATGGGAGTACGGCGTGGAGCCTAGAAAGCACAAGATTTATAAGTAAATATTGGCAGAATATTACAACGCATCGTACCTAGCGTAGCTATCTCCCAGAGCACAATGCCAAAGGCCCAGATGTCCGTCTCGGTGGTGAACATGTGGAACTGCAAGCTCTCCGGTGCCATCCACCGTATAGGTAGCGCATGGCGCTTACCAATGGTGTCGTGGCCATGCGACTTCTTCTCCGAGTGCCCCGCATCCTTCGAGCAGTTGCCAGTCGCGGTCTGGCCGAAGGTGTGCTGCCAATGCTGCAGTATATAGCGACTGCCAAAGTCGAACTTGAACTTTTGCGCATTGCTGCGCATTATGTCGTTGGCTGCATTCTTCTCCTGCTCCTTGCGCATGCGCTCCGCATCTAGATCGATGGACATGCCAAAATCACAGATCTTGCACATGCCATTGTGATCCAGCAAAACGTTGCGAGCCGCCAGGTCGCGATGCACAATCTGTAAGCGAATAGGAATAAATTAGCAATTGATTGGTATTCACAATGTTAACGAAACAAATGTTGGAACTACTAGAATGTTTTCATTCTGGCCTTATATTTTTTTCTTTTATATTAATTATATAAATTACGATTGGCTTTTAATTGACTTCATATTTCTGTATTGTATACTCTGCAGTTTATAACATACATAACATTAAATTAAGTTTATAATGTGTTGCGTTTCACTCACTTTTCAGCAACGAAATTGGGTCAACTAAATCATTTAAACTTGACCTATGTTGCTACCATTATTTTTTTCTGCTAAATAATTGAATTGAATTTACAACTTCGAAATGTTTTTACCCAACTGTTTTTTAACCCAATTCGATTTTAATTGAATTCCAATTGTTATACTTTAGTTTTGTTTTTTATAGTTCACGCTAAGCACACAAAAAAGAGATATTCGTGAACTTACTCTACGTCCAGCTATGTACTCCATGCCGCAAGCAATGTCTAGCGCGAATCCTGCCAGCGTGCGCGGTGAGAGTGGCGCCAAACTGCGTCCGCCCGGCACTGAGGCAGGCAGAATGTTTGTGGCGCTGCGTGCGGCGCGCAGCAAGGACAAGAGACGTCCTCGCATAGCGTACTCCATGATCAACATGTGCGGCTCTAAAATTAGCAAAGAGACATCATTAGTGAATGGCCAAACCCAACAAATAGTAAGCAAGACTTACCGCTCTCGACGCAGGCGCCCAGCAGCGTGACCACATTCTGATGTGAGCCCAGCTTGCGCATAATGTTGGCCTCATCCTTGAGGCTCACTTGAGCGCTGCAGGCGCGTATTGTCTTCACGGCGACGATGCGTGTGGCGCCAAAGTGACCGCTCAGATCATCCGCCTCGGCCTTCCACACCTGGCCAAAGTTGCCCTCGCCCAGCAGACTCTTCAGCCGAATGTTGCTGCGCTCAAACTCCTGATACTCGCTGGCCAGCGAGGTCTTGTCATCGTAGCGATTGTGATTGGCATCGCGTGACGATTGCTGCTGCTGCTGTTGTTGCTGTTGCTGCTGCTGCTGTTGGGAGATGGACATGGGCATGGCCTGCTGATGATGATGATCGACCTCGTCCTCGTCGAGTTCCAGCTGATACTTGGAGTCCACTTTCTTCACCGGGCTGATGGGCTGCTGATCCGTGATGCACACATCAAACACCTCGTCCTGCTTGGCCTGACGTCGCACCAGGTAGTTGCGCACCAGGTAGAGCACAATGGCCACCAGCGGCACCACGCCCACAGCCACCAGCACCAGCGTTATCAAATTCATGCGTCGCATATCCAGCTTCACATCGCGCTCATCGGCAATTGCCGTCGAGCTAATGTCCGCCGACGTGGACGTCGACGTTGACGACTCCACAATGCCAATGAACACGTTGCCTGGCATTGCAGCTGCTGGCGCTACAGGGGCGGCAGTTGTGGGTCGTGGATTGACCGTGGAACGCACTGACGTTAGCACAGTGGTCCGCAGTATCTTGGAGTTCGAGCTGGAGTCGGTGGTGGGCGAGAGTTGAGTGCGTGGTGTGGCCTCACAGTTGGCGGTGCTGTTGCAGAAGATGATCAGATTGTTCTGGTCCTCGATGTTGATCTCCTGCGTTAACGATGGGCCCAAGGCGCGCAGTCTTTCGGTGTCCTCCTCGATGATGGTTTTCTGCTTAGCGGTGCTGCTGGCCGTAGTCGATGTTATCGACGTTGATGTTGTTGTTGGTCTTGCGGTTGTTGTTGTACTTGTGCTTGTGCTGGTCGTTGTCGTGGGGGTTGTCGTTGTGCTTGTGCTTGTGTGGTGCTTTTGGTTGTCGTTGCTGTTGTCGTTGTGCTGCTCGTCGTCGTGGTTGTGGTTGTGCGTGTAGGTTGCGCTGTTGTGCTTGTGCTGCTCGTTGTGGTGCTGCTTGGCTTCCTGGTGCTGCTGCTTGGTGCTGTTGTTGTGCTGCTAGTCGTTGTGCTTGTGCTCGTGCTGCTGCTGCTGCTGCTGGTGGCAGGCTCTGTTGCCACCTCTGGTTGCGGTTCCTGGGCCACTGTGGTTTCCTCCTCCGCGCTCAGCACCGTTATGATCAGCGGTGTGGAGGAAGCCAGCGGTTTGCTCGCCAAGCGTCGCACCACAACAGGCTTCGGCAATTCTGGCTCGCTTGCGACGCTCTCCACTTGCGCCGCTGTGGGTCGCCCCGAGCCCACGTAGCGTGTGCGGCTGACGGGTGGTGTGGCGGGCACAGCAGCTGCTGGTGGTGGCGGTGGTGCTGCTGCCACGCCACGCTCGCGCATGTGATACTTGTAGCGACTGCGACTCCGCTCCACGGCAGTCAGCGGGCGACGCGTTGAGACGGTGGGTTTGAGTGTCGACTCCACGGCGGGCGCTGGCGTGGTGCTGGTGCTCTGCACCACCGACACCTCGAGCACACGCGGATGCTCGTTGTCGCCGTCGGCTGCGGTGATTGTCAAGGCGCCCGGCTTCAAAGGCGGCAACTTGGCACCGAAATACAAATACGGCTGCAGCTCATCCTCGTCTTCGTCGTCGTCCTCCTCCTGCTCCAACGAGGTGGTGGCCAGCGTCACTGTGGCCGCTGGCTTGCCGCGTCCACGCTGCTTGCTGCCCATTGCGGGCTTGGCGCCGTCACCAATGTGATTGAGCGTATCGTTCTGCTCCTTGGCGACCACAAAGAGGCCATGCGAAGACTCGTCGCTGAACAGTATCTCGTTGGTGTCGCGCTCGCCTGGAGCCACAGCACTCGGCTTGGTGGATGTGCGCAGCACCACCGAACTGTTGTTGTTATTGCTGTTGCCGTTCGCCATCGCCATGCGCGTAAAGTTGGCGCACTGTCGCATGCAGCTCGCTGTGGTGCGACGCGTAAAGTTCTTGGTGCAGTTGCGTATACAAACGGATCGCGGATCGCTGGGTGACTTCGAGGTGCTCTCCACTGCCGCCGTGGCTGGCGATGTGGCGCTGCGTCCGGTGGTGCCGATGCGTGTGCGAAAGCCACCGCGATGCAACGCAGATCGTCGTGCGGCCAACACGTTCATCAGCTTGCGTTCGCGCTCCTGGGCCGAGTTGTGTGGGGCGATCGAGGGGCGGTTGCCACCCGCCGGGCGGTAAGTGGTGGGCTTCTCGGCCACCACATCTGTAACGAACGAACGAGAGAATCGATCAGTGAGCTGTTGTGTAAGACTTATCTGCATATGCTGGAGGTTAAGCGCTTGTTCTTGATGTGGCCGAAGTCGTGACGCGTGGTGGAAAAACAATCTTTGGCGAATGGGAAAGATAAACAGTGCGTCAGCAAAGCATTAAATCAACAAACAGTGCGCAACATCGCAACTCACACGAGGCGCAAACTTGTTTTATTTTATTTTTTTTCGTCTTTTTTATATGCTCGTCTGTCGTCTGCTTTTGGGCCATTAATCAGGCAGCGAGCAAGCTGAGCGAGTGAGCTAGTGAACGCGTTTTAGGTGCGTTTCTTAGCCTAGAAATTGTTGTTAGCCAACTGGTTCACAATTCGCTGTTGCCTCTTGACATGTCGCTATTTCGTTGCCCTGAGGCAGCAACAAACAGCAAACAGCAGACAGCAACAGCAACAGCAGCTGACTAATTAGTTTGACACACAAATTGGTGGCAATGCTTTGATGTTCTTTCTGTGCGCTCGCTGACTGTGCCCCGCTTTGGGGCAGAACGCAGCTGCCGCTGCCATTGTTGGCTGCAACTGGGCATTGTGTGTGTGTGTGTGTGGGGGGGCTTTTGGCCAAATCTAATGCTGCAGCCGTTTGGGCCATGAATCATTGATGCGATTATCAAGCGCGGCTCGCTGCTTGCACAATTGTTTAATTTTCACGTTGCCATTAAAACTGCCAAAACGACCGGCAAAGAGCCAAACAATGTTAACAAACACACACACACATACAATGTTGCTCTTGCTGTTGTTGTTGTTGTTACTGTTGCTGTTTTTCACAAGCATTTAGTTCATTGGCTTGCAGTTTAGGCCAAGGTTAGGCCTGGCATCTCAAGCGCGGCGACTAGAACAAGCGACAAAACTAACTCTGCCTCCGCTTTTGTCTGTGTCTTCGCCGCCCCGCTCCTGATCGCCACTTTTTGGCCACTGCAGACGTCGCATTGGGTTAAGGCTTGATTTTGTTGTATCTATTTAAATTTTTGGGCTTGGAGCTTATTGCTTGGGGCCTAAGTTTGAGCTTCGTTGGCTTCTCCATTGACTGCACTCCACTTTGGGGCTGCCCATTTTTATTGTACAACAACCACTGTGCGCCCCATTTGGGCGTCTCGTCACGTCGCCTCGCTGCCTTCAACAGAACCAACAGCAACAACAGCAATAGCAGCAGCTGCCATTTTTGCTCAGTGTTGCGCGATACGGGCGTTTGCTGAGCCTAGTTATTGTCGCACTCTCAAGTTAAGGTAAGAAAACTTTGTCATTAAGTTTATCAACTCCATAAAAATTTACTCAAAATAGGAAAAGGAACGAATTCAACATAAGGAGAGCAACAGCTAGTTGCCAAATAAAAAATTGGTGGGAAATTAAAGAACACCATTTCAGTCAATTTATCTAATAAAATATATCTTGTTTTGTGCAATAATTGCAATAAGTTGAAGCTGATACCATAATATGAGAACTTGTCTTTAGAAATTAGAATATTAAAACAAACACACAGTAAAAAATAAGTAGGCATACAAAACTTGTGAAAATATTGACACAAAAAGCTACCGGAATTATTTAAGACACCAAAATAAATACAAATATTAGGCAAGATCTAATGAAAGTTAGGCAAAGTTTAACAAGACAAAAGACTCATCAATCAAAAGGAAAGAGTATTCAGGGATTAGTTAATGTGTTTCATTATAATTTGTATTTGCTGCTTTGTTTAGCTCATTGTGCTGTTGCTATAGTTGCTGTTGTTGCTGTTGCAGGCCAATCCACTTGGCCGCGCAACTTCTTGGCATTAGCTATGCTGCTGCTGTGTTGTGGCCATCGTTGTTGTCGCTTTTGTCTCTGTCGCTGTCTCTGCTCTTGGCATGCGTTGTGGAATTTTAATTTGATTTTGGTCATAGACACGATTTTGTTTTTGGGCTGCGACTGCACGAAGCGAACCAAAACGAAACGAAGCGAAACACAAAAACAACAACGACAGCCACAAAACAAAAGTGGTCAACTAACCAAGCGAAGACTTTGGAACGCTGTTTCAAAAGAATCCAACGATCTTATTTGGCAAATTTCGAATTCTGAGAAGCTTAACTTAGCTTAGACGGCTGCTTACATAATGCTCAAACAAAATACTACCTGAGTAACACCAATAATAATAACAACAACAACATGCAATTGACGACAAAAAAAATCACAGTGTGCAATAATACACAAGTAAACACGTCAAGTTATTAATCTTCAGTTTGCGACGGCGTGACTAATGTCAATATTTGCTTAAAACTTATTGCCAGATATTTGGCTGTTTATGTGAAATTTAATTACCAGCAATTTGGACGAGCGCCGCACAATGGGCGAGTATTCAGCGGAATGGCGGTGTTCTAAGCCAAATTGACAGTGGCAGTGGCAGTGTCGACTAATGAGCCTTCACTCGGCTTCAGTTCACTTCCACAAAAGCATCAAGGCTCCCACGAGCCAGCTAGTTGGCTATATAGCTGAGCATTGGCCTTTGTTTTGGCCATTAATTGTGTATTTAAGCCGCAACTATATAGTGGATGATGCCTGCTTTAATTACATTCGAATTCAATGCGAATTCAAGTGCTCAAGTCTCTGCATGTGTGTTTGTAGTTGTATAAATACTGGAAATGCTTTTTGGTTCGCAGTATTAGCGCTTGAATGAATCGCAAGTCTTTTGCCTTAGAACTTTTAATTATAAATAAATTGCGCACACGAGTGGGTAGCCAAGCCATTGGCTAATTGACAGACTGACAAGCTGACAAACTGACTGACAGCATCGACACACACACACACACCAAAGTTGTACTTGGTTACTTAATGGTGTCGTATTTAATATTATGAAATATTATACAATGAGTGGAAAATACAACAAACGACAAAATGCGACAGCCAGTCAAGCTACCTGTGCCTATGACATTAATATCAATCATACGCAACGTTGCACATGGCATAATCAAAAGAGTCGACCGCATTTTGGGCTCAATTTGCCGAATGAAAAGCCCAATAATTATGGCAAAAATGCGCTGAAAATATTTAATTGTTATTTAAATTTCGTTATTTTGCCGCAGTATAATCAAACTGGAAATCTACACGGAAAATCAGCAGCAAATTAATAATAATAATGCAAAAATAACAAATAAAACAAGATATGGAAAATTTTCTCAGTATTGTTTGCTAATTTTGCGGCGCAATCGAAAGTCTGCGTTACTAGATAGATATTACCAGACTGTTGTTCTAGCGTTAATATATATATATATGTATATTATGTACACCGTTTCACTGCCGAAAATGTGGCCTTGAAAGGGTAAACATGTTGTTTCGGATTTGATTGCTATTTGTTACATTTTTTCTGCACAGACAATTGTGACTAATTGTGAATCATTTCCGCTAGCGCCCAAAACCGCAACGGCGCGGCGTTTCAATAAAGCGTAAACGAGTTAAAGCACAGAAAACGAAATCAAGATAAAACTTTCATTAATTCATTGGCACTAATTCACGAGGTGCAGAGCAGCAGCTTCACTTTTGCTTTCTTAGCTCTGCGTTTTGCTTTTGGCCTGCTCATAAATACAATTTTTAAATGCCGCCTTGGCTCACAGCAAAACTTTCTCCAAGCGCGCTTTCGTTGCACTTTTTTCATTGCCCGTCGTATTTTTCTTTATTTATTTTCATTTTTTTCTGTTTTTTTTTTTTTTGCATTGCAATTTTTTCATGTTTTCTTACATTTTTTTTTAGTAATTTTGTTTTGTATTTGCTCTGTTGCTGCACCCTACGGCTTCAGCTGCCCACGATCATGGCTAAAACTTGTTTTCGTTGGTGCGCGAGACAGACATGCAACGGACACGTTTTGGTCGAGGCGATCGAAAGCATTTCTAATGTGAAATCGAAACATGCAACAAAATGCCAAAAGCAGCTAGCAGCTAACAGAAAAGTGCCACAAATTTGTGCAAGCATAACGTTGCAACAGCAACTGGCAAACGGGCAGCAGCAACTATACTGCCAAAGTTGGCAGTTCATGTGCGTGACTTTTTGCCTTAACTGGAGTTAAAGCTGGAATCGCTGGAGTCGGGAGTAGTTGGGACTGCAGTCATGGGCTGCTTTGTAGGTGCAGTTAAATGCAGGAAATGCTGCAGACGACATCAACAGTAAAGACTGCTCGACAGCTGCCGTTGCCGTTGCTGTTGCTGTTGCCGTGAGAAAGCAAAAGAAATGGCAAAGGTAAAAAATGGCAAAACTGCAACTTCGTTGCGGATGTCAATGCGGAAATGAAGTAAGGTAAAGTTGTCGTGAAATGCCACTAAGCGTTGCACCCGCCGTGGCTGCTGTTGCATCTGCTTCCTGGTAAGAAAAAAAAACACACACACAAAATTAACAGCAATTCAGTTTAACCCTTGGCCGCTAGAATTGAGCGCTGGCCAATAAACTGCTGGCGAACTGCTTTACTGACCTTATTGCGCAATCAGAATTGAGTTTTAGCGACTTTTGAAACGTATTTCTTTCGACTCGTTTCGTTTTGTTGTGGTGCGTTTTAGTTTTTTTCGTGTTTTTTGGTCATAAGGTAAATGTTCAACGACGTCAACAACAATAACAACTGCAGCAGCATTGGATAATTGCAAAGTTCATTTTGTTTTAGGTTTTTGTATTTTGTTCGATGGTATTTAGTTTTTTTTTTAGTAGTTTTTTTTTTTGTGCGACCATTGTACGAGGTTTGGAGGCTTCCGTTTATTTGTTTGGCTTTGGCTTTACGAATTCAGTGCGAGTCGCTTGGCTCGGTCTGAAAAGATTTTCAATAGGCAGCCGTTGTTGTTGTGCATTGAGGCGTTGCAAATGGTTGCTGTGGGGCGTGTCACATGTTCGTCATCATCAACAACATGAACAGCAACAATAACAACGACAAGTAGCATCCAACGCTCCCATCAGCAGCTTGTTGCACAGCTTTACGCAATGCTCCAAACAGATTTTTCAGTTGGTTTTCCATGTCCCGCGACCCGGCCTGCAACTTTGGCATCATTAGTTAGTTGGCCGCTTTCTTTTGTGCTCCCAAAATTAGGGTCGCCTACTCCTCCTCCTCGACGCCGCTCAACTAAATCATGTAAGCTCAGACCACTTACATAATGGCTCACGACTCTTTGGGTCAGCTATGAGTTTAATTAATCACATAAAACATAATAACAGCAACAACAACAACGACGACGACGTGAAACGGAAAATTAGCCAAAGCGCTGATGACAAAATGCAGAGATTCCACGCTGCCGAAAAGTTCAATAAACCTGGTCGTCGTCGTCGTCTTTGGTCATTTTGATTAGTCGCATTTTGCAATGCAAACTTCCAACTAATGAAAATGAAATTATAAGCATTTTATGTAAACAACAAAAATGCCAAAAACAAAACAAAAGCGAAACCAAAGTCGAAGCTGAATCTAAAACTGAAACCGAATTCGCCAACAGCTTTTTAATAGCCGTGTGCCGTGTGGCCAACGCACACCGCACACAAATTACGCGTTTCATTTCCTTTTCCTTTATGCGCCGACCAGTAGCAGCAACAACAACAGTGAAAACGACAAACAGCCGCAAAATAATAATAACAAATTTAGTTGCAAATGAAAAATCGCTGGATAAAATGGGAGGAAAACGAGCAAAACACAAAATTATTGCCAGCAAACAAACTTATCTAAGATAAACTGAGGAAAGTAAATATATGAGATTGTTATCATAAAGAGCGTTATATGAGAAAATACAAAAATGACATAGACAGCCCTTTGCATATGTAAGCAATTGAAATGATAAATTGTGCCTCCGACGTTAGTAATAAGAAGACGTTGAAAGTTGCATAAGCAGACAAGATAATCAATGCCTTGGCATGTACAGTTTGAGAAATTAGTTGAAATAACAAAAGAAACCATAAGATAAGCAACAGAAAGTTGCAAAGAAATGCAGATGAAAGATAAGTTGAAAGCCCGAGTGAGTTCACATTTGGTTATGGAAACAAATAAATATAGGAAAATACCAAAAGTAACTGGGGGTAAAAGTTGTTAAATGCAAGTTATGGTATTGGCAAATATTGAAATATTTACCATGTAGTTTACCGCGACGCCAAACAATATTTTAAGTAGCTGGGAAAGTCAGCAGCTTAAGCAACAAAGCAAATAATTCGACCTATAACTCTAACCGCATCCAACTCTCAGTCTACTTTCATGACAACAATGTGACATGAAGAAATGAGTCGGAAAAGTACCACAAAAAAAACAAAAACCAAATATAAAACTTTGAATAAGTTAAAAAGTTAGGTCTTAAGTCTTCTGTGTATTTGTTTACGCATATAGCATATAGCAAAACAATCTCAATGCATAAGGAAAACATGCATAGTTTTTTTCATTATTGAATATTTGCTGCTCTGGGGTAAACATAAACAACAAAACACGTAACGTGGTAGGCACTGCACCACTGACTTATGTTTACACTGCGAGTATTACGTATGTGGTAAAGTATTTTTTCCCCCTTAGTGCTTAAAGTGGTAACTGGGATTTTTTCTTACAGTTGTTTGTGGAAACAATGATTCATAATCATATAGTAGTGTATGTGCTCGCTCGTATGTGTAGCAGCTACACCCACTTAAGTGCCGCCAAAAGCACAGCCTCAACTTCAAGTTGGCAATAGCTCAGCATATGAGTTATAGATGCCGCCCACATTGCGCATACGCCAGGTAGACGCAAGAGAGAACGAGTGTGAGATGAGACAGGGAGAGCGAGAGACAAAAATAAATCTGCAGACGTTGCAAATGTTGCACATATTGCACTTGGCAACTAGTTTGGTTGACTGGCGGACAGCGAGACGGCGAGACAGATGCAGACCTGTTGCCTGTTGCCTTTGCTTTGACTGGTTGGCTTTTTGTTGACTTTTCTGATTTAGCGCACAGCGCTTGTGAGGCCGCTCTTCTTCGCAAAGCGAATGGCAGCGAACGCTTGAATACGCCTGTTAAATGTGTTGCGATTACGCAACGAACGCACATGAGCAGCGACGACAGACTGAGAGACGAACAGGTAAACGTAATGAGCCAACAACAAACAACAACAGCAACACAAAAAGCCAAAAGACACACCAATATTGATATTTATGTTGAGGATTTTTCAACCATCAGCACTGGCCAGTGCGGTTCAGTTAGCCAGTCAGCCAGTCAGCGACACCTACAACAGCAGGCCAGCGAACTTCGACTTCGACTTCGACTTCGACTGCGACTGCGACTTGAGCTGGAAGAGAACTGCTTTGGCTTTTTTATTTTTGTTTTGGATGTCATTTCGTAACATCCCGAAAAGCAATACATACTATATATGCACATTCATCGCGTCGGCTTTGGCATATACCTGACTAGACAGGGGGTCGGATAGTATTTTTAATGCGCATACATTAAACATAATCAAAATGCATTAAACTTTTGTTTAGTTAGCATTTTATTTGGTTGCCTACAAGCTGTTTATGTAATGCTCATGCCCAGCGCGTCTTGCACTCCAAGTTTATGCCAAGTTATGGCCACGCAAATGTGAGTGGGTAACACACACACACACCATTGAAATCATAATAATCACAATAGTAAAAATAAGAGGCCCAGAGTAAAGCCTCATGAATAAACATGCATAAATACATAATTTTTCAACAGTTTTTGTTGGTGTGTTGGGTTTTTTCTACTTTGTACCGAAAAAATAAAAAAATGTTTTGGGTGAAAATGCGTTTGTTACCTTGGCAACAACACTAGGCCTAGCAAAGTCAGCGGGTAGCATGGCCAACACTTGAGCACAGCCACATGGCTAAGACAAAGCACAATTGACAATTGACAATTGACGCCCACAAAAAAGAGTCACAGCACTAACTAAACGAATAATTGCTTATGAAAATACTTAATTGAAATAACAATTAAGAGCAAACATAAAAACACACACACACATACACAACAGACAACACAGGGTCTAAAGTCTGAAGTCTTGTTCGCTTGTATCGCGTATCGGGTATCTTGGCTAAAGTTCACTTGCAACAGATGAAAGGAAGGCTATTTGCGGCATGCCGAAGCCATCCAAATTCAATTTATTTTCATTATGAAGAGCTGGCAAAACAATCTTCATATTAGACTCATAAATATCACTCGAGATCTTGATCCAACTTTACCAATCTATTTGTATGTTTCTATTTTTTTCAGTATTTTTTTTTTGTGGTTCGAATTTTAATATGCACTCGAAGACATTCGCTCTTTGCATATTCGTGTGTGCTTGGCCATCCCTAGGTTAGATACTTGTCTATAATAAATAGATTATTATTATTACAAAGTCACAAAAAAGCCAAAAAAAATAAAATGAAAATAATGAAATACAGAAATAATATGACCTCGCTCAGTTGATGGTTACGCTTCAGTTTTATGTAAATTCGCTTGACAAATCCAACCAAATGCAGTCGAAAAATATTAAGTTGAAAATATAAACAAAAAAAAACTATATATGTTTGTGCTATTTTGTTTTTGTTATTCAGCTATTGGCGAAAAATATTTATTTATGGCCAATTGATTGCCAATTTTGGAGCAAATAAAAAGGTCATATTATATTGTGTCAGATTCCGAAGCTTTAAAAAACAAATTTAAATAATAAATCATATTTGTAATGTTTTAATTTGTGTATCATGGGGAAAGTGTTTAAATAAGTTGAACTACTAAGTGTAATGAAACAAATATTTATCATTTATTTAAATATACATTTTACGGTTGATTCCAAAAGTTTTTATCTAAGCGAATTTGATCTCAAATTCCAAGAGGAATTAAACATCTTCTAAACTCTAACAAGACCTAATACTATTCATGATTTTATTTCTCATTCTGTCTGCATAAATCAAGTGGATAAAATCTTGAACACAACGTTGAAGGCTTGTTGCAACCTTTGACTTACGACTTGCATGCCTCAAGTGGAGCAGTGTATTCGAACGAATCATATGAAATGGCAACCATCATGTTGACGACGGTTTTCGGTCTTTCAAACGCCAAAGATTAGCCAATGCGAGTGTTTGTTTTTTGTGCTGTAGTTGTTTGCGGTGCCCGTTTGCTGTTGTTGTCTATGGCCTGTTGCCTCTTCTGCCGCACATTTAGCTGGCCAATTGTTTCAGCTGGTCAGCAGAGCAAGTTGGCAACTCGCAACTCTTGTTGCTTTTGTTGTTGCTGTAAGTGTTGCTATTGCATTGATAGTTATTGTTGCTGTTCCTCGTATTGTTGTGTGTTGTGTCTGCTGTCAGTTGGTCAATAATTGGCATAGATTTATTTCGGCTCGTTTGCAATTTGCGCACTAGACCAATTTTACCCCCGCTACCCGCGAAATTGCGGCCAGAAAAAAGCGAAAATCATTTTCTGGGAGAGTTTTGCCAATGGGGCGCAGTTGATGTACGACTTTGTGCAACATACAAATGTGTATGTATGTGTATGTGTGTATGTTATAATTGGAAAATACTTACCCACATCGCTGGGGCTCAAAATTTCTGCAGAATTGGAAGACAGCGTTTTGCTTTCATTGTGTTGCTGCTGTTGCAGTTGCGGTTGCACATGATCCACAACCTCTTCTGCCGTTTGCGGTGACTGTTGCTGTTGCTGCTCTTGCTGTCTAATTGCACCATTAGTTGCACTCGTTTGCGTTTCACTGCCTGTCGTCGTGTCCGTCGTCGTGGTCGTCGTCGTTGTCGATGTCGCCGCCGCAGTGGCAGACTCTACCATCAACAATGCCAACAACCAGAGCAACAACAACATGACACCGCAACGCCAAAATGATTCATTGCTTCGATGAATTTTCATCAACGACATCGTTACCGAAGCATATACCAAAAATATATGTTGCCGCTTTGCCTGTTGCCGTTTGCTCTGTTTTTGGCTGCCAGCAAAGTCGCTGAAGTCGAAGCTGCTGTTGTTGCTGCTATGGTCTTTTACTGATTTTCTATCTAGTCTCTGTCTCTATTGTTCGCTTGCACACTTTTCCACAATTGTTTGCCGAAGCTGCGTTGCAATGTGTGCGTCTTGCGGTTGCCGTTGCCGTTGCTGTCGCTGTTGCTGTTGCAGTTGTGGCTGTGGCAGTTTCTGTGGCCTCTTCCTCGTGTTGCTGTTGCTGTTGCTGCTGCTGGTGTTGCGTGCAATAATTCAAGTCGTGCTGTCGACTTATCTGTGCGGCTGCCTTGGGAAATCGTACGCCTTCTTGTTGCTGCAAAATGTCGGAAATGTGAAAGAGAGTTTTGCATTAGTGAAAAGCTCAACCCAAACGCTCTTAGTACAACAATCACTAGCCAACTGATTTTGTCCCAAGAGCCAAGACAACACCACAAACTACTCCATGAGGAATGCCTGTTCGACCACGAATATGTGCGAATTTCAAAATTTTCCATTGCCTATATTTGTTGAGTTGGGCAATACTTTGGAAATGAGCTGTAATTGGTTGGTCTTTAAACGTTTTCTTTATGGACAGGCCAATGCTATGGCCTGGACAGCTTGAAGATAACCCACAACAACAGCTGCAGCCATCGAAGCGTATCACATATGCGAACATATCATTATAAGTCACATTAAGTAAGAGTGATAACTGAGGTCGCTGTGCGTTGTGCGCTGTGCGCTGTGCGTCGCGTCGGTTCAATAAAAATAATCCGAAACACGCATACGCCCAGTCGTACAAGGCAGTTGCTTTATACGTAGCGTATGAAGCGTTAGTTTTATGGCAATGTGTGTCATTGCCTGTCGAGAAATCAATTAAACAAAAACAAAAATAAAATACGAAAATACGAAAATACAAATATATATACGTATATATTCACACTCAAACTCATGCTCATAGACCTAACGGGCCTCTTGCGCAAAATTACGTTGGCAATTTCACTTGGACTTTTCGATATTCGTATGCCGCATAAACAGTTAATAAAACGATGGTGAGCACGCGCGGGGAAGCCATGAGGAGTAAAGTACAGCCGGCTCTATGGGAGTGCCACCTTTAACGCCTCCGTTTGCGTAATGTGCAACACCAAAATTATTAAAGTCAAAAATGCCTGTCAGTTTTAGCTAAATGGCCAATTGTCATGCAGATGAGCTGGCCAAAAGTGACGAAGAAGTCGACGGCAGTCAAAGAATGGCCAACACGAAGCAGTTGGCAAACAGTTCTTCATTAGCATTGGTAAGAATCTATGGACAATCTTTTACATTAATCAAAAGCCTTTCACAGCCAATGTCCAAAAAGGCAGAACGCAAAAGTTCAATGCACGCAAAGAAACGTCAGATGAAGCGTCTTCGCTTCGGTTAGTTTATGTTTGCTTCTTTTCTGAGATGGGGGAAAGACAAGAATAGTTTGGCAGCTCTCATGATTAATTAACAACAATAATAACAAGCGTTGAAGAGCAGCGACCAAGCAGGATGCTTGTTGTAAGAAAAGCCCCAGAGATTATTTGCATGACAGAAGCAACCGATGATGGAGATGGAGATGGAGAGAAGAAAACAAAATTATACTTTGCCTAACATACTATATCATTTTGACCGTTGTTGCCTTAGCTATGTTCGAGAATTATTAAATTTCAGCAATTTTTTGCTCATTAAAAACGCCAAGTTTAATTATAAGAAAGCCATTGACTTTTTTTACATGCCCGCGCTCGTTTCACGGATTTATTTTTTGTTCGCTTGTTTTTTCTCTTAATTTGTTATAACATCAGCGTTCTAAACTTAACAACAACGCGCAATAAGATTACAATAACAGGAACGCGGCAAAGTCAGGCGGCTTAGACATTTCGGTTCGACTTAACTTTTGGCCATGTGTTTTGCGGCAGCTTTTGTGTCATGTTTGCGGGACTGGGAAACTTATGAGCGGAGCTCAATCAATGTCAAGCATCGAGAACGTAGAACAGAGCACACAGAACATTCTCAAGTGCCCGACAATTGGATGACTTTGAGTTTGAAGTATTTCTGTGTTCGCTGTCGAGTGTTGTTTGTTTGATTTGCTGGCTTGATAAAGTGCTGCAAAGATGTTGCTCTTGCTGTTGCTGTTGGTTTTGGCCACACACACAAAAGCCGTGCGAAAGAATTTTGATTTTCAAACATCAAAACGCCCACAGGTTTTCATCATTTACTTAACTATTATTTTTGAGTTTTTTATTATCAATCGAGCCCAAATTAAATCGCTTGTGCCTTTTGTATTGGAAACAATGGATTCGCAGTTTATTAAACATGCAAAATCGTGGGATGAGGCGAATAGCGAAACACGACAAAACCCGATACGATACGATACGACACGACACGATCACTAAATTGTTTATTTAATATTAATACAACTTTTATCAGTGAGGATCTTGGCACTTAAAATGTAAACAAGCTGTTGTAATCATTGAATTCCCACTGCACAATCCAATTGCCCAATAGAAAAATTAATTTAACACATAAACAAACTGGGATCAGAGCTTGACGTCAACGCGCAAGTTGTTGCCAACTGTTATCGATCATTAGAAATGAATCTGTGCCATAAATAAGCAGAAATTCAATCTCTTTCAGCTAACAAGACATTAAGACATTTAAATAAACAACAATTAATCCAATAATAAGCCATAAACTTATGTTCCCGACACTGAACAACATCTTATCTAAATGTTGATTGATCAATTCCGAAACTCAATGTGATCGATATATGGACTTTGTGTATGTCTTGCAAATGGCAAGACAAGAGTTGGCGGCTCATATGTGTGGGGAACGAATTGCATGATTTATTGGCCAGCCTGGGCAGCGCATTTGGGAAGAGCTCGAGAGAACCGGAAGAGTTTTCGGTGAAGAAATGATAGTTGCAATTTGGTCTAATGTGAAATTTATGAGCTGAGAAATTCGGATTTTGGACATGGAAGGTGGACAGCTGTGGACAAACAAGATTGATGAGCTTCCTCCAGCTGAAATAATTTATATTATTCCAGATTCTGGATTGTGAAATCCCCTGCAAATTTGTGAAGATGACAACAAGTCTGAAATCAGTTGAATCTCTTGAGAAGTTCTTAGGAAATCAAGTGACAGAAAGATTGATTCTTTCGATGATGTTTTTCAATATATAAATGCAAATTGTCTTTTGCACATTTGTCTTTAGAAACAGCAACAGAAAGTGAAGCTTGGACCCTAGCATATCTTCATATCTTGGATTTTCCCCTTATAGTCGTGATCTAATCTCACAGCCACTTGTGTATTTAATATGCAACTAATGTGCTTAGGAAGTAAGCGAAACTGTGAGTAACTGTGCTGAAACGCCAGGCACGTCTTTGGGCTTTAATTGACGCCAAAGATTGTTGTTGAACATAATAATAAACATGAAGAAGAATAATTATTAGAAAGCCAGACAGCTTGTATATCTAATTATAATGAGTTAATAGTGGCTGGCATATCTAATAAAAGACTGCGAAACGGAGACCGAGACCGAGACCGAGACCGAGACGGAGACGGAGACGGCGCCGACAAAAGGTTAGCTGGCCAACAAGTTTCAATTAGGCAGCTCTCTGAAAGCCTCTCAGAACTTGGCTAATTGCGAGAAAAAATATAGTTATTAAGCTCATAAGCAGCACATCAGCAATTAGAGGAATACATCGTCGCATCGTAGCAGTCAAAGGTTTTGTGTTTTTTATAAATACATATATATATATATATATTCTGAGTTTATGGCTTGGAACCCACTGTGACTACAATCTACAAATTTGTCAGGCATGAAGGTGAATTTAAGTTTTTTTTTATTGTATCAGTATGCTTTAATTCCAAGCCACGCATGACAAAATCGACAGCAGTAGCAAACAGCAGCCATGGCAGATGTCGTCAACTTCCTTTTTGAATGTGTGTTTTTGTGTGTACGTAATAAAATAATTATGAAGAATAAATATTAAGTAACTTGCGAGCCAAATCACCGACAATTTTTATTCATAATATTCTACAAATAATGCATAATTTAGTCGAGGGAGTCAGACACCGACTACTGACTACCGACTACCGACTACGGCTGCTGAGCGATCGTGCAATACTCGTACAATTATTGACCCTGAACCCCATCATCAAACGACTCACGAGTCGCCAAGTTGCCAAGTTGTCGAGTCGGCGAGTCAACGAGTCGGCGATTCGCAGCACACGTAAGAATGTTCCATTGTTATATGTTTGCCGGCAGAGAGAACTATAATTTGTATTGGATTGTTACACGTTTCGTTCTAATGAAAAGCACCGCGGCTACAAATAGCGCAGCTGCAGCGCCGAGCTGATAGACTAGCAGCTATGCTGTAAGCGCAAACATTTCTGAAAATCAAGTATACGTAGCAGGGGAAAATATTTATGATTGTGGTTTCGTTTTCAAACTAGTCCCACCCAAGCGCCATTCAAAATAAGCCATTTACCATGGTGCACTTTCCATGTCAGGTACAAATAAAGCTGCGAAAATTGATTGCGACACTTTCCACACATTTCCAGTTAACAAATTGATTTTGTACCGCTGAGTGGAAAGTGAACATCAAATCAAATTGCCAACTTGTGCAATACAGTTTAAAAAGCACTGTGAAATTAATTTGCAAGCAATTTGAATCGAAAATGACAGTTAACGTGCCAGCAGCTCATTAAGCCAAATTCATAGTTTGCGGTCAAACGAATTCGGAGTACGGAGAAAAGTGCAAGCTAATAACGCACAAATGAATGAAATAATCTAAGAGGAATTATCTCTGCGCTTATGAAAGAGATATTTTTGTTGCTGGCACTCATCGAGGCTTTCGGGGTTTGTCGCGTCGTCAAGCCGAGTGCGTGGGTCGACTGACTTCGATTCTGAGGAATTTCTTGACGCGCCCGTGACTCAGGGGCGCAGCTGGAACGTCTCTACAAATGGCCAAAAGCAATAACAAACAAAACAAAAAAATTTGAGCTACACTCTCATAATACCATTTAGCTAATTAGTTCAGCATGCACACGTGTGAGTTTCTAGCAAAGTGAGTGCCATAGGGCAGAGCGTAATCGAGATGATAACTCTCAAGTGATTCAGAGTCGATGTTGCATAACGAACTTGCAACTTAATGCTCCACTGGCAGCTCCACTTGCAGCGCAATTAAGCATCATTCATTGATGCTACGTTTCGACCGAGAGCCGCTGATGCTCTGGTGTCCGGTTGCCGACTGATCCGTTTACCGCTAACAATTTACCGCTTTTGCAGTCGTTAATAGCCATCCAATTGTTGATGTCTGATCTCTTCCCTCTGCCTACTGCCTACTGTCTACTACCTACTGTCTGCGGTCCGCATCCAATTGCCACCGTGTTATGGTTATGGTCAACGCAAATGGCCGGACAAACAACTTTTCAATTCCAATATGTTCACACAGTTTTCAGTTAATGCATTCAGTGCAGCTCGTTGCATTGTTGTTGTTTGCTGTTGTTGTTCATTTTGATGTTTGTGCTGTTTACACGATTTATCATAAATTTATTTTTAAACTGTTCAACAAGCTGCCAACAATGCGGCTACGATAGGTGCCTCTGGGCGTGCCAGCCGCCCAAGTTTAATAAGACTGACCTCTGCCCTTTGGCGTCTCATTAGCAATGCTCCAATGTCCACAACAAAAAAAAAAACTAAACACAACCGGTGGCAGTCTGCAAGATTTGCCCGATTGTCGACTGTCGATTGCCAACTGGCAAATTAGAATGCCCTAAGACAAGTCCACAATCGAAGACAACAACAACGCTTGCAAAAAACTGGACCGTGCAGATTCGAAACGGAGGTCAGCCGGAAAAACATGAAAAATGCAGCGACTGCCGACGGACGCCATTAAAATGTTGTTGGCCATAAAAAAGCATATACAAACCAACAACAACAACAATAATAATAAAATAAAAACAAAAACAACAACAACAAAACAACAGAAAACATCAACAACAACTGTAGATATAACAACAAATGCAAAACCTGTTTCAACGACAAGTGCAGCTGAGTCCATGCCCAATGCAGGTTGGACACATGGCCACAAAATGCAATCAGTGCGCACAGTGGTTGAAGACTAATTGATGCTGATTAATGATTATGGGGCTGCATTGACATAGGCATAAATTAGACTGCACTCAATACAATGTGTTTTGTTTTGTTATTGATTCCTCGAAGAGAACTATTTAACGGCGTATTAATGCGTTGTTTACAATACCATCCATCACTTCAATTAGTTAATTTGTGATAAACATTAGATATAGTACAACAAGTATTTCACACGTTTTATTATATCCTGTTAGGAATTCAAATGCAGTCTAGAAATACGCAACGCAATAAAGACTTTATTGATTAGCACTACGAATGACATCAATAATTTCTCTACCCAACTGATAAGCTAATAATATGCAAGTCAGTCATAAAAAGGGAATATCTTTATAAAACCAAATTAAAAACCCATTTTAGTAGAACAGGAAGTAGATAAGTGTCTACCTAATATGATTATTTATATTTACTATATTTCTTTGTGCTAAAGATGTTCTCTATTAGTAATATGAAAAATGAAATTCTAAGCTGAAAAATAATATAATTTCACCAATTTTAAACTATTCTATAGAATTCGATTTCAGAAATTACAAAATGCTATACATTTTAAACTTTTGCTCTACATATATCTAAAACTATTGTTAAACGATGCAGAAATAATTTTAAATAGTCCTTTAAGTTTAGCTCATGCGTTTATTTTGTTTATAAGGAATTATTCTAGTATAGTCTCAAACTACTTCCATTCAATACCAGAAATCCACAACCTACAGTTATTTATCTATAGTATAGTATAGTATACAGTTATGTATCTAATATAAAATAAATACGCGACCCACTGTGCAATGTCTGCGCTTTTACAGTTGGTTTTTCGCGAAACCTTTTTTGTTTTCGTTGTAAGTCGCGAGTATTCTCGTACTATTCGATTTGCTGAGTGCTTCATTGATGACTGTTTGCATTTTGCACTCCTGTTTTAAAGTTCAAAGGTGTGCGCTGCTACAGTTGTTGTTTTTGTTGTTGTTGTTTTTATTGTTATTTTGTGGTTTACACTGCTTTGGCTGCTGAGCTACGGCGTGAGAACCAAAATGCGAATATCTAACGGTTGGGTATCTCGTGAATATATACATATGTGTGTTGTTAATTGATGTGCCCATAAATATATGTGTTTGTGTGCAGCTAAATCAATTACTTTCTTACTTTAACAGCCATTTGGTGAATCCGCAAATGTGTTCAAAACAATTCCGCCAAGTGCAGAAGCATTTCGAGTTTGATAAGGCAGCTGAACCGAGTAGAACTTCTTCGCACTTTACTTTGTTGTTTCTTTTGTTAAAACTCTGTAGTTGTAGATGTTTTACATACTACGCCGAGCTTTCAAGCTAGTGACTCTAGTGAGAGCGGGCGCGTGTTCGAGTGGGATGGCAATATGGTACTAGATGGTATTGCGAGTACGTGCGAGAGATTGCCGAAAAACTTTGCAACAGTTTTCATTTGTCGCTGTCGTTGCTGTTGCTGCTGCCGCTGCTGCAGTTGTTGTAGTTATTGCATTCGCTGTGATATATAGCTTGAGTGATTTAATTATTACTCTTCAAGTTTCTCGGCAGCACATTTTGTTGTATTTTATTTATAATTATCAATTTCGTTTCATAAACACACTTATTTATTTATGGAATTGACCCGCTTTACGCAAACAACAACACAAAATACAAATGGAATACAAATCAACAACAATAACGTGTTGTTCTTGTTGTTTACTTGGAATTTCGGTGTCGTTGAATTCTACGCAGAAAAAACTTGTTAGCTGTTTTGAATTTTTCTTTTGCACTTGCTCATTTGTTTGTTTTGCTTGGTTTCGTTTTTTCTTCTTTTCTCAACACTAAAACACCGCACATACAAACAAACACCAAAACACACACACACGCTCACGTGAATAGAGTGAAGCTCAAATATTTTCGTGAATATATGTATATTTTTGTTGTTGTGAATTTTTCAGTTGCGCGCGCGCGTTTAGCACCCACAAATTGTTATTGTTGCTCTTTTCACGTTGACTCGTTCTCTCTCTGTCACTCCCGTTTCGCTTACTCGCTGTGGGGGTGGGGGTGGGCCAATTAAATAAGCAGCGCGCGTTCCGCGTTTATTACTGTTGGCCACAAGCTGCGCGAGACGACTGAGCAAGCAAGAGCTACGGCTCACCTGCACAAATGGCTCAAGTAAAGCTTAAAAGCTCGCGTTTTGAAAGTGATATACCAAACAGCTTTTGATGGGCAGCAAAACGCCATCTAGAAACATTCAAGCGTAGCTCCTGTTGCGATCAGTTGAGTTTGCAACCAAACAGTCCTACTGCATCAAGCAACAAGAAGCGGTTTGCTATTTAAATTTTAATCTAACATTTTAATCTCTTTTGTCAATATAGATAAATGATATTCGAATTAAATTTATCCATTTTGGCTAAATATTTAATGAGTTAGCCATTTGTTATAACACAATCTTTTTATCTGCTTTTAATTTTGTGTGCAGATAAACAATTTGAGTTTAATAGTTTAAAGAAACCAGACAGTTTCGTTATCGCTTGTGAATTAAACTATATGAATAGATTCCAAGAGATTATACTGATTTCTGCTAAGCTGAATAGAAATTAACCTAATTTAAAATTATAAGCTCTTTATTATTCTATCAAACAATAGCAACAACAGAAATCGCAGTATTCTAGTGTTAGAATCAAGAATTGAGTTAAGGCCATCCATACATCAGTATAATTAACATCTATTGTTAATTAAAAATAAAGAATTTAAAGATCATCTCAAAAATATTTATAGTCCGCATAAGTGCCAAATTTGATTCATTACCTCCAAACTGAGTAAATTCAAAGGCTAATTGGGTCGATAAGGATTAAAATCAACTTGTCATCGTAGTGAAACCTATTTGGGGAGACTATTTGAGCTATATGGTAAAGAGCGTCGTATAAGGCATATAAAATGATCGTCACATCGGCACAGGTAAAAAAAACAACAAATACTCGTACAATAATAAAAAAAAACCAATCGATGTGCGTGGTTAACGATCGGGTCGCGTTGAAATTGAGTTCGACTCATTACGACAACAAAAAAAAAAAGTGCGACGAAAGCGCCGCCCAAAAGGCAAATCGAAAAAGCACTCGAGGAGCCGAGCGCAAGGCGATGAGGGGAGAGAGGGAGGGAAGGAGAGCGGGAGGAGAGGAGGCAGGGTTTATTTCGACTCCTCAAGTTATGTTGATCTTGAGAGGGTTAAAGCAATTGTTGATTTATCTCTCGGTTGCTGTTGTCGCCGCCGCTGCTGCTGGCGACGCTGACGTCGCTGCCGTCGCCGCTGCCGTCGCAGCGACTTACTGACCAAGTTTATAAAACTTTGGGCCAAAATGCAAGCGTCGCACAGTTGCTTCGACAACGTTGCACGCGCGGCCGTCTGTCGCGTCGATCATCAAACGAAACAAAAAAAAAAACACAAAAATAAAAAAAATCAAGTAGAAGAAAAAAAACAGAGAAGAAGTGGAAAAAAAAGTCAGTTAAAAACGAAATTTCGGTTGTCGGTTAACAGCTTTTAACAGCGAAATAAAACGAGTTGCAGGGCCCAGGGCCAAGAGAGCAGCAGAAACAGCAGCAACACAGCTAATCGCAGTGCTCTTCTGGCTTGTTGTTTGTGCAGTGCGCTTTATCAGCGGGGCATCAGAAAGAAACGAAAACGAAAGTCGGTCCAAAACAGAGACACGGATCTTCATCAACTCAGCTAGCCCTAAGTGCCCAATATCTCTCTCCCCCTCGTATTGCCGCTGTCGCGTTTTATGCTGTGTAACGACTTTATAAAATGATATATCGCAACATTGTACCGCCGGCAATGTACTTAGCTACCAAGTGAAAATTAGCCACATGCCAATAGCAGCAGTTGAAACAAATTAGACAACGAACTCGAAACCAAAACCGAAACCGAACAACAGAAAAACCCATGAAGAGTAAGTGCTCTTAAAGTGTTCTGATCTCAGTGCAAACAAAGCAGTTGTTAATTGAAAAACACAATAAGATTATAAGAAATTTCGGGTACTTTTCTTCAGCAGGCAGCAAGCGAAACCAAAACGAAACTACAGCTCGCTGAACTCTCGCTACCCACGCGTTCGATCAGTTCCCAAAAAAAAATTAATAAATACAAAATTTGTTATGCATAACTCAATATTATATAAAAGTTAAAGGCAGCAAGTGAGAGACTGAGAAACTGAGACTGAGAGACCGAGAGATCGAGAGACTGAAAGAGTGAAAGAGTGAAGAGTGTCTTACAACATCTTTCAGCTAAAGAAGCCCAACCCGCAGCTTGCCTCAAATTATGCAAAAGTTTAAACAAAGCTGAGGAAAGCGAAAAATGCAAAAAGCGTTAACTATGCAAATTAGGTGGATCAGCAACCCAGAAAAAAACAAAGTCAGACTCGATTCACAGAGTCGGTCTTGGTCTCAGTTTTTTCTCTTTTTTTCAACGAGGCAACACACGACCTTAGTCAATGCCAGACGCTTTTCCCGCAGCACATTAAACACCAAAAAAAAAACAAAAAAAACACTGAATTCTCGGTCAAGCAACAAAGCACAATAAACTGCAGCAACAACAGAAACAACAACAACAGCGAAGCCCAAAGCGGACCCTACATAAGCCCGGGTCTTGCAATAATAAGCAATAAACTTGGAATTATTACGTGTCGCCCAAAACGAAAACGAAAGGCCAGCAAAACGTTCGCTTGCCTCGCTCGCCAGCTCAGTGGGAGTCTCTCGCTGGAGACTCCCAATTGGAGTCAGTTCACTCAGAGTCAGCCAGTAATTCTGTCAGTCGGTCACTCAGCCCCGTGGGCAGTGTTCAGTGCGATCGGTGCTCAGTGCGATCAGTGGTCAGTGGTCAGTGTGGTCTTTAATCGGTTTCACTCAAACGCACTGAGTCAACTTCGAAGTCAACTCCGAGTCCGAGTCGTACTCAGCAACGACAACAATGCGTGGTTGTTATTGCCGCTGGGGGCTCAATTGAACCTTAGTCGCTTCACGTTGTCATGCCGCAGCACGCGAAATTGGGTTGCGTTTTGGTTTTTGTTTTGTTTTTGCATTTTGTGTTTTCAACAACTTTTACTGCGCGCCAGATCATAATACTATCATTATCGCATTTTTGTGTTAATTATTGCATAATCAGCAAGAAACCCATTGACTAAAGCAACAAAACGCATGTTAATCGCAGCGCGACTCAGGCGGCGTATGCGTAATATTCTGTATGCATGTGAAATGAGTGAGAAAATTTTATATTAGTAGCACTGTTATGATTACATTGTTTTTGCACACCACAAATTAAGTGAGATAACATATTAGCAAAGCAAATGATAACAGCGACAGAAATGCAGCAGCTCAAGCGGCGTATGCGTAATATATTTATTAAGCACGTGAAATGACTAGAAAATTTGAATATTAATAATGAATTTTAGTGCTAATTGAGAACAACATTCATTGTTATCTAAATTATGTGTTGTTTATTACAAAATTTAAATAGACAACTTCTTAAGAGTTAAGAAAAATGATGCTTAGAGACTTGATAAATAGTAAATAGGTGAAATAAAGAAAGAGCTTAACAAAGATAGTTTGAAACAAATCCAGCATCGCATGAGAGAAACAGAGCAAACTAAATGCATGGTTTTACTGATTTCTTTGACCAAAATTTTTCAATCTTTTTGCTACAAATTTGTGTAAATCAATCAAAGAAAATTAAATCATTTCAGCAGCTTTCAAATTGTTTTATTATGCTTTTCATAGTTTTTAAACTTCAAGTTGCAAATTTCATATGTTTACCCTTTCTCTCCGTCCCATTCCTGTTAAATACGAATAAAACATGATATATTGGACACGCAGTTGCGATTTATTGAGCAAATAGAGGTGTTGATTTGCAGATGTTCTTTGCTAGCCTCGATGATACTTCAAACTATTGCCATATTTTTTTCAGTTTTTGTGTTTTTGCCACTTTTGTTTTATTTACAGTTTTGTGAAATAAATATTATATTTAACAAATAGTCGAACAACTATTAAAGAGATATCACAACGTAAATAGAGGTGAAGTTGCTGTTCGACCTTCGGGGGCCACGAAGCCAAAAATCAATCAGGCCAAGCAAGCAAACGTTGCTTAAACACACACGCATACTTCGAGTCAAACAGATCCAATACCATACATAATTGCAACAACAAATAAAGCGAGGTAACAGCCGCAGCTAACAACAAGCAACAGCATGAAGATTTGGTTGCTTTTCATATTTCTGGGCGTAGCCAAGGGCATCGCCAATCAGAGCACCACCACCACAACAACAACAGCAACAACCGCAGCACAGTGGCAACAGCAACAACAACAACAACAACACTTTCGCCTGAATGATAGTTTGGGAGACGAGGAGCAACAACGATTGCAACTCTCGTCAGTCGATGCTCTGCTTGGCGCAGAGTTTAGCGAGCTCCATGAACCGCATCTCACACGCACCTCGGTCATCTTCGGACTCACCAAAGTGGTCAACGGGAGCAACGTGAATGCCCAGTGCGACGCCCAGCTGCGGCAGGTGCAACGCGGCATTCTCAGCAAACAGCCGTGGGCCATGAAAGGTGAGTGAGTGTTCCTGTGGTTGGCCGCACATGCCGAGGCTTTACTGTGCTTCACATCCGCATTTGGCAAGGCAAACAAACACTCGTGTATGCACTCGTCGCTGCGACTGCGTATCGATTGCGACTATTTCAATACAGAGTCAATTAACATGTTGACATAATAATTCAACTCGTTACCCCCACAAAGGGCGGAAGAGCACGATAATTGAACGACGACAATTACAAAAGCCAGAGTGTCTATTATTATGACTGATCAGCATTAAAGTGGCGACGATTGAGCTGTGACTTTTCAGTGATTTAATAGAGAGAACTAGATTTCAATTCAATGTCAAAGAAAACAGATGTTGAATATTCAAGCTATACAAAAGAAATTGCTTTACTCACACAACATATTATTTGAAATGCTTTTTAAATATGTCAGCTTATAAATTTAAAGATAAAAGACAAGTAGCATTCAGCACTGGGACTGCAAAATTAAAGCTGAGTTTGTTCCTTCATTCCTACCATTCAATATTCTTAATCTAGTATTTGCTGTTGATCTTTTTGTTGTCTCATGAGCATCAACAGCCAAATCAATAAACAAAAAAAGTGTTATATCCGTTTAGCAATCTGTATATACACTATAAAGTCTAAAAGTGTAAATATGTATCTGCACAATATCTAATTAAACATGGCTCAGGAAAATATAACAAAATTCAGTTGGCAATTTCAATGCAAAGTCATTTTTAATGAGATAGTTCAATGAGATAAAGACTAAGTTTAAAATGAGAATAAGATTTTCATAGTCAAGCACACTTGACAGCAGCTTTCTTACTTTCATTTAATGATTTTATTTTCCTAAACTAATGTATTAATATTTATAATCAATTACAAGCACATGTTAGCTTGTTGAATTTTCAAAAAGCGAATTCTTAAAGTCTTTAAATTGTGCTAGGTTTTTCATTAACCGAGCTCACTTGACTGCAGCTTATTTATTTTCCGTATTTGCTTCCATCGCAGCTCTATAGAGCAACTGACAGTCGAGCAAGCTCCGCTCAATTACTTAATTGGTTAGCTAACGTTACAAAGTATTTCGTATATAAACAATGACTCAACTGGCAATCACGCTCGAGCGTAACTAAAATGTCTTTTGCCTCTTTCTCGCCCCTCATTCAGTACTCGATGCTTCGGGCACAAAGCCGTCGGGCTTCGTCTATGGCCAGAACTACTGGCTGGGCAGTCGGGAGGCCTGCAAGGGTGTCCAGCGTCCCGTGGGCATCACGCTCTCCAAGAACTTTGAGCGCGTCATGCACTACGGCCTGATCACACAGCAGGCGCCCTTCGACATGGACTATCGAGTGGTTTACTTGCGCCACAACTCCCCCTGGCAGGTGGAGATCAAACTGATGTCCGAGCAGATCATACACATTGGCCTCTGTCTGCCCAGTGCCTGCAGCTCCGCCGAGGTCAAGCAGCTGGCCGGCGACTACGTGTCGCGCGGCATGTTTGCCGAGAACGACATCTTCGACATACGTCCCGAGGTCGTCTACATGAAGGATCTACAGCTGCAGCCGGCCTTCTATCAGCGCTCCAGCTTCCGTCTGCTCGTCGCCTGCACGCTGGTCACTGGCGCCCTGATGCTTTGCGCCCAACAGCTGTTGGTCAGCAAGAAGGAGCAGGCAACTGCTGGCCTGGCGCCAGCTGAGTCTGAGCTCTGGCGTGCCTTGCATTCGCTGCTGCGCTGGCAACGATTGCAGCAGCTGGTCGGCTGCTATGATGTGCCTGGCAACTGGTCGAAGATCTTTGCTGTGCGCGAGAATAGAGCGCATGAGATTCCCGTGATGAACGGCCTGAGATCGGTGTGTGCCATCTGGATTATGATCTTCCATGTGGTGTGGTTCATGTACTTCACAGTGCATAACAAGACGGTGCTTCTATCCTATGCGGAGCAGGCCTTCTTCCAGTACGTCTCCTCGGCGCCGCTTTTGGTCGATGTCTTCTTCACAATCAGGTGAGTTTCGCGTCATTTGGAGTTTGTGGTCTTACTCTGATTACCTCTCTTCTTTCTAGTGGCTTTCTGCAAACTTACAACTTTCTGCGCAACTCTTCGCAATTGGAGGCGGTGCGTCGCAATGGCTGGCGTCAGAATCTGCAGCTGTTTGGCAAGCTGCTTTTCCATCGCTACCTTCGCTTGGGGCCACTCTACTTGGTCGTCATGCTATGCGTGGATCTGGCCTATGCCTACATTGGGGACACCTCTGTTTACCACATTAACGAGCGGTTTGATGAGATGTGCTCCAAGCACTGGTGGCGCAATCTCTTCTTCATCCAGAATCTCTTCGATCATCGCGACATGTGCGCCAATTGGAGCTGGTCGCTGGCCTGCGAGATGCAGTTCTTCATACTGGCCAATGCGCTGCTCTTTCTGTACGCCAAGTAAGTGGGAAAAAGTGTTGAAAAACGGGATTGCTAGTGGACTTTAAAATAGTCATATTTAAATCCTGTTTACACAGCTGTTGACAACTTATTTAAAGCAGTCAGAGTTTAATTTAGAGATGGGTAATACATTTACAAAATAATATGTTAACCTAACTAATTGAAAACATTTGTACTTTATGACTTAGGGAAAATGCTAGACTCAAAAAAAGTCATATTTTGGTGCGAATTATGCAATACTTAATATTTGTATATTTTCTTTTTTGAGTTATTAACTTTGTGTTATTGATTTAAAACAAAATGCTAACATTTTAAAACGAAAGATAAGATTCATATTTCTTTATAAATTATACCGCTTTAGTACTTTTAGTCTAATGTAATGCATATATATTAACCTTCAGCAATTAAAAGTGAAATATTTATACTTGTCATCAAGTATAAAAATAGAATACATTTGAACAAAATTCAAAATTTGAAGCCTTTCTAATTAGCTGCCATTATAATCTTAACGTTACATGTCAAGGAAGTTGTCTAAATTAGTTGTAAGTACTAAAAAATAAATTTCCATTTTAATAGCTACCTCTCGTTGCAGACATCCAAAACTCACGAAGGCGTTGGTGGGCTTGATACTCGTCTCCAGCACCGCGTGGTCCTATGGCATTGGGCTGAGCATCAAGTTCCAGCTGTCCTTCGACGCCGCCTTCGCCACTGGCACCGAGATCTACACGTCGCCCTTTGTGCGCATTCTTCCTTACATTCTGGGCGCCATCACAGCCCACTGCTTGCTACAGCGAGATGGAGAGCAACCGCGCGAATCGAGTGATATCGGGGAACGCTGCTCCTGGCACTTTGCACTGCTCATCTTCTTCACGTGCATCTACTCGACCATTAAGCGGGACATCAGCTCATTGCTGGCCATTTCGTTGTTCGTCATCGGCAGACTCTGCTTCTCGCTGAGTGTTTGCTGGATGATCGCGGGCAGCGCCCAGGGACGAGGTGTTTGGTGGTCACGTCTACTGGAGGCGAAAGGCTTTCAGCATCTCAGTCGACTGTCTTATGCCATCTACTTGCTCAATCCCTTGGTTATTGCCTTCTTCTACAGCTTGACCAGCGCCAGCACGCATGCGGATCCCTTTATGCTGGTAAGATTTTATAAATACTACTTTTTTTATTTGTTGTACATGATTGTTTTTTGTAGTGCGTTGTCACCTGCGGCTTTGCTGTCATCGTCTATTTGGCCTCCATCATATTCTCGCTGGCCTTCGAGCTGCCTTACAGCAATTTGTCCAGTCTGCTGTTAAAACGCGGCGCAAAACCACAGAAAAGTGCCTGAATGATGCTATTTTTAAGTAAACATGCCTCCATAATTCAATTGTGATCGCTTCCACGTACAACTCATTGTTATCGTTATAATTTAGAACAACTAGTTTCATAGTTATTTAGTTGTATTATACTTGTAGTTATGTTTAAGCACCCGAAACTTTTAAGCAAATAAAAAATACTTTTTGAACTCTGTTTTGACGCGCCAATTGAACTCAGGGCTTCTCAGTGGGACCGCATGTACAATTTCAGAATCAGTAAGAAAAATACCAAAATATACCATATAAAAAGTGACCAACTTGTTTCGCATTATAAGTAATGTGATCGCTTTCTAAAATAAAATGCACTTAAGCTAACTAGAAACTATTTGCAGATTTATTTCGAAACCAACAACATTAACACTTCCTTTTCATAATAATCACCACAGGTGCCCACACTTAGTACATTTTGATGCAACGAAACGGTCACCCTGCATCAAACCGCTTAACAGCAACACTGTACATGTTAACATTGCGCGCGATAAATTATGGGATGCAGATATCGATTAACTATTGTAAGCTTAAGCTAACTGCTAAGCCATTAAAATTAACATTAATTGAACACGAGTATAAGTTTAATGTAATAGTAATAATAACTTGAAACTAATTACTTAAGTAAACTGCAGTCAAATACGCTCATCAAGTGATTGCAATTGTTGCATACCTGATTATCGATATATCGATAGCCGGCATCAGATGTTGGACCAGCCATCTATTGAGCGCGTGTGCGCGTCGTTCTCTCTCAATTTCTCTCTCGTGCTGGCGTTAAATTGTTTAAAATTTAAATATATGCTCATGTGTGAATGTGTGTGAAGTGAGCTGAGCGTGAGAAAAGTAACAAAGTAACGTAGGCTCAGTGCTGCGCCGGCTGCTCCAAGAGATAGTTTCAATATTTTGAAACGCGGAAAACCCAACGAATTGCAGCGCGTGCGCTCACAAACACAAAAATCTGAATTCATTCCTCTAGATGCATTTTTTCTTGAAATTCGCGCGCGGTTCGCTTGGCTTGATTAAATTGTTGCAATTTGGAGGAAAAGACAGTTTAGTGCGAATGCAAATAAAACAAATGTAATAAGTAATACATACGAAAACGTGAAATTTTCCACAATCATCAGCGAAAATTGCAAGGCACGCGCAGCATCAGCATCAAGGGAGCATCCTTGTGAGTGTCCCTGTGTTTGTGTGTGTGTGTGTACACCTTGATGCACACATATATGTATGTGTGTGTGAGTGTGTGCTCCACCCTCGGAATGCCGCAAAAACCGAAAATACCATAAAATATTTATTTATATTTATATTTAGTGCAAATTAAATTGGGCCAAAGTGAAATTGCGGATATTATTATGATGAAAACGTGTTTAATAAATTATCGTCTTGACGACTAGCAGCGCTTGGTACGCCTGAAAATTTGCCTAAATCAATTAAAAATGCAATGCAACATAAAGCACAAGGAGAAGCAGGAGAAAGACATGTGATTTCGAGCAAGCCACAGCAAGCGAAGCAACAACAACAACGACGACGACGACAACACACAAACAGAAGCTCGTTGCTTTTGTTCCTTGTTCAGTTGAGTTGAGGAGTTCCTACTGTTATCTGGCGTTCACATAAAGAGTGTGTGAGTGTATGTGAGCTTGAGTGCGCGTGGGTGTGAGTGTTTGTGTGTATGTGGGGGGCAAACAACGCCAACGTCGACCAATGCGTGCCAATGTGCCAATAAAAAGTGCCACACCAACAAAAATAGCAACAAGAACAAGAGAAGCAGCAGCAGTAACAACAGTAGCAGCGACGCCCAGCCAGGTAAAAGAGAGTTCAAATGAGCCATTAAATTGTGCATGCAAATTTGTGAATTAAATTAGGCGTAAATGCGATACACATATGTATGTTCATACAAGCAAACAGTTCATATTTGCACACTTACATACGCATGTTAGCCATGTGTTTGTAGAGTGTGTGTGTGTGTGGGTGTGTCTGCTATTTTGACTGTCGCGTCTTTCGCTAGTAAACTCATCTTGTCTTATCAGCAAAAGAGCAAAACGAGCATCATCAAATGACACCCATGGTCGTACTCTCCCACTCCCTCTCAGTGTTTCTTTGCTCTCTTTGCTTATTTTCCATATTTTGGCAACAGTGTTGCTTATTTGGCAGTTTCGTTGTTGCTCAACTCATTTCTCATGTGTTATTGCTGCTTCTTTGGCTTCTTGGCTTCTACTCCCTTTGTGGGCACTTTAAGTTTGGCAGCTCTTTGCATGCCAATTCGCTGCTGACCTTGAACAAGTTCAGCTGCAGACTGCCGTTGTTCTTGTTCTTATTATTGTTGTTGTTGTTGTTGTTGCTATGCGCCTTCGTCTTGTTGCTGCCACTGTGAAGCCTTGGCCTTGGCTGCAGCCTTATAGCGAAGTCGCCTTTGTCGTCGTCGTCGTCGTCGCTGTCGCCTGCCAACAAGCAAAATAAGTGTTTACTTAACACACACGCACATACATATGTATATACTTTGTGCCATTTTATTTTTGCCTTTTCTATATCCAATATTTTCTTCAGACCGCTTGAATATAAAACAAATATTTGCAGTCAATTAATATTATTAAAAGCATTGCTGACGTTTACATTTCGTTGCCCATCACGTGGTCAATGTCCATAAGCAGCTTCCGATATTCGCTTCCGCTCACTCTCTGCCATTCTCTCTCACTCCCTTTGGGCTTGTCTTTCGGTTAAAGTTGCGAGCTAATCGCTCTCTTTTAAATTTTGCATTTGTGTTTTAAGTATATTTTTGTTATTGGTTCTCGTGCATTTGGTGATTTTTGTTTATCAATAATTTTCGTGGTACGTTGACCCAAAGTTTCGCAACGTCACATTTCGGAGCTTTCTAATTTTGTTTTGGTTTTGCCTTTTGTAGAAATCCCGTTCATGGCTAGCAACGGAATTCCTAAAGCTCCATTTAGCTATGCGCCGATGAATCATCAACTTAAGTCCAACAGACCGAGACACAAGAAGTTGCACAACTCTATGCACATAATGCATTTAATTGTCTGCATAGCTTTTGCTTTTATTTGCAACCTTGCGAATTCCACGATAAAATTTAACACAATCATATTTCTTCATATTTTGTATCACAAGCTCAACAAGGTTTAAGTAGCTTCAGACTTTATGTTAATAGCACGAGAAAACGTTCTAAAGAAAAGAATCTTGAACAAATATTGAATCAAATTTAACCTAGAGCATATATTAATTAAATCATAAACACAAACAATATAGATTGTTTAAATTGAAAATAAAGTCTTAGATTGTTTAACGGTAATGAATTGACAACTCTAATCAATTTTGATTTTTATTGAACTTATCTCAACTTAAAGTCTGCAATCAATCGAAAATCAATAAATTCAAGATTTGTCAATAGGCTTCACTGTCGTTGAGTACTCGAACATATAAATTAGGAGATTATTAGCACATAGTACTGATTATTTAATAACTTTTAAGTGTGTCAGATAAGGCGATTCTATTAAAGCGGCACAACGTCAACTATCTAATTACTGATTATGCTTAAATAGTTCGTTAAGTTAAGCAAATACTCAATGGGCTTGCGGCAATATGACAACCAGTTGCAAAAACGCACAAATAATCAGCATAAAACACAACTTTAGATAAGAGTAATTGCAAATGCCAATTACATATCTACAGAATACACCACATATCTGGGGGAAACCGCCAGCGACCACTCAGGGTTCGTTGTATCAAGCAACTGTTTGCGTTTCTCGCCCTTTCTCAAATACGTCGGAATTCTTCCGAATCAGCTATCAACAATAAAAACATTTGAACATACGCTGCGTCACCCTTAAGCTTTTTATTATGTTTACAGCACCAATAAAGCTTTTTTTATTTGCAAATATTGAACATTTTTACAGCGAGTTGATCTTCACATTTATAGAGCACGCAGTTCCATAAACTATTTGAAGTATTCTACTTGATCGTTATAACATTAATCGGAAGCGGACAAAGACAAAGAGCACTTCCAGTTATAATAATTTCGAATTATTACTATTTAGACCTGTTTGTAAAGTAATTTAATTACCAACAGTACCAGGCAATAGTTTGTAATCGCAAACTGTTTGACGCGTCAAACGCAATGTGGGGAATACTAATTATTATTATTATTATATTACAATATTTCAATTAACTGCATTATATGAATGGATATTATTATGAGCCTGGGTATTATATTATACATGCTGTTTGCATTGCCCACTGTCGTAGTTGTTGTTGTTTTTGTTACTGATGGTGTTGACTCACCACTGTTGGAAATCACTTGCTCAGAGAGTGATTTCTTGATCGCTCTGTACTGCGGGGTCTCAGGCCTCAGGCTGTCAATGATTTTAGCTTCCCTCGTGGCCATTCACCGACTGCGGCTCTGCTACAATTCATATACATATACATATATTATATTATTGTGTATATATGTGTTGGCTTTCTTCATAAAAATAATACACGAAAAGCTAAACCGCCTTTGCCCCGCCCGTCTCTTCAATTGCGGTGCGTGCATGGAACCCGTTTCGAGCCCAGTCGTCGAGAGTCGGTGGGGCAAATGGAGCGGTGGTTCACTGGCTGGCTGGTTGCTTGCTTGCTTGGTGGCTTGGTTGGTCATTGGCCCAGTTGACTTGTGAGCGATGCCAGCCGTGAAAATGTAAACAAAATGCGAGTAATTAAATTTTCATACGAAAGTTGAAAGGACAAGAAGCATTTCCATTTATTCATAAATTATTTAGACCTACCTCTTTTTGTTTTTAGAGTGGGTGTGACCTCAGCACATTTGGTAGAGTGCTCTTTGTCATACAAAAATAAGTCACTACACATACATAGTCTTTCTTTGCTGTGTATACACACAGATGTGTCTTTTTCCCTTTTCGTTGCTACCACACATTTTAATTGGCAATTTGTGGCGTCGCTGTCGTCAATCAACAGCCATGCATTTGTCGCCACGCCACTTCTCGCACTCTCGCCTGTGTCCCCAAAGGCGCTTCACCTTATCTGTCACGATGTCAGGCTAAAAGGCAACGTGCAGCTCCTTTTCCGTTTAGTGCTGAGCCAGGAAACTCTGATGCTGCCAGAGCAAAAAGGAAATCTATTACTCTGCAAGGCATACTAAAAGCTTAATTGCATGTTTGTCTGTGAGTGTGTGTGTGTGTGTGTCGCAACAGGGAACGTTGGCAGATTACTTCCGATGCCGACTGTGCGCTGTCCTCCACATGTCTGCGGCCTGTTTTCATCTTATTGCAACCCCACTGCGATCTCAGCGCCCACACTGTCGAGTCGTGGGAGGCATCCGGCAGGCATTATTATTTTGCATTTGTGTGTTGTAATTCTGTTGTCTGTGGCATAGCATTTAAAAAGTGGCACCCGGCAAATAGTTGCTGTGCAACGCAATAAACAACCATCAAAAGGGGGAAACGACAAACACACACAGCCTGCCACAGACACATAAATATACATTTAACTTCGTATCACATTGCATGTTGTAATTGCAGCATGTTAACAGTAACAACAACAAATACGAGTCCAGGCAACGACGAGTCATGCAACAAACACGGTTCAGTTGACTCTTGAGCAACTCATTTGCATGTCGTCCGATTATTATGAAATTTTCAGGACACTCAAGTATGAGGCCTATCAAATGTCCATCGAATGTAAACTGATGCCAAACTCAGTCGGCTAAGCGCTTAGAGTTTACTTGAAGAATTGAGAAGTAAACGATTGAAACCTGATCTCTGAATAAATATTTGTCATATGTTATACCGAGCGAGAGAAAGTTGAACTTTGCTTGGTAGACGATGTTATAGTTTATAATTTTTATTGCCAGATGCTGCGAATATAACGAAACACAAATCACGTAGATGGAAATTTCGCAACTGCTTCTTAGAAACTGAAGTTAAGTTAGTTAGTTCTTCATTAACTGTTGCTCTGGACTATAAAATATGGTTGATATGAATACGAATATTACACACAAATGGCAGCGTAGGTTGTATAAGGTAGAGTTCAAGCGATTAACAGCATTGTGCACAGCTACAGCTTGCAATCGACCTTTAGCAGATTAACGAAAAGTATTCAACAGGAACTCAGCAATATATTATTGGTTTGAAAATGTAAAAATGTATCTAAGTTGGTTAGTAAAAGATCAACTTGTGATAAGGCGTCGACATTTATAAGGTTCATAAATTAGCGAGTTGTTGTCAAACTAAGTTAATTCGTTACTATTTTTAAACAAATTCACATGTTTCAAGGTGCTGTCGAAATTCAAACTGGATTTCAAATCGAGAACGGCACCAAGCTAATTGTAACAATGAATAAGAATAACATTAATATCTTTTTACAGCGCCGCTAATTAACTTTTCTTTCCTTGCTACGACGCTTTGAAGTGTTCACAAAAGACTGCGGAACTCAGTTATTTGAAAGTTACTCAAGTAGTTGAGAGAACTAATTATATATATTGGTGATTTCTTAAGCTTGTCATTTGTATTAGACATCACTGATTTAAATTTAAATAATTTATTTAGTGCATCAATTCTTTTATTATTTATTACATGCTGAATATGCAAATAAGCTTGAAAACTATTCACGGTATTCGCTGGCTAATCAATTTAAATTGAAGTATTTTGTGGCTTAGCGTCACTTTTAATATCTTGGCGATGTAAAACGCGATAAAAATAATGTTGACTAAATTCGTCGAATTTCTGTGCTTGGTCAGTAGATTGAAAACCCATTTTCGTAGAATGCGTCTCTGTATTTTTTGTCATGTAATCAGTTTTCGTTTGAGATGCCTTATTGACTATAATTCGGAAAATTTCCGAGAACTTCAAACTGTTTAAAGCAGAAAGAAAAAGTACACTAAGAATTTCCTGTTGTGTGAACTTTTTATAGTCGACAATAAAGTTTTGTTAGCCTCAGCCTCAGCCTCTATCGCTTGCCACTTTTTCACTTATGAATATTCCATTGTGAATGCACAGCAATCGTAAAAGCTGTGATTAACAGGGTATTTGCTGGTTCAGCGCACTCAATTAGAGCATCGTTATATTGTTGTCGTCTCGCTGTTCTCGCTTTTCAGTATAACTTTATATGTATTTGCCATTACAACTGCAGGTGTGTAGACATTGAAGTTGTTTTCGCACACGCTAAATGCGAGAGTTCCCCAAGTGGCAAGTGCACAAATACAAACGCGAGGCACAGACACATATTTCACACATCTATGTGTTTGAGTTTGTTGTTAGTCGAGCATGCGAACGCTTGAGAAGTTTCTAAACACATTTCCAGCCAGAATTTATAACAATTACACACACAAATACATTCACTTGCACATCGTATCAAAATGTTTTCGCTGCTCATTCGGGAAACAACATGAAAATGCTGCTCACATTGTTCCCAAGTCGCAAGGCGGACAAACTGGCGGCATTCAAAGCGTGTTTTTGGCCAACTGCCAAATTATTTTGCCAACCTGCAGCAGCAAACGTTTCGGTTCGAAGAGACGTGTCGTGGCGAGGAGAGCGTGTTGCTAGTTGTGCTGCAGTGTAGTGAGCTTGCTGCAAATCAAAGCTCGATAAACAATAGACGGCAACGGGCAACGCGAACCACAGCCAACAACGTTGTTGCCCCAAAAAAAAGCGGCAACGATATAATCTAACCTTCGACTTGAAAACAAAAAAAACTTCTGCGTCGTTGCCATTTTTATCGAGTGCAAAATGCAAATTACAAAAGAAAAAGACGAGCATGCTACAAAGGCGAATGCTCGACGTTGCAATATTCTAGGCCAGATAATTAAAATAGTAATAGTTTGTAATGGGAGTGTTGAACATATCCCCTGAGGTGATGAACCATATAAATAGTCCCTTTAAAAGTCAACATCTCATATTTTTCATGCCGCAAAATGCTCGCTTCTCTGTCTCCGTCGATTGCAGGGTATAAATAACATGACCAGTCAGTCGCCTGGCAGGCAGCCCAGGCTCAAACCTTCGAGCCTTTAAGCTCTGCCAGGCGCTGTCTGTCTCCCTTGCCTCGCGCTCGCCTGCGTCTTCTGGCATGGTGAGAGCGGCACGTAAAGTTATGCACTATTTGCAAATGCATTCGCCGAATGTACGAGCGTTTTTATGGCCCATAAACTGCACTGAAGTTGAAAGTGCAGCGCGCACATGAATCATGGCCAGCAAAGAACTATAATAATCTTTAGAATTAGCATCAAATGCAGTCATCGTTTGAGGGAAACCTCTAAAATAGTCTAACAACTTAAATCTCTCTTGGCGCTACAATTGCTAGCTCCTTGGATGTCTTAGAAGGTCAGCAGAGGCTTTGACTTGTAATTAGTTTTGCGCTTATCTTAAAGCCTTGTTGCGAATTGGAACGGCGTCGCAGTCCCAGATTCGCTGACGTCATCTGGCAAGTTGCGAGTTTGGTTTAGAGTTGTGCCCAGTTTCGAATCCTGGTCCAGGACAGGTCAGGTCGGGTCGGGTCAGAGTCAGGACAGGACAAACGCAAAGGCAAGAAAGGCAATTGCGTGTCTAGACGCTCTATATGCCATGCTTCGTCGCACCACCAACAACAATATAACAATAATGGCAAGAATAACGAGAGTGGCAGGCGCAACCCTTGTACGTTATTTCCCAACATTCACATGAATATTAAAATTTTATTGGCCCCCCCCATTTTGTGTGAAGCTCAATATTTCGCTTCTTTAATGACCTTTGCCGTGAACTTAGCATGTAACGCTTTTAAAAAATAAAACGCAAAGATATTGATCAACGAAAGAATACGAAGAATCATAAGTAATTGAGAAAGCCACTTTACGACATTCGATTATTTGCACTTAATTAAGTAATAGATTGTTTATCAATATCCAACCTTATCACAATCATTGCGAAACGTCTGTCGCGTGTCACTATCTTATCAGATCGTCATCGTCATCGTCATTCCTGGCGCAGAAGCTAATTGAGTCAGGCGAAGTTGCCATTGTCAGTCGACACCTAGTTCCGCTCTGAGCTCATCTCGATGTCCACATATGGAAGAGAAAATATGCAAAATGCAAAATGCATGCGACTAGCATGTGTGGCAGTGGCAAATGCCGCAAAATTCAATTACACATATCGCACGTATGTATGTGACTGTCTGTACTTCTGTGTGTGTGTGGCAGCTACGTGACCGACTGACAATGCCGCAACGCAGCTGCTTGCTGCCTTTTGTGGCAAGCACGACCCGTCTGCGCGTTATGGAAACTCTGAAATACTGGCCACAAGCGGTTGAATGAACCTACGCCAAGCAGCCAACGAACGAACTGCGAAACAGGCGTAGAGACGAAATTTAATTAAAATGCACAGTTGGAGAAACAAATCAAATTAAACGTCAATTTTAGTTAGTTATTGAGAGCTGATATCATTTTGCCGAGCATCAAAGCAATTAACAAACAGCAAGTGAATGCCACGTGAGCAACGCCTACTTTTATTTTTATATATACATAAACTCACTGATAGAAGCAGAGAATTAGTTGTAGGCAGCTATATAGGGAATAACAAACATATCATAAAGATACTTCTGTGGTGTCAAATAGAGTACCAAACAATGCTTATAAAGATAGCATAGTGCTGCAGATAAAGTCCATAATTATGTTATGTACGTTTCTTGACGTAAATTCAGCATATTAGACTGCAAAACAATTGAAAGATGAAACAGTTCGCTTGCCGATACGATTGAGAGCTGATCAGCTAATCGTTATGCTCAAGTACTGGCGTTAATTGATTGTCAAATTCAGCATTCAATTGAGTGTCTCGCTGGCATGGCAGCAAGTGTTAGGCCTCTGTCTGCTTATCAAAAACCCACATTATTGGGCTCACATCACAATTCATTAGAATGAAAACCCTTGAATGGCCGTTTTCGTTTTTATTGTTGCCTCAAATTGGGCTGCGATAAGGCCAAACCAAAAAAAAAAAAAGAAAAAAAAAATGAGCCCTCACCAACACTCGTCACACTCAATTGGGCGATGCCCGAGCCAACACGGAGTTCAGTTGACCGCCAGGCACTCGACGGAATCCATCAGGTGTTTCCCACATATTTCTTCTTTCAGTCGTTTTTTTTTTTGTGCTGCTTTTTGCACATGAATTAAATATGCCAGGTGTGTATTGAGCTCGGCTGTGAAAAGTCCATCGATTGTAGTGACGCCATGCGCTGAGTGCTGACCTTTCTTACAACCTAGAAAGTTGTCGGGGGAGGTGTCAGTTTGTTGAAAAGTTCTACTCCAAAAATACGAATATATTGGCTTTTAATTTATGGCCTGGAAGTACAGTTAAATATAGCTTGAAAGCGGCTAGACTACGCAGCTCTGTTCACTGCTTGCGTTGCGGGGGGTTGCAGAATACGACAAGTGTCCTTTGACTGTGGCAATTCACCAAATTGAACTGTCCGTTTAGCCTCGCATCGGGCGCGTTCTGCGCCTCGTGGCGTGTGCTCAATTAAATTAATGTTGATTCTTATTTCGCACCTGATAAATCGAGCGCTGATAAGTGCGGCGAGTTATTTGTTAACTTCTCAATAAGTCGGAGTTTCTATATGTGCTTTAATTGTATTTCCGTTTCGTTTTTAGCAGCCCAGGTAAATGGCCAAGGTACGCAGAAAACGCTTCCGTTTGAGGTGCACACAGAAAGCAGTTAGAGCACAGCGTTTGAAGAAGCTGCCACAGCCTTCAAATGGGAGCAGTTAATCGATCCAAAATCCACAACAACAACAACAACAACAACGTCAACAACATCAGCTCAACGATGGATAAACGTTCGCTGTGCTGTCTCATTATCTGTGTGAAACTGTGCTTCGTCATCTGGCTGGTGAGCGTGCAGCAGCTGGAGCCCACGGACGAGGCGGTTGCCACAGCGGCGGGCAGCACGACAGCGCTGTTTGCCGCTTCGACGCAGCTGCAACAGCCACAGCCACAACCGAGTGCCAATGGCAGTAAACCAAACCAAATACACGACACTAGTCGCACTCAGCAACTTAGTAGCAACCTTAGTAGTTATTATTATTATAGCCCTAGCCTAGTTAGTCTAGACAACAAGGCGGCCACGCCCGCGCCTCTGCCCACGGCAGCCAGTCGCCCATCGCCATCAGCTTCCTCGTCCTTCTCCTCCGCCGCAGCCGCCGCTTCCGCCTCATACTCCACGCTGTCGTCATCGGCAGTGTGGCCAGCGTTAATGGACAACGCGGACGGCAGCCAACTCATCGATCTCCACAACTTTGCGTACATCATGCAACAGCCAGCGTGCGAGCCACACATCCAGGCACTCATCCTTGTCCACACGGCGCCACGCAATACCGAGAAGCGTGCCCTCATCCGTCAGACGTGGGGTAATCCTCAGATGTCCTCAGCCAATTCGCCGCTGCGCGTTGTCTTCCTGCTGGGCGCCGTGCAGCACGCGGAGTCGGAGTTGCAGAATGCGCTGCGACTGGAGAATGTGCGGCATGCGGACATGGTGCAGGGCAACTTCCAGGATGCCTATCGCAACATGACGTACAAACATGTGATGGCTCTGCAGTGGTTCAACAGCTACTGCAGCCACGCCCAGCTGCTGATCAAGGTCGATGATGATGTGTACGTGAATACGCCGCAGCTGATCAAGCTGCTCAGGGAATCGCTGCTGCCAAACTCGAATCTGACAACGGCGACGATGACGATGGCGACGACGACGACGTCGACAACGCCGCCATCGCTGCGCTCAGTGCTGCAGCAGCGCAACGATCTGCTCTTCTGTCGTCCCGTCTCGTCGTCGCGCGTCAAACGCTCCTATCGCGTAAGTAACAAAGCAATCAGCTTGATCGTGTTCCACAGACTAAATAAACTCAACTCTCCTTCTCACTCTCTTGCAGTCGAAGTGGCGCGTCAGCTTCAGCGAATATCCCGATCACTATTACCCGCCCTATTGTCCCGGCTTTGCCATCGTCTACTCGTCAGATGTGGTGCAGCGACTGTACCAGGCCGCCCAGCACGCCGGCTACTTCTGGGTGGACGATGTACATATCACCGGCGTGCTGGCGCAGCGCACAAACACAACGATCACCGATCTGCAGCCTTATGTGCTGTACAAGATCGACTGCGATCGCCTGTTGAGCGGCGAACTCGAGCTGGACCAACAGCAATTTCTCTTCACGTGGCACAGCATTGCGCCCGAACAGATCAACGCATTGTGGCAGCTGCATGTGGCACAAAATTACACGTTGACGCAACGCACTGTGGATGCGGATACGGGCTTCAGCTAGCTTAAGGGCATGACAAATATCAATATCGTTTAATTGTTTAATTTAGTTGATATCGGCGTATTGTGTGTGCGTGTGTGTTTTTTTTTTCTTATTACTATTTGGCTGTTTCGCTATTAGTTTTATTGTTAAATTATAGACTAGTTATCAAACCATTAGTTAGCGTTTTGTCGAGAGGAAATCAACAAGAACATAAAATGATGAAAACAAAAACACAACAACAACAACAAAGAACATTGCAAGTCAAGTGAACCACCAACCACCTGCCTACAATCATTCGTATCATAAATGATAGCATAAACTAAAGCATAATGTTAAATCTAACGATAACAATTATAATTAACGCTAGCAATTACAATTAACGATAGACATACATTCAAGAAGCCTCTCTGGGTGATACACACATTCGTATATGAGCATAAACGTTTAAGCACAACTCTTAACTATTAAGACAACCACAGTGAAACAGCAACAAATTACAACCGTTGAAATAAGCGTGTTTTAGCCACAAACAAACTCGAAAGCAAAAAGCAAGAATGTATAGTTAAAAATGTTTAATCTGAACAAATAAATAAATTGCGTAATTAATTGAGATGTGGATTAGTAAAATCAAATGTAATGCTCGCATACAAGCATAATATTAATAACTAACCAGTAATAATGTATTTTGTATTTTTGATCCTTAGCAAATGTCTCTGTTTTATTTCAATTGCATGTAATCTTAGGCAAATTAACATTGTAAACATTACAGCAAGCAAGCAGACAAAGCAAAACAAAACGAAAGAAAGACATAACGAAAAGAGGGAACATTTACGCCAGGAACGTTAACAGAAATATCAAAAAAACAAAAAGTAAAACAAAACAAATCTCAGAAAAAGTGTAACGAAATGAACGAAAGAAATTTGTAACAAATGAAATTTATAAATGTGTAATACAAATTAATTGAATGTTCAAGTTTGTCAGAAATTATATACATACATACATATATGAAAAATCAAGAAGAACAAAATGAATTCATTTAAAAAATAAAATCTTACAAATTGTACAATGTAACGGTCGTCAACTTTGAATTGAGCACTGTAGATGCAATGCAAGCAGTACAGCAAGCAGTAAACTTAACGAACGACAGCACGCAGTGCTATAGATGCCAGCTTCTGGTGTCTAGCAATCGGAACTGCTTGCGCGGTCTATTCAAATATTTTTCATTAACGTGTGCACTCGCAAATTGTTAATTATAAGTCGGATCCAATGGCTATCGATTTATGCATAGCTCCAGAGTTGATTACACATCGCATGCTAAATAATTGAGTGAGTTCATTTCGCCAGCTGCGCCCAAGGACATGCGAAAATATCACTTAATTTCCCTTCCGCTGCACTAAAATATGGCAAAGGACCATTGTGTATGGGTTAGACACGAGGCATATGTGCATGTGTATATGAAGAAATACAAATTGTCAATGCTCAAGCGCGAAGATTTGTTTTCGATGTGCGATGTGCGATGTCGATTGCCTTTGACATTGACACGCCCCGCGGGTTCAAACGGTTGGCCTTTGATGACGCGAGTCAAAGTGGGTATGTCTCTGTGTGTGTGGGTATGTGGCAGCCACAAATTGTTGCATTCAATTCTAAATGTTTCGTAGTTAGCGTGGAATTTAGTGAGCGTTGGCTGGTCAACGCGTACGGACATCGTGAGGACACAGTTCAAGAAAAACTAACACGCCAAAGGCAGCCAGATAGACAGAATAATGGGTTCGGTAAGTTCCTTAGTTTCCAGACAAATAACTAAACTTGTGTGTGAGTGTGTGTTATTGTTGTTTCCGCTTGAGCTAGCACAAACAATGCCAGAACGCAGAGGCAACTCGAGTGTTTTCCGCTTTTCTTGCTAACAACAGGCAGCAACGTTGCGCCTTTGAGTGGGGCGCCGCCTTCGTTAGCAGCAAATTTGTTAACAAGTGGATGCAAACAGAACATGCCTCTTGCCACATTCTGCTGTTGTACTCATTTCCAGCTCCACACACAACTTGAAGCCAGTTGCCCGAGTTGCGATCCACAACTGAAAACTTTGTAAAAAGCGTTCTAAAAAGCGCACTCTCCCGCACTTTGGCGTGTTGGTGGATGCTGTGCGTGTGTGGCACGCAAGCTTGCGGCAACTTTAAATGTGTGCCAAGTCGAGGAGGAGTCGTGGTGCTTTGCGATACGCCAAACGCTTATATACATACCCGAAACAGTCGGAGTCGGTTGTGCGGCCCCTTTGGCCAAAGTGTTCGAAAGCGCGCCGGCGCTCATAAGTATGCTACAGTTTCTGTTGCTGCTGCTGCTGCTGTTGCTGGGGAGAAATGTTTGTGCTGTCGCTCGGCAAAACTGTCGAACTTCTCTGATGCTGTAGCTGCCTGGCTAGCTGCTGTTGCTGTTGCTGCTACTGCTGCCACTGCTGCTGTTTTTAGTACATCGAAATATTCGCCATCACTCGCCGATGCTCGTATCCTGTGCTGCTGGCTTCGGTTCGACGTCCGTGCGCCTATAAATGTTTTGTTTTTCTGCAGTTTGTTGTTAGTGCTGAACGGTGAACGGGCAGCGTTTGTTGGGCCACAAGACATCATCATCTCGCACACGCACGCACCAAAAGAATATCTTTATACTACAGCATTTATTCATTCTCGTGTCTTCAGTTTCTGTTTCGCTGTTTGTGTTTGTATGTATGTGTGTGTGTGTTTGAGCGTGAGTCCTAAAAATAGCGCCCAAGAAGAAAATCAGTGACAAGTGGCTAGCTCAAAAGAAAAGGACAATCAACATATAACAAACAGAGTGCAAATCAAATAAACAATTGACGAATTTCTCAACCCCCATAAATAAAAAAAATTAATAAGGAAAGACAGAGAGAACAACTAGAACTACAACAGGTGTTTCAGCAACTTATTAGCAACTTATTTCGTTTCGAGTTGAGTATAATTAATGAACAATCCAGCGTAAATCCGTGCCTGCTTGACAGCTTCTATCTGTGTGCGTTTATGTGTGTTTGTGTTTGAGTGTGTGTGTGGGTGTGGGTGTGGGTGTGTGAGTGAGTGTGCGTGTGTGCGTGCGTGTGTATGTGTGTAATTGGTTTAGCTGCTCGCACGTGCAACAAACGATGGTTGAAGAGTTTCTAGAGAAATTACCTGAAATCGACACACGCTACGAGGTAAGTTGCTCTCCCTCCCCACCTTCCACCCCGCCCTCCTCTCTTTAATCCTGCGGTATTGTGTCCCGTGTGTGTGTCCTGAGCCCGTTGTTGTTATACACGCAGCGTTGGCAATGCCAGCTGAATCAGTTAAGGCAAATAAGAAGTGGCAAACGGATGCGACAGCAGCGGCTTTTGTTTTGTGCCCAGCACCCACCTGCTCAACATCCTGTCTGCTGCTGTCCTGCGGTTGTCGTTCCCGTTGCTGCTGCTGTGTAGCAGAATGAGAGCTCTACTTGTTCGTCCGCTGTTTGTTTTGCTGTTCAAATTACATTTCCCTACAAGAATTTGCATTATGCTGACTCTCCAAGCGAATGTAGGCCGGATATTTAATCAGTTTGCTGTTGCCGTTGTCGTTGTCGTTGCCGTTGTTTTTGGTGTTGTGCTGTTGGTGCATTTACCGTTGCGCTCAGCAGAATACAACATTTGTTTTTCGGCTTTTGTTGCAGCTGTGATTTACCTGCAACTGCTGCTGCTTTTAATGCTCGTTTTAGCCAAATATTTAGCATTAAGCTGAAGCTGCAGCTGCTGCTGCGTTGCCTGCTTCAAATTATAATTTTAATGTTGTATTGTTGGCCTCGTTATCACTGGAGGCAGATAATCATGGCATTAGCATCAGCTAAATAGGTTGCAGAGTGTATTAAGCAAGAACAAATAGCAATTATTAGTAGTCAGTTGCACAGTTGTTAGATTTCCATTTATCGAATGAAATATGCATATTTCGTTAGAATTTATTGAATTGTTCACAAGGCGGATACGTGATCTAATCGCTTACAAAAAGCCATCCAATATTTGAGAATATATTCTACTAGCTTGACACATCACATCTCTGATGATGACAAAAATAAACCATGTTTCATATTAAATTTGCTTTCTTCGTGCCTCCCGCTCTTGCCTTAAGTAGAGTTTGTATCGCTTCAATTTATTTTTGTTGCCGCACTCGTGCTGCATACTAAAATTGTCAATTAATTTTAAACAAAGCAACTGTATTTTGAATGAAAGTCTTTCAATAGCATGACTGTATAAAAACATTGCGTATACGTGACGTTGTCTTTAAGCCTCAGTTCATCTTGCCATTGCTTTCATTGTTCTTATGATAATAAACGCAATTGCCCACAATAAACAAAAATAAGCAAAGCCATAAAATTGTCTAGATTTAATCCTTGAAGAAAATTTAAATATATTTAACTGTTTTCGCAGAGAATTCTAAAGATCATTCGTTGGTAATATTTCATTAAAAATATTAAGCACAATGTATAATTGTAATGTGCTTTAAAAATTAAATATATTTTAACTCCTTAGTGGTTAGAATTAATTTTGTTAAATGCGTTTAGTCTGGAAGTAATGGTTTAAAATCTTCTTTAACCACTTCGTAAACTATTTTTCATTTCAATTGAATACCTTTCCTTGGTAGTTACTTATATTCTATATTGTGCACTTGTTACTTGCTCGCAGTTCTTAGAATTCTGCTCTTTTCAGCTCCATCTTGCTTCGTTTTTAATCCCATTAGCTTCAGCCAGCCATAGTCAAAAACTCGTCCTCTAACTCTTCTCCATTATCCTTGCTTCAGCCTTGCTGTCAGCATATGTTGTCCATGTCATCCCTGTAACCAACTGATTTGTTGCATGTCTGCAGTTGACTTTCCAGTATATAGATTAAGGATTTAACTGCAGCTGGCATTCTCTCTCTGTCTCCCTTTCCATTTCGTTTTTTTTTTTTTTTCGTATTACTTTTACACACGCTAAGCAAAGTATCTTTGGCTTTTGTGTGCTTTGCCACACCGAAAACGGGAAAATAATGGAAAAAAAACCCTAAACTGTTAAACTATCCAGTGTCTTGTCGACCTCGATAGCCGGGCTAAAAGTAAACCATATGAGAGGACAAAGCTGTAGCCGAAAGCCGAAAGCCGCTGAGAGTTGAGTAAACAACTTAAAAGGCAATTAGCGCACTCACTTTGTGTTTGGGTCAGGAAGGGCCAAACTACAAGCTACAAGTCATGGCCAGCAGTTTAGCGTGCACATTAACTTTATTAGCGATATGCGAGTGTATCAACAGCACACACACACACGCACACATACAGACACTGATGTCGAGTACACTTTGGGACAATACAGAGATACATAATTATGCGTCGTATTATTTTTAACAAGGGCAGTGGGCAAAAGACTTTTATATCCCACTAACTTGGCCACTAACGAAGCCTCGAAAACTAATAAACATGTTAGGGCAGCGAAGCGTATGCATGTGAATGTGTGTGGGTGTGTGTGGGTGTGTCGGGGTGTATATACGCCGTGTGTGTGTGGGTGAATATAATCGCGATCAATAAAAGTTAATTATTCAATACAACATGCAATAAACTTTCGCTCGCACTAAGCCAGCCAACAGCTTACTTATGGCCCAGCCATACGTGTGTGTGTGTGTGTGTGTGTGCTGTGGGTGTTTATGTGCGTGTGTGTGTGTGTGTGGCGTGTGAGCCTTTGTTTGATTTTACAGCTGTGTGCGAACAGTCACAGTCAACACCCAGTTGCGACTACTTTCCTGGGTGCATGGCAGCTGTCCTCGCCTGTTGTCTGTTGTCTGCTTGGCGTTCGCTGTGGTCGCGTTGTTGCTTCAATTCAACCGTTAATTTACATGACAAAGTAGCGGCCACAACAGCCCGCACAACAAACAACAACAACAACAAGGAGTATAATAGCCAAAGTTTAAAGTGAGCCTCTCCAGCTCGCAAGTAAACGAGCAGCACAACAAAAGCTTAAACAATCTTCATAAAGTTAAGTAAACTTGTGAACACAGCGAGTGGTGCTTTTTTGGTAAATTGAAATCGAAGAGCCGCCAAAACTGTGCACAAAGTGCCATCAACTGTGCCGGTAAATTACACATTCCAATCGCAGATACATATTCATTTAATCCATTTATCGGTCCCACAATTTCGGCAGCTTGCCAGTTGTTGAGTCGTTAAGTTATTTGCTATTTGCTGCACACACAAACACACAAAAGCAATTTGTGGTACATTTTAATTGAAGTCTACTCGCATGTACATATTTACCTGCTACCTGTATTCTTGCTAGCTACTAGCTGGTAGCTGCTGCTGTCGTCATCACATACAACTCAACTCGACACGTTTGGAGATGGCTCTTGGCTGGTTGCCATGCCGAAAACAGCAAGCAGAGCTGAAAACTCAACTGAACTCGACTCGACTCAAGTCTCGAGCAGGCAAATGACGACGACAACAAAGTCGTTGAAAGTTTGTCACATTTTGTCGGCAAAACATTTTCAATATGCAAAAGTCGTTAATATGACGCAGGGGCGTCGCTTCCTCCCCTCGTTGTTCCCCATTTAAATTGCTGCTGTTTTATGCATGTGTGTCTGCGCGCGCTCACTTGGCGTATGCGTAATATGCTGCATAATGCGTGTTTAGATCAAAATTGAATTGCGCATTTCACATGGCGTATACGTGATACACATTTCGACACTTCATTCAGCTGGCTCGCTCTTCTTTCTTGCTCTCTCATCTCTCTCTCTCAATCTCTCTTTCTCTTTTCTTTCTTTTTGCTGCATTATACAAATGACTATTGCTGTATTTCTGTGTATGCGTATGTGTGTGTGTGTTGAGTTGGGCACGTCTGCTTTGCGACAGATTAAATTCAAAGTTATTGTCAGTTTTCGGGTGTTCAGTCGAAAGATGAAGGCGCTCGATTGCTGAACGATGCTACAAATAAATCATGACATCTCTGATCTGTTATTTTTGTTGTTACTGCCTTGCTTGCTCTCTTTTGTTGCTGTTGCTCGTTTTTTTTTTTTTTTTTTTGGGGTTTTTTGATTTATTGCCCAGCATATCCGTATTTTGGCAATTTACTCTCGGCTGGCATTCTACATTCCCAATCCACTTGCATTTGTTTGCCTATCAATTGTTGCTGCTCTTTTGTACGTATTGATTTAATATCGCATTACCAAAAGTTTTAATGGAAAATAATGCTGGCTATATAATACATGCTGCATTTTGATTGCTTTATTCTCACATAAATAAATACGATTTCTCACTGATTAAATATACATAAATATGCTGACAACATTTATCGAATATATCACATGAAAATAATATTCAGCAAAAACAAATAATGAATAGAAAAAATGTGAAGTAATTTCCAATTGAACTAACTGTGGTTCACATTTGAAATTTGCATTTCAAAGCGCAATAATACTACAGGACAATAAGTTTCTTATTGGAATATTTGATAGGCAACCAATTTTATGATTTGACTTTAAACCGAATTGTTAGATACATTTTGCACCTAAATTAAATTTCGCTTCAAAATGGTTTAAATCAACCATGCAATCGTTTGGTATTTTGTACATACAAGGAAATTTTATTTGAGTTAGTTTAGCGCAATTCCTGTCAAAACAAACTGCAGTTGAAACCTTGAAAGTAACTTTAAAATTAAAATTTTACAGTCAGATTTTATTACTTTCTCGCTCTGCATTCGGTGCCATAAAAGTGTGCTTTAATATGTAATTTGCGCGTTGTTGGATCGCAATTTGTTTTGCCTGGCTCGTTTAAAACGACGCACACTAAACTGCGAATATTTTATCAGCTAATTCCTTCATTGCCAGCAACTCGGCAGCAGCTCGGCTTGGGCCAAATGCGTTTATTATAACGCAAATCCGGCCAGACAATAACCAACTCGGCTCACTGCAAATTTCATTAATAAATGTCGACGAGCGCACAGAAAATAATCCATTTTACTCAATGTTTGTTCATGTCAGTGCTAAAAGGAAGCACAGGGATAACAAGGGGAAGCCGACGACGGGGGAGGGAGCTTGGGGCAATAGCTGTTTGCTGAATGCAAACAATAAACATTGAAAAATATCACAGCTCGCTGGGCAACGCAGCAGCTGCTGATGCAGTCACTCAAAGGCAGAGAGGGAGAGCAATAGAGACAGATAGAGTGTGTGAGAAAGAGAGATATATAGGGGTCGTTAGAGCGGGAGTGTAGAGGCCAAGCGGGAAGCATTTAAAAACCGCATACGGAAAATGCTATTGTTGGCAGCAGCACACAGCGAGGGGGCAAAGAAAAACTTACCCCAAAAACAAAAAAAGATGAAAAAAAAAACAATTTATCTACTTCATTTTTTGTAGTAACCACAATGGACAGCAGCGGGCGGTAGAGTAAATGCTGTGGGGGAGGTGATGATAGCACCATAAAATGGCCAAGAGCAACTGCATGAGGTATCCATGTTCTGGATAAATGCAATTTGGCTGTTGTACGCTGCTGCTAATTAAGTTTCTACAGTTCTCCAACTCGTGGAATATTTTTGCAGTGCAGCAAAAGTTGTGCTCAAATGAAAAACTCATATACGTACTTTTGGTTATTATTACTGCTGTCAGACGTAGATATATAACATATATTCCTCTGATCTGCTTGCAGGATATTGTGCCTATGGAACAAGTGAGCTCGATGGTCTCCAACGGTGGCGGCAGCGTAACCATGCAGCGCGACGATGAATACCGAAATCGCATCATGAAAAGTAAGTGTGTCATCCCCCCACCCCCCACCACCACAACCCCTTGCCATGTGTGTATTTGTGTATAGTGTATAGTGTTCCCTACCCTCGCCTCCCTCCACGCCTAGAAGAGCCAACACATATAAATATAGAAAGGTAACTTGCCGCTGCTGCTGCTTTTGCTTCTGCTTCTGCTGCTCCTGCTGCTGCTGTGACGCTGCTTGGGATTATTGCATGGAACTATGGACTATCCCTGACCTACTGGCTTTGCAGTTGACATAGTTAAGCCCGTCCACCCGCCAAGCCACAGCCTCAGCACCACCATCAGCACCAGCATTAGCAATAGCAGCAACAGCAAATAAATAGCGTTTCACATTTCGCTTAGCGGTCTTCCTCGTCCAATGCCAACGCTTAGACAGCGCATGGAATCGCCTGCATGTTTGTTTATCCTTAGATTATGTACTATATATATATATATATATAATATGCTAAACATAATTAATCTTATCTAAACTAACCGAAATACGTAATCATTTCATGATGCTTGCTCAACCAATTCGCCGAATTTGGAAACGAAACTCTCCTCTCTCTCTTACTCTGTACAAAATTGCATACCAAAAAAAAAAACGAAACTAATAACTAAAACGCATCATCAACCAACCAAAAAAATTAAAAAAATAAAACCAACCAATCAACCAACCAAAAATAACCACCAAATGCTTCTCTTTCACATCAAACTCGCCTCATCTGTAGTACGTAGAATTGGTGAGTCCTAAAAAATTTAATCTAAAAACATTGAAACTAAAGAAACTATGCAAAATAATTATTTCATTGGGTTTTGTAAATACATATACATATATAATAATATGAATAGTATAAGCTATACGTAAGCGTAAGTATGCATCGTACCCATACAATTATTTTCATTTACATTTTCATTTTGCCCATTTGCCGAAATGCAATGAAAATAGTTTAGCCGAAAATTAAGTTCTACAACATGTAATATTTACTCTCGCCTCTCTATCGAGTTATCTATTTTGCCATGTATATGAGAGAGTGCGTAAGTGTGCGAGGTGTGTGTGTGTGAGTGCGTGTGTGTGTGTGCGTGTGTGTGTGAGTGCATCAATGTGTGTGCAATTGCATTAGCATAACATTTGCAAAGTGCTCGACAAACCACAAAGTTCGTCTGGGCTGACGAGGCGTATGCTTAATATTTGTTTTATATATGCAATCTGGTCTCGCTGCTCCTGCTGCTCGGCTCGGGCCTCCCAAAAGACTGGCAAATGCACATCACATGAGCGCCTGGGCCTTTTGGCCACAGCCAGACACTTCAATTCACTCCACTCCGATTAGAGTCGAGTATATCTTGATAAGTTTTGTCTGCGCAGACGACAGCTTCATTTGCTGGTGCTGGTACATAAAGCATCATTTGCACTCGACTTTAATGACCGGCCATATCTCTAAATAAGAGCAAACAGCAAGGCACGCTGACAGACTGCTAAATACCCTGTAAAATATAATAGCAGACTCGCTTAATATATTAATTATATATTTCGCCTTCAACGCCTACAATTTTACCACTTTTCTTTCGCGTTTGTCCTAGCTCACTTGTCAGTTATTTACAGGGTATGGCAGAGATGACATGGGACCGCAGCGCATTGGGCATTTTTCATCATTAGTTAATTTGGGCCTTTCGCTCTGTGTCCTTCCCTCTTCCTTTCCCTTTCCACTTCCATTTCCCTTTTTGCCGTTCTGCGGCCGTTCTGTTTGTGTCCCTAATTTAGCATTAACTTGGCCTTTAGCAGCTGGCCGACATGGTTGGCAGTCTGCTACTTGGCAGCTGATATCTGTTGGCACTAGCGAAACCAAAAGTAAAGCAAATAATTTGCAGGCAACAAAAGGCCGCAAAACAAAGGCCAAATAAAAGAAATTAAAAATGCGAAGCTCTTCACGTTCCCCCCAACCAACAGGGAAACAACCACCCAACCGCATAACCACCCAGCGACCCACTCTGCGGCTCATGCTGGGCAGAAAATGTTGAGTGCGGACCATAAAGACAAACACAAAGCGCAGTCAAAGCCTCTGGCGTTGGCTGCCAACCAATCGAGGACCAAGTGGGGACCCAAACAGGACCAAGAGATGCCACAAGCGTCTGGTTCAATGCACTGAAGAGCCTCCAGTAAAAGTTAAGAAAATCGCCTTAGCCTCAACACACAAACACACACATATACGAACATATATATATATATATATATATATATATACATATATATATATACGTATATATATATACGGGGCAATATAAAAGATTATGTCCCTGGCTGCAATTTGAGTGCAAAAGTTTTCTCCAGCTTTTTCACTTAGTCGCGTTGAAGAGATATTTCTCTCTGGATTGCCAGCAAATAAGAGCCACGAGTCCTCAGCTCAGCTGAGCTCTGTCCTTGCCTGGCCCGGCTATGAAGTCGCTTATGAATTTCCAAGATAAACGCAAGACATTTTTTTTCCGCTATTCGCTTGGATTCAAATATTTGATTTTATTTGATATCATATTTGGACTAAAGATACCGCAGCTTTGCTGAATGTTCTTTAAAAATAAAAATGTCAGCCTCCGAAATTGTTTGAAAATGATTACAATGTTCTCGGGAATATATTATCTGATCTGCGTTACACATAAAGTATCTTCACAACGTGAAATTTAAGCATTTTAAATGTTATTCCACTTTTTTAAATTTATTCAATTCATGCATTGAAATTCCACTTATTTATGGTATGAATTTCATATGTAAAATATTTGCAAATACATTTCTAACTTGTTCCCAATACAATATCACATTTCCCAGTTGTGCATATCCAACCAACTAAAGCTCTTGGCGATTTATTGTTTCGTCTTGTGTTTACAATTTGAAGCATACTTCAAAACTTACAAATTTTGTTTTGCAACTTTTTTTTTTTGACTAACTAAAAGTGTAGGAGAAATTTTGAACAAGCTACATGCAATTCAATGTGCTATCGATCGAGTATGTGAATGAATGAGTGAATGCCTTGGGGCGACATTAGACAAACGGAAGCATGGCATTTGAATGTTGGCAGCACGTTGATTGAATACTTTGAATAGTTTATTTCCCTGCAGCTTCATAAGTTTGTAGCCAAAGAGTTTTCGAATTGCGACAACTCGGTGCACTATTAAAGTGAAGTATTAAAGCGATGTAACGATGTATGTGCGTTTTAAACATATTCTCAAGCATTGTGTGCACTTGTGTTAAACGTTTCGTTTGGCAACTGGCAAGTCCTTTTTAATTAATGTCCCATTTCAGTGTGCACAGTTAGCTTGCTGTGTGTGCGCTAAGCTGCTGCCATTTTAGCTGCCATTAAAGCACAATAATAGGCTCTGTCTCTCGCTCTAGCTCCAGTCCTAGTCTCTCTCTATCTGTCTGTGGCTCTGCAGCCGGTCTGCATCTTCAGCTCAGTCAGAGACCATTCTGGCAGCTGGCCAAGCAATGACAATATGCCCAAAGTGGCCTGCGCCAGTATCTCTGTCGCTCTCTCTCTCTCTCACTCCTGGCTGTGTCTCTCGCTGTGTCCCCAAGTTCTTCGTCCTCTGTGTGTGCTGTGTTGGAGCACAAAAGCGGCATACAAAATGACGCATTTGGGTGCAAGTGGCATGTGGCCTCATGCGGAAGTTGTTAATTTGACGCACAAAGGCGTCGTTGCTGCCCCAAAATGGGCACAAGTGGCGCCACTTCGCGTCGCTCTACGCTACGCTACGCTGCGCTGCATGCTGCACCCTTGGTGCAACAGGGCGTATACGTACTGCTGTAATTACACCAAGACTGATGACCGTAGCTCAAGCTGAAGTTGAAACTGAAGTGACACAGCCGTAACAGCCTGGAACATGCAACTTGTTGCCACCACGTCCACCCAACAGCCAACAGCTGGTCAATAAATTGCAATGATCAGGCAAAAAAATCATGAAAACTACAGGTAAATTGGTGGTGCACTTAGTTGACTGACCAACTGAGAGGGTGGTGGCAGTAACCAAGCGAGTGGCCACAACAGAACACAACACAATACAAACAACTCGTTATCAGTAATTTATTCGACTTGCACAAGCACTTTTTACTCATTACGGCAATGTCATTGCTTTTAATTTGACACATACGTTCGTAAATTGGACGTTGAGTGGCTGCAGTCACTGAATGAATTGCAATCTTATTGATTCGTCTATTTTGGGAATTGCTTAATTATATACAATAATTTGATTCACAAAGTTGGCTAATTTACTACTCACATTCAGTTTTTGACAATCACTTTTGAGATCACTGATTGGGATAAGTAAATTAATTAATTCAGATTATCAATATGAATTATATTTGTGAATGCAACACATAAATTTATGAATTTCGCACAACTTGTCAATCCAAAATCAATCAAGTATTCAAATTCAATTCAGAAAGTATTCACACGCTGAGCCAAATTGAATTTGTGTCAATAAAACAATTAGAGTTTCATGAATTTGCGGATTATGTAGAAATCCCATATGAAAGTTCTGCTCTGTTGAAAAAATAAAAATAAATATACATATACACATATTCAATAATATTTACATTTAAATTCATAAACAGTTTTTCATTAATTTGATAGAAAGAAGACATAAATTGAAACATGATATCTGACCTCCAAAAAAAAAAAAAAAGAACTGGGAATTAATGAATGCGCAACTATCATTGAAATGAACATATGAATGGTACGTGTTCAAGTTGAGCTTGATGTGAGTAGTTAGTGCTTTGTATTCAGAAGTTTACTCGACGGATACTTAAAAATGCCTGCCACTTAAATATTTACAATTCAATTTTACAAGCACAACGATAACGACCCGACGAGCAGACGAGCAGACGAACAGGCGAGCCGACAGTTGGCTAAGGATTCTTTTTAGCCGGATTGCAGTGGGGCGCATTATAAAATATTCAGGTTTATGCAAGCATGTAAATGCCAGCAGAGAGCGACAGTTAGAAAAGGCAACGAGCGAGAAAGAGAGGGCTGAACGAGAGGGAGAGTCAAGAGTACTTGTGTGACTTTCACTTGCTGTAGCTGTTGCTGTTGCTGTTGCTGTTGCCACAGTTATTACCTCGGGAGCAAACCGGTTGAAAGTCGACATCCTTTCAACCAAGAAGCTGAACCTGAGCGAGCGCAGTCTGAGAATAAAACGAGTATGCAAAATGGCCTACTTGCTGCTGGCAGCTGCCACTGCCACTGCCACAATTGTCAATGTGATTTCCGCTGACTTGACTCAGCTCGACTTTCTCAACTGACTGACTGACTGTCTGACTGACTCACTGACTGACTGACTGACTCACTGCTGCCCAAGTCCAAGTGAACATAATGAAGAAACCGCGACGAGGTCTGCGGGCAGCCACATCATTTACACAATGGACTGCAGCTCGTTTACAGTTTGGCTTTGGCTTTGGCTTTGCCTTTAGGTTTTGGGTTTTTGGTTTCGGTTTCATTTTCGGTTTCCGTTGTCGCTCATCTATCGCTTACGTTCGTTCGCTCGAGGCTGACAGACAACGGACAAAAGATGCTCATGCATCGGTGTCTTCTTGAATGCATTTCCGACACAACGCTCGGCAGTCGTCAGCGCACATCCTGCTAGCCTTGAGCTCAAAACTACAGTCCAAAAAAAAATAGAATAAAAAAACCCTCCTTATCAACGTAGACGTTGGATTACGCAACGTATGCACGCTATAAACATAGTCAGTTGTCAGCGTCCACTGTCAATGGCAGTTCACACAAATTGGTCGTCCATCAAAGAGCTCTGTGGACCTGGGGGTCTCGGCCCCACCTGGCATTAGCTTTACGGTTACTTGGGCCAACCATTGTACGTGCCCACAAAGCGCAAACATTGCAACCCCATTACGCAAAAACGTGCAGCGCAGCACACATGAGTGTTATCGGCCCGATTAGGGGAGAGCGCAGGGCGGGGGAACACTGAGAGGGTTTCTTTCGGCCCCAAGTGCAGGACACAATAAATAAATTAAATAACACTCGTTCGCTGGCCGTTCAGTTGAGCCTGGTCTAGTAGCTACGCTGGTGGTCAGTGCACATCGAGCCACGCTGCAGCCACAAAAGCCAACTTCAAGTGAATTATAATAATCAAAAACAATGCGCTGCAAAAAATGTGTAATAACATGAAAATAAAATAGCAAAAAATATAATAACATAGAAGAAAAGTGAAACTCACAAAAAAAAAAAACACAAAAATAAAATATAAAAGAAAAACCCACACAGAGCAAAACATTGCCGCAGGCCGAGTTGTGAATTCTTTCGCTCTCTGTTTTTATTAAATTAGTTTCTCGTGTTGGAAGCTGAAGCCTGTGAAGCCTGCCACAAGCGGAAGCCCAAAGGAACCAAGGGTCATGAGCATCAGCAGTAGCCAACAGCCCGTTTTGGGTACGAGCCACATTTAATAATAATTGTGCTTGGTGTTTTTTGCTTTTGTTGGCAGTCATTATTATTTGGTTGTTGCTGTAGTTGCATTTATTTTGCCTTTTGCTGGCAACAGAGTATTTCATACTTGCAACGAGTGGCAAGACAAGTGCCGTCGGTCCAGAAGTCCACAACTTTTTGTGGCAGCAAACTTTTGAATAGAGTTCTTGGCTCGTGTGGTGCGGTCAGACGATAGTTAAAGCATAACTTAAATAAAGGCACAACTTTCGTGAGCTGCTAGTTGCCAGTTGCCAGTTGCCAGTTTGCTCAGGTGCAGACTTTCCGTACAACTTGTGGCAATTAGCAAGTGCTGATAGCTTTAATCTGTGCAAACTCATCGCACTTCCCCAGCACAGCGAACACAAAGTGTCCAGAAATAAATGCACATCAAGTTCTTACACAACTAAATCGAATTTGCATATAACGGCCTCAACATATCGGATCGCACGGACAGTTTGTGGCAGTCGACTGCCGCCAGCATGCAAACAGCAGCTGGCCAGCAACGTCATGCACCGCGGCCACTGCACCACCAGTCCATGCACCACCAAAACCAGCACCAGCACCACCAACAGCAGCAACTACAACGCACCAACGGACACCATCGTCCAGCACCCCTGGGCAACAGCAACTACAACAAAATGCTGAGCAGCAGCCACAGCAGCCCGCGTGAAATTAGCGCCTCGCCTCGTCGTGCAGCGCTCGACACCACCGTCTCGGGCTCCACTAGCGGCTTTGGCTTTAGTCGAGGTAAGACTTTGTCTAGCCCCATAATTGAGCGCAGCTAATGAGCCGCAATCGCTTTAGAACAAATGAGTTTCGATTCGATTCGAAACTTTATTAAAGTCATATATTTAAAATCACAAGCAAATTAATCTGAGCCAGCTACAGTAAGGATTGAGATATAAATAACTTATTCTATGTCAAACAAAAGTAGACTAAATTTACAGAAATGAGCGAAATTATATTTTGTGATTAGCACAAAAAGACTAAATTCATAGTTTACTCTTTTCGCGTGCATATTTAAATCTTAAATATGCATCGAATTGTTTATTTTCATGAAGGAAAATTCAATTTACCTATTCACAAAAATAATGGGAAAAAATAATAAAGAAAGTGAAAAATTGGTGCGTATTAAAATTATGCTTTCATAGTATAATTCACTTCTTTTGTATTTACAATGGCTCATTGTGGTGCTTCATTTGAATCAGAAAACTATTCAACTGGGTAATAAAAATATATTTTCACAAGTTGGTAAACTTTTTCTACATTTAATTTTATTGAAGTTTGTATTTGTCAAGAGCTTATATTGGAAAACAACGAATTTACACAGCTACTCAGAGTACTCAGAGTATCTGTTTCTTGTCGACGATGACTTTTATTAGTTGTTTAAAAGTTTTGTTTTCAACTGCATGACATTATTCTCCATTACCATTCACACTTTTGCAACAATTTTATCGTTGCACTTATGTTCATTATAGTGAAGTTACACTGTTTTGCTTAAGGCGCAAACTTTTCTCTTTCTTTCTTAACTTTTTATGAGATTCATTTAAGCCATTTGCAAGGACGCAGTGGGAAGCGATGCGTGTAATGCAGCTGAGGGTTTGCTTAAAGTTTGCAGATTTTCTTTTTGCCACACATATAATTAAATGATGTGGTTGTCGTTGATTTTGCCATTTTCCGTTTTCCATTTGGCATTTTCCATACGACGACGACGACGACTGAGAACTACGGCATTTTTACTTACGGGCTGGCAAAGGGAATGCGCTCAAGTGAAATATGTTTTAAAATTGTCGAGGCGTGTTTGTTGGCAGCGTCAAGTGGTTGGGTGGCGGCGACGGGCGTGTTGCATACATGCGCTGCATGTGAGTGTGCCGCGTGCAGCACACATTTCCGCCACATGCAGCGCCACATCCGTTGGTGATAATTAAGTTTTGCAACCAGCAACCAGAAACCAGCAACCGGCAACCAGCATCAACAGCTAGCAGCTAGAAGCAAGAGGATGTGTGCCATGGAACTAGTTGACAGCTCCACATTAAGCCCAATATCATCAGGCTCACACACCTCGACATCGTGCTTGTTGGCCTGCGCTTTAATTGATTTTCCAGTTGGCCACGTTATCAGGACTTTGCCTGTTTGCAGCTCTCGTTCTGTCGTCCGTCGGCTGTCGACTGTCGACTGTCGTCTGTCGTTTGTTGCCTGTCGGTTGCTCTTTTGCGTTGTGGTACCATCAATTGTTTACCCATCAACGGCGTTGGAGATCGCGTATTACATGTCCGGGCTTAACATATCCATCCATCTACCACATCCTGCCAAACAATACATAAAACTCGCCACGATTCAACACACCGCCCCGCTCCCCCAAAAAAAGGCAGCTTTAATTAATTTCCATTTAGGTCAGCGCAACTGACTTCATTGATGCTGATGTCAGCTCGGTGCGCCCACCGCACGGTTAACTATTAATTGTTGCCTTGGGGCTTATCTGCAGCAATCTGGCGGGTCATTACAGCTTACAGCTGCTCAGTAAACACGCCATCCGATTTAATGGGTATTTACGCGTTTATTAAAGTTTCAATAGCATTCCTCCTTGGCATCGTATTCCCCATCAGCAATTTGCTTAATTCAAAAGCCAGCCAGCTTACGCTTATGGCTGCTGTTCGCAATCAATGAAATCAGCTCAGCTAGTTTTTAATATAAACATACATACACATGCACTTACAGAAATACACAATGTTACATATAGACATCAATATTTCATGCCTCGGCGGAACATTAAAGGACACCACTCACAGGGCCAGCGATAGCATCCAGCATAGCCAGAAAAAACAGCAAAGATAGTCGCCGAATGGCAAAAAAAAGTGAAGCGAAAAACAAGAAAAACAAGTTGAATTACTTACAAGTGGCAATGATCGATTTTAAGATACTTCACAGGTGCATTTAACTTTGAAGGGGAATAAGGACTAAATTTCTCTCTCAGACTAAACCAGAAAATAATGCTAAAATTAATGAGGCTTTATATTTAAGACAGAAAACTTAATGTATATATATAAATTTGCGTTGTTTAACATCTAACATTAACAAGCAATTTAGCTTATCAACACTTAAGCTACCTACAATAAATTAAATAGTTATAAATCCTTTTTATCTAAAAAATGAAATTTTCAATTCATTTTGTTACTAAGCTAAGGCAACTAAATTATGTTATAACATTCAAAAGTTTTAAACTCGACCTAAGTACATAAATTTAAAGATCAATTTTGACTAATAATCATTGTAATGAGCGTAGTTAGTTTGGAAAATATTTGCTACCCTTTTGCAGCAATTCCTCGTTTACAGAGTATGTAAGAAAAAAAAGAAATTGTGCGACATTTGCTGCCAATGACGGCGCCTGGCATTCATTATATGTATGTACATCCACACTGTATGTAGGCATGTCTGTCGCAGCCACTGTAGATATACTTATGTGAGTGCTGAAGTCGAGGAAGTCGCTATTGATAAAGTCATTTCATGTTTCATACCCAACAGCCACAACACCAACAACAGCAATAGCAGCAGCAGGTCGACGACGTCGTTTACTGGACTGGCCAGCTAAATTATTGCCCAAGCATTTGCTGGGGTCGTTTTTCATTTTTCATTTCGCTTTTCATTTTATTGCCCGGGAATGTGTCGTCAATGTGCAGTTATGAATTATTGATTGGTTTTTGCTTTGACTGTGATGCCAGAAGTTTGGTAGACTTAAACGCAACTTTTGCACTGGCGCGGACATTTAACGATTGTTGTTATGCCCATATGTCGACAAGCTTGCACCAGAACTTTGTTTGTGTCCCAGGTCGATTCCAATGTGCTGAGCAATTAGTGAAGCTTTTCTCATTGCGAGCCCCAGTTCGAAGTGTGTGGTTTATTTGTATGCAACACTCGATAAACTTTGCTGCCATGCAGCTTTATCAAGGCTCAAACTTCAAGCTCTCTCTCTTCATCTCTCTCTCCCTCCTTGTTTCTCGTTTGCTCACTCCATCTCTGTCCAGTTCGCCTGGGGCCAATCAGCTTCATAAACTGAACTCGCACATTTCATTTTGGCCAAGTCGCATAATTTTCACTGCGCTTCCATATTTCATGAGCCTCCCGCAAGGAAGCCACTGCAGACAGACACGGAAGATACTAATAGAATTGTAAGTGTGCTTGAGTTCGTGTTCGTGTTCGTTGTGGCAATCAGTTTACTTATTACATTACGAATATCTTCTGATCATCTATTCACTAAAGTATCTATCTATGATTAATACAGTTTCCTTATTAAATATTGAACTGATTTCCATGCAAATTCTGACAGAGAGAGAGAAGCAATAAAAAGCTGTCGACAGTTTCGTCCTATATATCTTCGCTCCATGCAATTTATTTCCAGTAACACTTGTTAAAAATAGAATGAGCAAAAGCTCACTGCACTTTACTATATTTGACCTGTTGCCACTTTTCTTTCACGTGAATTGATATTTCCATGTCTCTCATTATAAATGCTGCATTTGTGAATGCTCAAATTTTATTCAGCTCAAATTTCATGAAAATTTAAATCGCATTGATTGAATGAATTCTCTTTTCTCCATTCAGGTGCAGTGCAATATTTGAAATTCACAAAACGATATCATGAAGTTCTCTAATCCTATTATTGCTCTTCGATTATGCCCAAATCCCGAGTAAGAATAGAGCTCAATGAAATCCATAAATTTGCAAATCTTATCATTGCAATCTTTTGCTCTCAGTTCCACTCAACTGTCGTCTAATCTCTGGCGTTCCACATTCTGTTTTCATCAGTCATCACTTAGAGCACGAAACAGGAGGCAACACTCTTTGCCTCGGTCTATTATCCGGGACATTTGGTTGGCCACCCGCTCGTATACGCAACGTGTGTTAACTGTTGCATTTGCCACAAAATGATGCGGCCACTTAAGAGTGTAACGAAGCCCACAAGTTGAAAATTGTTGTTGCAGTTACAGGCGGTTTGCTGTTTGCTGTTTACTGCCGCTGTGGCTGTGGATGTTGCTGTAACTGTAGCTGCTATTGTTGTTGCGGTAATGTTCAAGAGAAATTTTGCTTGACTTGCCAGCTTCATAATAGACACACAAGCAAACAAAGCTCCAAAGTGTCAGCTTGCCTGCCAGCCTGCCTGCCTGCCTGCCTGCCTGGCTGTCTGTCTCTATCTCTGGCTCTGTGTGCCGGGCAAAAACTTTCACTGCGCGCCGAGACAGGGACAGTGACCTCATATGACAATAATTCGACGCATTTGTGTCACATGGCCCCGCACAGCCCAGCGACCTATGTAACAACCGCTAGTCAGTCAGCCAGTGAGTCAGCCAGCCAGCCAGGCAAGCAGGCAGCCACCCGCACTACACACAGCGACAAAAAGCGCAAACGTCAACAATTACGAGACACAAACCCAAGCCTCACCCTGCAGTCTCGCCCAACACACACACACACACACACACACACGCCCCTTCGTTAGGCCTAGGCAATTGCTCTGCCAGGATGTTATGTGAGTGTAAGTGTGAGTGTAAGTATGAGTGTGATTGTGTGTCCTTTTTGTGTGTGTACGTGTTCGCGCTGATATCTTTGGCGGTGGTTGTGTGGCTACACTTCCGTTTGCAGTTAAGTGCGACATATTTGCCTGGCTAATTTCGCTCGCAGGACATGAGGTTCAGCGTTTTGGCCTGGCCAACAGCATCGGCCTCCGTATCAGCCATCAGAGCGACCAACAAGCAGCGACGGGAATAGCTTTGGTTTGGCTTTAGGCCACATTCATTTTAGATATTCTAACAAGGTTTTCTTTTGTTTTTCTCTCTTTTCTTGTGGGTTTCATGTTTACGTTTTCGTTTTTTTTTTTTTGGTTGGGAAATATTTCTTGTGTTTTGCTTTCACTCGTTTTGAGAGCATTGTCATGACTTGTGCTGGCATTTCGTCGATTTGCGAAGCTGTCTGTCTACTGTTTATGGCTTTGTGGCTTTTGTTTTGGCCTTGCCTTCTTGGCTTGTTCATCATCGTCTTCAGTTAACTGAAATGTTTTCGATACGCAAAGTGCTTTGCGCCTTTTTTTTTGCTTTTTGTCGGTCTGTTTTTATGTTTGCCTATAAAAAATCTCATCGCAAGGCAAGTCGAATGGTTTAGTGCCTTTGGGCCAAGTTTATGTAGCAGTAAATTCGATGGCACACTCGCAAATCTATTAAGCCGACTTTGTCTTTAACCCAAACAATGTTTTAAGGTATTACACAAGTCGAGCGAACTTTTGGGTTTCGGTTCGAGCGCTAATGAGCGCTCTGATGTCCAGTCAAGTGTGGCTATTTGTCTATGAATACCCAAATCAATTCGCACATTAATCAAATGCCAAAAAAAGATTAATTAACGGCAGCACACGCACGCATATGTTTGAAGACTCTTGATGTGATTGGATTGGGATTGAGATTGGAATTGGGACAGCGATTGGAATGGAGTGGAGTAGATGTGGTTTGAAGCACTGTGTATGCATAAATGTCACACATAACGACACTCATACGCACTGTAGTGTCACATTAAATACAACACTCGTCGACTGGGGAGCAGTGAGTGAGTGAGAGACACTCGATACTCGATACTCTAGCCTGGTTGAAATGCAAGTTGCGAGTGCGCGTGGCATTTAATGAAGCGTAAATGGTAATTGACGGGCTCAAAAGCAAAGCTCCTGCTGTGACCCAAATGTGCGACAGTTCGACAGGCACGGCTCGACTTTGAGTACGAGAATGTTCATTAGAATGTTGAAAACCCATCTCTCTCTCTCTCCCACTTCACTGCTCTAGCAATTGAAATGCACATAATGGAGTCGATGGGCTCCTCACTCCTAGTATGGCACGGTACTCATATCATTCCATGCCGGTAAACAAATACAAAATGGGTTTGTGCGCAAAAATTGAAAAGCCGCCGCTCAAGTAGGCGACACAGGCGGCCATCACAATGAAAGTCGACAGCAATAGCAATCCCAGGAATATCAACAGCAACAGCCACAGTCACAGCAGCCCCAACAGCAGCAATAGCGTCAATAGCAACAGCAACAGCCTGGGAAAGTGTCATAAATTCGTTTTTCTCACCTGTGTGTTTTGGGGCATCGGCTCCTGGCATTGTTGGCATGCCACACACACACACACACACACACACACACACACACACATACACGTCGTCCTCACGACTCTAAGCTCGCCTGCTTAGCGTTATAGTTTAAGTTGTATTTTTAGCACAGTGTACTAAAAACGAAGCTCAACTCTCCCTCTCTCTCTCTATCTGTCTGTGTGTCACTCTCTCTCTCTCTTTCTCTCTGTTTCTGTCTCTGTCTGTGGGGTTCTTCAAGTTTGTGGAACTGTTACATTTCCCCTCCGCTCACTTGCTAAAAGCTTGACAAAGCTTTGTTCCTGAAGTTCGCGCGCCAGGGCAAAGCGAAAGCCCAACGTGTCGCACAATGCGCAAGGTCAGTGCAAGCTGCAAGCAGAAAAACAAGAACTTTGCCAGCAGCCATAGGTGGAAAAAGCTGGAAGGGGCGGACTGTGCAACGCGTCGGCAGCTGCAACAACAATACTGCAGCTTGCAGCAGCGAAACGCAGCAAAAGCTCTTTTGATCACTTGCCAGTTGCCACTTGCCACACGTTGCAAAAGAGGAGCCATTTCCCTGGCCATTTGCGTGTTGATAACAAAGTTTCAACGCTCTCACGCAAAGCTTTGCTCCTGAATTCAACGTCTGCCGCTGACGCTGCCGCTGCCGTGCTGCTGTGTATAAAAGGATGCGCGCTGGCAACACACTTTCAGTTGGATTCTGAGCGAGGCAGCAGCAGCAACATCAGCAGCAGCTAAAAAAAAGGGAAACTCAAGTAACCTGGAGCCTGGGACAACATCAGCAAAAGCAACAGCAACAGCAGCAGCAGGAACAGGAACAGGAACAGGAGCAGGAGCAGCAGCGACAATGAGTGGAAAGTGCTAGGGAAACTAGCTCAAAGTAGTGTGGTAGTGTGAGTGTGTGGCGTGTGTATGCATGGCTGTGTGTGAGTGTGTCTCTGACTTTGTGTGTGCAAGTGTTAATGTAGTGGCGAGTGTGTGTCTGTGATTTTGACTTCTGAAGAAAAGTGCTACGTGCGAGATTCTTTACGCGTGTGTGTGTGTGGGATGCGTTTGAGGTAGCCCTGGCCGTCATGTATCTGCTGCAACTGGCACTGGACACTGGACACTGGCAAGCGAGACAGTGAAGACAGTGCTCAAGAGCACTGAGCAGACCTCGAGTGACAAGCACGACCAACAGCTGCACTGATTGAGCAGAAGGAGCCGCTGGCTCCTGCCACAGCCGTCGCCCTGGCGTCGTTCTGTGAGCGCGGCTTGATGCCCGATTCGATGATGGACATGGAGCATCGGGATCATCAGCTGCATCGCCATCACCAGCAGCCGCAGCGTGTGGTTGCCACGACGAGCACCAGCACGTTTGCAACGCCAGCGCCAGCGCCAACGACGGTGCTGCCGTCAGAGCTGGGCAGAGAGAGGGATCATCACCTGCCATTATCAACAGGCACGCCGCAGTCCAGTATGCAGCAGCAGTCGATGTTGCAGCCACAGCAACAGCAGCAGCAGCAGCAACAGCAACAGCAACAACAGCCTCCGCCACCACAGCTTAGAGAACGCGACCACCACCAGCAGCAGCAGCAACAGCAGCAGATGCAACAACAGCAGCAGCAACAGCAGCAGTTGCCACTGCCACACAGTCATCATGCATTGATGCAGCAGTCGCAGCAACAGCAGGCGATACACAGAGCCGAGCAGCGACGAGGTGAGTCGTGAAATCCGGGGAAACCTAGCTCTGTATATATACACACACACATAATATGTAGTCCTAATTGTGTACATCATTTTGAATGTGGCGCTGTGGGGCTGTTTGCTGGCTTTTAACACACACGTATATTCAACTCTGCTCTCTCCATAAGATATATATATATATATATATATATATATATTTATTGCATTTGCTGCGTCGTACTTGTTGCGCAGCGATCTGCTACGATTTTTGAACGCCACTTAATAATCTCCTCCACACAAAACACATCATGCTCTTAAAAAAGCATATTCACATATACACATATATATTTATATAGCCATTTTGCCATTTTGTGTTTTATGGCCGCAATTTTCATGGCAATTTCATTAGCGGAAATAAATAAAAATAAGAAAAAACGAACAGCGCGCCTCAATCAAATCACTTTGCTAGTCGCTCGCAACGCATCACTCAACAGGCTCATAATTTATTGATGCAATTTTGGCTCGTTCTCTGTGTGTGTGTGTGTGTGTGTTTGTGTGTGTATGCGTGTCTGTAATGATGTGTGTGTGTATCTGTAGCTCTATTGTTTCTTTCATGTTTGGTGTGTAAACAGATTTTGTGTGTGTGTGTGTATCCTAAATTGTTTAATATCATCATCATATTGTTGTATATTGTAATCAACAACAACAAAGCCTGTGTGTGACTGTGTGTATTTTGGGTTAATGTACTTTTCATTTCATATGCACGCTAATCGCTTCATTAGTCTGACAAAAAGGGGTTTAGCCCAAATAGGCTTTCAGTGGCAGGCTTAAGCTCATCTTGCCATGTCTCGCAAAGCTTAAGCATGCACACGCATTTGGCATGCAAAATTCAATCAGTGCCTTAAAAAAACATGTACAACAATACGAAGCAGTAACAGCAGTCATCGCAGCAGCATCAGCAGCGGCAGCAGAAACAACACAAGCAACAACAAATTGACCCATTTTCAGCGCAAAGCTTTTTGCCAGGGGCTGCTGCTGCCGCTGCCGCTGCTGCTGCTATGACGTATGCGTATCTGACTGATGGACAGCAATGGCAAAAACCCGGGGAATGGTTGAATGGTTGACTGCGAACGGGGGGCGCTTGAGTTGCTAGCATCACTGACTGTACTGTCTGTTTGGTCATTAAAAAATGATGACCACACACATTGTGAAAATTAAGCAACGAGATACGAGTGCTGGCTGCACTCTCTTAATATTATGAGAGCACAAGAATACAAAAATAAAAAAAAAACCAGTACGCAACATTTTCTCATTAATAATTTTATGCGATAAATTAAGAGTGGGAGCGAGGGCGCTCGTAAAACTCTTCGCACAACGCAAACAGAAATAGGTGGAAAGTGCGAGCTTAAAACAAATTCAAACTAATTACATTTTTCTATTTTTGAATGCGCTTAAAGCCAAAGCAATTTGGCCGTAAATCTATTAGCATAGCACACAACACACTTTGCACTCACCGCTCACCACTCACCACTCAGCCACTCAGCACTCAGCCACTAAGCACACTCAGCCGGAGAAGGCCTTCATTTGTCAGCAGGCACCACATCCGCCACCTGCCACTCGCTCTCGCTAACCGTAATCCGCCATTTGCCATCCCCGCATTCGCCGCATCCGCCGCATCCGCATCCGCAGCAGCATTGCTAACATTCAAATCGACGTCAACGCCATTGCAATTATTTCGAAATCAATTTCAATAAAAGTTGTGCAGCACCAGCAGCAACAGTAGCAAGTTTGTCCTCGTCGTCTGGGCGAAGCGAATGTTTAACAGCTTGTTGGCTTAGCTATATATACATATTCACACACACACACACACATACATACATATATATAGCTATACAATTCTCACCATCAAAAGTTTCAACAATTTTTTTTGTTTGTCTCTCGCTCTGTATGTGTGTGTGTGTGTGCGTGAGCTCGTTAAAAACACTTTGCTGACATCAGTGGGCGTTGAGCGTCGGGCATTGTTGCAAGTTCCCAATGAACTGTAATTGAAACCGAAATGGAAAACTGCGACGCTAATTGCCAGGCAGCAAAAACCCAGAAGCAAACTGCAAAAACTGTCAAACTGCAAACTGCAACTTGTAAATAGCATTTAAGTGACATGACATGCATTAATTATGATTTGCTTTCCATTTAATTTTCTGTTGTGTGTTTTGGTTTTGCTTTTTTGGTAGTTCATCAAATCAGTTAGTTGATCACTTAGTTAGTTCGTTTGAATAATGCTGCATGTTGCAACACAGCTCCCCAATGTAACCAATTTGCAAAATTACAGCCAACTACGTACCCAAAAAAAAAAAAAAACAAAACAAAAACTGTAATTGTTTTCTCCTCCCCGCCCAGTAGTCCTATAGTTCAATTAATTTTTGACAATCATTTGATTTATCGTATTCTTGCAGATACACAAGCAAAACATTCACATGGATTTCTCTATTGTAAGTCGCACTAATTTGGAAACCAAACAACAAAGAAAAACCCCAAAAAACTCTAAAACAAAAATAAAAAAAAACTTCCCACATCCTCAACAAAGAAAACACACATACAAGTTATGCTTCTCAAAAGATATTTTTATGATAATCTGCGTTTATTTGACTCGTTTTGTTAACATTTTGTTTATGGTCAACTGGCGTGCCCTCTTAAGTGTGCTACAGTTTTTTCTCTTTAAACTTTTTCGCCTTAAAGTGCCCAAGTGTACAACTATTTTTGACTTTTACAAGGCTCTCTCGCTGTGTGTCTATGTAACCCGTAAATGGGCGACTTGTTGCCCTCCCCTACATAAAAAAAACGCAAACAAGACAAAGTAAACAGATAAACGAATTTACAAAAACAAAACAAAAATCAAATAAAACATAAGATTGAATTTTTGGCTACACGAGTGCATATTTTTGGAAAATTTGATACAATTTTATACGTTTTTTTGTTGGAACTCGATGCAATTGAAATTTTTGTGTGCATAAAAACTTAAGTGAAAACTTAATTTGCAGCATTCTTTATCTTGACTTCTGTTTATTCGCCACTTGCGCAGTCACGTTTTACGCTATAATTTTCATGTGTATTCTTTTCTCTTGCCACATTCCTTCACAGCGGACGAGGAAATCAGCGACAAGGCATCAACATGCGGCAAATTGCTAATATTTCTATCCGTTGCACTTGTGATAATGACGCTACCGTTCAGTCTATTCGTCTGCTTCAAGGTAAGCCGCTGGCAACTAAATAAATTGCCATTTCCCCCTTCCACATTAGATTTAAGCGCCCACAAGTTTTTCTAATTTATATCGCTGGCAAGACTCCAGTGAAAATAAAGATCGTTTCCATCAACTTGTCAGCAATAAATAAATACGTTTTATCAGTGAACTATCGCTAGTACTATCGTAAAGTTAAGATGCTTACAAGATACTGTTAATGCAGCAATATAAACACTTAAAAGTCAGATCTTTATGTTAAACTTCTAGCTTTAAAATGAAAATTTACACTTTTTTTATTTTTAATTTTTTTGAAAAAAAAAATTTTTGTGTAAACACATTTTACTTAATACATCATTTTAGCAGGTAAGTCTGTAGAAAATATTTCGAGTAAATGCTTTGAAATAGTAAGCTACCTAAAAAACTATGATGTAGAGCTTAGAAGCCATAATAAATTCTGTAGTAAATTTCTTTTTAGTGTCCATTATCATGAAGTCAACTCTAAATTCTCAATTCTGAAAGCCAATATAAATGTACAGAGAAAACTTTCAAGCTGCTTGCTATTTTAAAGCGCGAACAAACTAGAACTGAAAGCTCAAAATGATTTAATGTTTGAGTATGTTCAGCAGAGTTCCTTTAATGATAATGGTACTATCGGATATCAGGCTTTTTCTACAGCTTTTCCTATAGTTTTCAATTCCACTGTAAATGTGCTTAAAAATCGCTTCGCCTAAGTCGCAGCATCTGCAGCTCGTTGCAGTCGCCGCTGCAGTTGCTTTTGCTGAATTTCAATTTAATTTTCCACATTTTGCTCACGTTTCGCTCTTCTTTTCTCCATCTCTCTCTCTCTCTCTCTCTCATCCCTCTCTCTCTCTCTCTCTCTCTTTTGGTCTCTTTGGCGTTTCATCTTGCAGGTGGTGCAGGAGTACGAGCGAGCAGTTATCTTTCGTTTGGGCCGACTCATGCAGGGCGGTGCCAAGGGTCCAGGTGAGTGTGAATGGCGACTGGCGAATGGGAAGAAGGTTCATTTCGTTTCGTTGGTTGCTATGCAAATTCAAGTGTTCGCCCGCCTGGCGTTTGGTGACAAGAATTTGTGTTAATAGCTGCACTTGCACCAAATTAGCGCACATCTTCTTTTTCGGGGCCAAGTGTGCAAAGGGGCTGTAGAGGTTAGCTAGCTAGCAGACAGACAAACGGACAACATGAAATTAGTCCGATTTTCATAGTTTCATAGCCTATATGCTGGGACCGTAATTAACGATTATTTCAGTCATTTTTATTAAATGTCAAAGATTTACTGACTGAATGTTTGTATGAAAAAACATATTCAATAACATAAACCGCAGACATTCGCTTCAACCAAATTTAATATAGTCATATACGATTTTATCTAATGAAACTATTTATATTTTATTGAATGTCACAGATTTATTGGCTTAGTGCCTTTTTTCAGAGAACATCTCCAATAACATAAGCCACAAACATTTACTCCCTTGCTCCATTTGGAATTTTAATATAGTTATATACGATTTTACTTAATTAAACTATTTATATTCTATTGAATGTGAAGGATTTACTGACTGAATATTTTTTCAAAGAACATCGTCAATAACATTAGCGACAAATATTTGCTTCCAGCAAAACAATTTTAATATAGCCATATACGATTTTACTTAATTAAACTTTTTGTATTTTATTGAATGTGACTGAATACTTTTTCAAAGAAGATAAGCCACAATCATTCGCTTCGAGCAAAACAAATGCAATAATCGTTTTTATTTAATAACATGTTGTATTTGCTTAACGTAAAATCGGCATTCAATTTACGGTTTTGTGAAGGACACTTTTTGCAACTATGATTGCATATCGTTTTATGAAAGGGAATCGAAATTGGCATTTTAATAATATTTCATGCAACGTTTACGGTCTCTGCTTTTGAGTCGCCATAATAAACTGTACCATTTACTACGCGGTAAACTTATTTGAGCTTTATCTGCAGGCATCTTCTTCATACTGCCGTGCATTGACTCGTATGCTCGGGTGGATTTGCGTACTCGCACCTACGATGTGCCACCGCAGGAGGTAAGTTCGAAGGCAGCAGCAGCAGCAGCATCAACTTTCCACTATGTTATTGCTGTTGTTGTTAACACACATGCTCACACACACACCCATACACGCACACACATACACATTATTTCACATACAAACAATATTTTCACCACAAGAAAATACCAGTTAAACGCTCAAAAGTAAAGCAAAAACATGAAATAAAAAACGATATGAAACTTTAAGCTTTTTTTTTTAGCAACACTTTTTGTTAGCCAAGAAATTTTGATTTTGTGTTTTTTGCCCAGACACACACACACACATAGACACACACGAATACACACACACAGACACACACACAAACGCCCACAACATGGCTCATATGGCAAATGTAAGCACTGCCAACTCACTGAGTTTGTGTGGTGTTGATTTTGCTGACACACACACACATGAAGCTACACAAATACACGCTTAGGACACGCAACTGGAGCGTGAATTACTCATACGCAACGTTCTCCTTGCCTCCTTTGCGTTTCCTTCTGTATAACTCACTGCGTATGTGTGTGTTTTGTGTTTCTTTCATTTTTGTTGTTGTTCTTGTTGTTGTTGTTGTTGTTGTTGATGTTCCTCGTCTTGTTGTCGTCGCATGTCACGGTGTTTACTTTAGCTTTCATTTCTGTTTCTGTTTCGGTTTCTGTTTTTATTTTTCGTCTTGCGTTTTTCCTGGGTAACTGTGTTTCTTCCTGCTCAGCTGCAGCACCCAACTCTCTATCTATCTCTATCTCTTTCCGTCTATCTCTTTAACTTTCCGCTATCAGCAAAATATACTTTTCTAAACCACACAGACACACACACATAAACTAATACACACGCAGCAAGCAACAACAACAAAAGGAAAGAGCAGCGAAAAGTCGCAGAAAACTGCGTTTTCGTTACGTTTGTGTTGCATTTGCTCATTTGCCTTTTGCCATTTCTTATACGAAATTGTGGGCGTGCCCACTCACACACACACAAATACACACACAGACAGACACTGACAGTCTTTATCGTTGTTGTTGTTGTTGTTGTTGGTAGTCTTGTTGTATGTTTTAATACTACTTATGTATGGTACTTGTTGTCGTATTCAAGTTGAACAATGTTGCCGATTTAATTATTATTCCAATTATTGTCGTTATTATTGTCATTGGTGTGCACTAGACCACATCACACACACACACACTCACACTCATACTCACACGCATACACCCACGCAGAGACATGAACTCATTTGCTCACACACACTCAAACAATCCTCACAGACAAAAGCGTGCTCCATTTTATTTGAATCCATTTGTATTTGCTCAATATACTCGTACTTATTTCTCATTAATTTCTGTGAGCCTCGCATCCAGTTCGTATCCATGTACATAACTCATCAAGTGTATAAAATGAACAACTTAATAAATATGCTGAATAAATAGAGAGGAAAACGCGTCCACACATATTAAAGACTGCGCTCAGCAGCAGCTCAGCAAACTGAAACTGAAACTCTGAGCTCACGTGGAGCAAACACAAAAAGGCAACCCGAATTTATTTATTCTTTTTCACTGCGTTCCCTGGATTTAATATTCGCTTTCCTCGTTTTTTTTTTATATTGCGTTCGTCCTTTTTCAACATCTCGCAACTTCCGACCAATATTTTCCAGTTTTATTTTTCCGCTGGTTCTCGTTCTTATTTCTTTTGCTTTCGATTGATTTAAGTTTTTTCTTTGTTTTTTTGTGAGTAAAACGCATGAAGGCCACTGCAGCCATGCCCTCCAGATTCAACAGAAAACTGCAGACGAAACAGAAACAGCAGCAGAATAAACCATTTTAAACTATAAGCGTTGTTGAGTAACATCTTCCTTGTTGTTGTTATTGTCAATGTCATTGTCGTTGTTTGTCGTGTATTCAAGTGCATACGAATTTTGAAACTCAAATCGTGTCGCATTCATTTTGGATTTGAGTTTTGTTTTACTCTTCTTGTTTTTGTATTCATGTATTTTTCTATTTAGTTGTTGGTGTCTTAAAGCCTATAACTTCAAAACTTATTACAATTTGCATAGTTGAACAACTCTGATTGTCTTTTGCAATTAGATGTCAAAGCAACCCAATCAAAAACCAAAAAAAAAAAAAAAAAATAAATAAATAAAAAAAAATTATACTTGACTTATGTGAAATGCAAAATGCTAAGCATATCAACTGAAAGATTCTCTGTGTTCAGCAGAGCGCCTAAAATGCACTATAGACTTCAGCACAAGAACAATCCAAATTGGTGGGGCGGGTGCCAAAAACAAATTGGTGGCGGTGGGGCAAAATCGAAAATGCAAAAATCAACTTTGAAAACTCAAATGAACAGCACTAGAAAATTGGCTCGCTCGAAATGAAAAACGAAAAATTAAAATTGTGAAATGCGAAATGTGTTTTTGTTCACTGAACACAGGGTACACCCACACCACATTCACACACACACTCACACCACACATACTCGCGCACACACACACACACGAGAAGACCACTTCAACTCGTTCCACACCCGCACCACACCACCAAACCAGCCAGCAAGCCAACCAGCCAGCCAGGCAACCAAACCAACCAACCAAATAACCAACCAAACAACCAGCCAACCAGCCACCCACTAGCCAACCAGGCAGCCAACCACAAACAATTCCCCTCTAGACTCTCTCTCTTTCTCACACAGACACACATACTTAAGCATACTCGCACATATCCATAGACACATAGTTTAGGCCTTGTGTAGCTGAAAAGTATGCAACAGAAAGCGAACCTCACTAACACGCTCACGAACACACACACAGAAATTTCATTGATAAAATACCTTTAGCCACTTAAATGCACACACAAAGCGTCCTCAAGCTGTCTATCTCTCTATCGCTCTCTCTCTCTCTCTATCTACATATAATATCTCTCTCTATCTCTCTCTCTCTCTGTGTAATTTTAAAACTGTCTTGTTCATTCGCCCGCTCGAACTAAGAACTAAGTAAAGCTAACTCTTTAGCTATGTCTCTCTATCTCTCTATCTCTATCTGACTCTCTCTCTCTCTCTCTCTCTCTATAACTCCGTATCTTTTCCAACTGTCTCTCTAACTGTCTATCTAACCCACGCTCTATATCTCACTCTATATATACCTCTATATATATATACTGATTTTGTTTTTGAGCTATGTTAGTTTTGTTTAGCGAAACAATTGTTTTTGATATATAAACCGATAAACCGTTACCGTTACCGTTACCGAATACCGATACAAAAACTCAACCCCCCCCAAAAAAGAAACCGTACCCTCAAAAAGTTACACGATTACCAAAAATGCACTTACTTTTTGATACCCCCACTCTCCCTCCTTCGATTAAGCGTTCAACTAATTTTTGAGAGCATGCTAAATATATATTTCCATAAATGTCTATTCTAAAATGCTTTCTAACTGTCAAACAAAAAAAACCAAAACCAAAACAAAAACTAAAACTAAAAAAAAACGACAAAAATAAATTCTTAAAAAAACCAATTCACACACATATTACACACATACAATCACACGCATACTTATATTGTTGGTTTAAATTATGTACAAGTACAACAAACAAACTAAAAACTAAAATCATGCAGTAAACGACTCAAAATTACATCACAATACTCACACACATACATTTTAGTTTAGTACTCACACACACACACACAAACACACACGCATACAGATACATACTTTAGTTTTTGGACTACAAGATTAATACTCGTAATATTTGTACTTACCACTAACTAAATAACCGTTAACATTTGATCTGTTTGAGCACAAAAGCGAAGGACGCTAAAGACCGTACGCACCCCAACAATAAAAGAGCGAAATGCGAAATTGAAATTTGAAACTTGAGTTGGGCATAGATATCTATATGCTGCCACGCCCATCACCGAGCCCACATCCGTCGGCTGTGACAGCGTATAGCTATCTATGTGCAAATCAAATGCCAAAAAAAAACAAAAAAAACAAGAGAAAAAATATATATCAAGCAAGCAATCCATGTCGAGTTCATCTATGTGTGTTTTGCGTGGTTTAGGCTGTTTTCAATGTGGGTATAACACGCGTAATTCTCTCTCTGTCTCTCTCACTGTTCCGCGGTCACAACTCTCCACAAGAACTATAATGAAAATCAAATTGAAATCATAAATCGCACGCATGAATAAGCAAAATAAATAAAAAAAGAGCATCGCAAGCCAATATCGCCGCCGTCTGCCCGCCCGACGTCTAGTAATCGCAACTGTAACTATATATATGCATAACGTTTAGATAGAGCAACAAACTTTCCCCCAGCATTGTAGTACCTATACAATATATATACTATATATATGCTAAATAGAAAGAAACTTAATTTATCTAAGAGCAATTAGTTATTCAGGCGCCTTAGCTGATGTCCCTGCAAAAACGAATGCATCGAATCGAAAACTCGGTTGCCAACCACCAACCCCCCACCCCCCCAAAACCCTCCCCATCTCTTTCTTTCTCTCTCCCTCTCTTTCTCTCGCTCTGTCTGTCTACCTCTCTTCCTCTCTCAACCGTCTCTCTCTCGCTCACTCTCATCCCGCAGTGCCCAAAATGAAAAATGAACTAGTCAAGTGCATCAATCAGTAGTTGAAAATATCGCAAAATTTTCAGTTGAAAGTATAATTTAAATTTGAAATTCAGAAAATGTAGAAATCGCAAAGCCTTAATCCGATCTCATCGGCAAATAATGGGCAAACTGTGCAAATTGTAATAAACCAAAAATAATCAATAATAATTATACTATTTTCGAAGCTCATTAGTTTAGCTGTTACAGTGTATAAACGAATATGTATGAAAATTGTTGAGTAATACTTATTAATTATATATGATTTTCAATCCAATATTTCATGTGATTTTTTTTTGTGGTTTCTTCCTTTCTATTGTTCAATTTCCTTTCATTGTTCTTTCATTTACTCTCCATGCTATACACACACACACACACACACACACATACACCTCACTATGCAGTTTACACCCAATTTAATTCATCTACTACACAGACATCTACACTTACAGACACAATTACTAATACACACCCTCGCATAGCGTTGAACACACTCCGTCTATTGTTCGAATTTCGAAGCTATTGTTCTTGAAAATTGATTTAGTGAACGACACACACACACACACAACTGCGTGGGTATTTCATGCTGATAAAGAAGAAGTTGAAATGACTGCGGTTGAATAAGCACTTGGGAATTAAAACCCTTTAAGTTCGGCCTGGGCCCGGAGTCTGATAAGCAGATTACCATAAACCATTGTAAGTAGCTCGTCCACAAGATTGGCCAATTTATTTTGGTCCCAGATTGCTGTTGCAATCGCATGACCAACATTTAGATTAGCTTATCGCAAAAACATAGACAAATTGCTGGGCAAAGTCTTTTATGAAAATTAAGTATACGCACAATGTGCCACGCTCATTTTCACTTGATATTTATGCTAATAGGAAATGTGTATATTGCTCAACTGCGACAAGTGTACGACCACACACACAACTCTAAGTGTATATCGAAAAGTCTCAAGCATCAGCTCCAAAACGACACTAAACAACATTGACACCATAGCCACAGAGTGCCATAAAAAGCGGTCTAGACCACAGTGGACATCCACACAGGCACGGGTCGTAAAAGCCTCCCAAAATAAAATACAAAAAAAAATATATATATATATATATATATATTGAAGGAAAGTTTGCCTTCGACACTGCCTGTCGGTTTTGTGCAGCAATAGTTTTGTGCGGGTTTCCTGGGGTTTCGGTTACGAGCAAAGTTTTTGGTTTTGGCCTCTTTGGTCGAGGGTATAAAAATACAAGAGTTTGATTTGGGCATCATGAGCTGACAGCCCTGGGATAGCAAGTGAAAAGGCCGCGAGTAAGTAAAGTGCCAACAATCGTACAACCAATAACGAAAGAAAAACTCAACAATTCCCCCAAGTTTCCACAACAACAAAAGCAAAAGAAAACATTTCTCTATCGCTCTCGCTCTATCTCTTTTCCTCTATCTCTCTGTCCTCTATCTATAACTCTAAACTCTTTGTATTTCTCTCTGAACTGTGGGTATATAATATGTATACTCGTTTTAAGTATTACATTACAACTAAGTTCTTAAGTTAATTTCGTGGTTTCTCTGCCCCTTTTTTGATTTGCAATCCATTTTGTATAATAATACGACACTATATATAAATATAACATATAAATTTATAAGTATTGATCATCGTAACATACCTATGTCTTATACACTGTAACCTCAAAGCTATTGAGTTTGCTCCACGTATCGCTATCGAGCTCATATCATGACATATCAGAAAACTTAACAAAGCTTCAATCTGCTAAACATACAATACAATTTATAAAACATAAATGCTACAATCGCTACAAATTGCTATGAAAACGCTGCACAAAAGTATCTTGTATCTTGACTTAAGGACTCTAAAATGCAAAGCATACCAGCAAACAATGTAAAATGGCACACACACATACACACTAGTTATACAAACACATACCACACACACCACACTACACACACTAGACACTCATAAAGTTAGCAGCAAATAATCAAAATAAAAGCCACATATAGCATATTGTAAATTCAGCTGTCGTCTCGCTGTCTCCGTCTCGTTCACTCTCTCTCTCATGCTGTCTGTGTCTGTGTTTTGGCGTCAAAAGTTTGCACTCTGCACTTAGTTGTAATAAAGCAATATGCAAAGACCAAACCAAGACCAAGACCAAGACTTGACTACAGTCAAGTGCATTCGCATTATGCCACTCTAAGCAAAAGTGCACAGCAAACTGCAACAGCAGCGGCTACTAAAATATTCATAGAGCTGCAGCTAGTGCAAGAATATGGCTTACAAGATACAGTTACAGATACTAGACGTATACATGTTTACTCGCATTTAGATATACAAATGCAGCTTATCCATCCACCAACCACCTTCTTAAACCCTCAAATCTCCAACCATCCCCAAAAGTCACATTTCGCAGTCTGTAGCAACAATAACAAGCATAATAAATATAAATAAAAACGCAAGCAACGCAACAATAGTATTGTACTAGTAGCGCAACAACAATAAAAAATAAATAAATGAAAAACAAAACAACAAAAAAAAACATCAAAAGAAAAATAGAGAAAACAATCCACCCACTGCATCTTGTAGGTTCTGACAAAGGATAGCGTTACGGTTTCGGTGGATGCAGTGGTTTACTATCGCGTATCAAATGCGACCGTCTCTATAGCGAACGTGGAGAATGCTCACCATTCGACCAGACTACTGGCACAGACTACTCTACGAAACACAATGGGAACTCGGCATTTGCATGAGATACTCAGCGAGCGTATGACGATTTCCGGCACAATGCAGGTGAGTACCTTACAGTACCCAACAGTTAACTGCCACTGTACCGTGTGCAACCAACCCCCTGCAAACCCCAACCCCTAACCTCTACCTCCTCAACCCGCACCGCACCGTGCATTGCGCAATTCCTGTAATTGACTTATGTGTGTGCGCTCTCTCTTCGAGCCACTTGCCACATGTCTCATACTTTGGGTCGACTGCTAATTATGCAACGACTTTAAAAGTTAAGTTCACACAGAACCGAAACTTTAAATGCAAAATATTAATGGCATATTAGCAGCAGCTGCCAAGCAGCTCTGCCGCAACTGTTTCCAAAAAAAAAATTCACTCAAAAAAAGAAAAATGTTGCATATCTCAGCTGCGTCTTCGGCTGCCGAAACTTAACCCAAATTTTAGGCAGCAACGCTGCCTCAATCTCAGTCTTTGGTCCTCTTTATTTATTTATTTTTATGGCCATATGAAAAATAGTTGAAAATCAGCACAGCACAGCTCAGCACAGGCTTCACTTGTGCTTGCTTGTGTGTGTTGCGTGTTTTGTGTGCTTGTGCCACACCCATCTTCTGGCTGCAACTCATTTTCAGCTGCTGTCACGTCGAACATGCTCCGAATGCCAAGTTAGCACAAGGCACAATTCTGTGGCGCTTCCACTCCGTTAGACGCAGCGCAAGTGCTGCAACATATTTTGCAGATTTCGTACTTTTTTTTTGTTGATTTTTTGTTTTTGTTGCTGTCGTTGTTGCAGTTCAGTTTTAACGTTTCAAGGATGCTGCTGCAACGACCCACAAAACAATGTGAAATGTGAAAGGCAAAAAGCCATCACATAGTTAACAACATGAAAAACGTGTGTAAACAAAAACTAATGTGTTTTTACTGCTATTTTTAATACATACACACCCACAACAACTATACAACTGAATACACCTGCACATCCATACAAACACACTCTCACACACACTCACACACACTTTTATACACCTGCCTACGTAATGTGGGCCAAATCATAAACAGGTTCAGCTAGACGAAGCCACCGATGCCTGGGGCATCAAAGTTGAACGTGTTGAAATGTAAGTAGTGCAACTTTTATACCTGCCACACACACACACACACACACACATACATACACCAAACACATTTACACATATGAGGACTCTTCTACACTTTGGAGGTTTCTATGTCAAAATAAATGTAGCTGGTTGGTGCCCATTATGTTTGGGGGACATTTGATTATAGCCAGGGAACAGCAAGCTGGCCTTTGTCTGCTGTCACAGTTTGCCGTTGCGTCGTTGTAATTTATTATTAGCCGCGCAGGGACAATCCGCCCCCTATCCCTGCCCTCCGCCCTCTTCTCACTCCGAGTTCCCCAACAGCTGCTGTCCTGCTGTCAGGCTGGCAAGTGTGACAGCTTGTCAAATACATGGCCAACAAAAGTAACAACAACGACAACAGCAGCGCTGGCCATGTTACAGCTGCTGCAACAACTTGACGCGTTGATTGCTGTGACTGTTGTTGCTGTTGTTGCTGCTGTGGCTTAGCTGCGGCTATTGACCTACGGCCTTTTGTCATTTTTCTGCGATGTGTCTATGAAAATTGTTTCATTTTTATGACAGTCTTACGGCTCTGCTCTCTTGCCGCTTTTCCTGCTGCTTGCTGGGCGTGAATTTTATGAAATTAATCAGCTGATAACATTTTTTGTCATGGCCAATAAAATATGGTCAACATTTTTATGTGCCCAGCGGAGTGAAGCGCAAATGTTTGCGGTTTATGGGACAACAAAGCATTTGTCGAACAGCAGCTGCCATTTTGGTCTATCGAAGTGCAAATACTCTCGCGAGATTGAGGCTGATATTTATTTGGAAGGTGTGAGCAATTATGTGAGCAATCATTGGAATTTGGCAATGATAGCTGATGATGTAGAAGTTGTTAATTTTTTCCTACATCCGTTTGATAGATTTTAAACTTTGAGACTTACATAAGATATGACAACTTTAATTTTCATTGATTTACTTCATAAAACTAACAAAAGTTGTGTCAAATGTCTTTCGAAATGGATCAAAATGTTACAATACATTTTATTTTTCTAGCCTACTTTTTATTGTATAATACAATGTTTTAAAGCATTCCCTTTCTTTGTCAAAACATTCTTCGTAATCTTCCAATTTGCGCCTTTGAGAAGATGCGCAAATAAAGAACAATTTTCAAGCCGATGGCTTAGAGCAATCAAATAGATTGTCAGGAAAGAATAGCATAGGTCAAGCATTTCCTAATGAGCTCAGCTTAGACATGGGCGTACACAGCAGATGAGCTTCGAATAGCAATGAAGTTGGGGAATAAATATGCAGCCTAGTTCTTGTGGGGCGCAAAAGATTGAGGTGCAGTCGTAATTGGAGTTTCCATTTGGCAAATGAGATTACTGCTGGAGAAGGCGTCTGGGCAATTGCCGGAGTGTTGGCTAATGTGTGTGTGTACTTTTATATTGGACAAACCAACAGCAAGGATGTGCGTCTGCCAGTGCAACTGCAACGTGCCATGGCCGCCGAGGCAGAGGCAGCTCGTGAGGCACGCGCCAAAGTCATTGCCGCCGAAGGTGAACAGAAGGCATCCCGCGCACTGCGCGAGGCATCCGAGGTGATTGGAGACTCACCGGCAGCACTGCAGCTGCGCTATCTGCAGGTAGGCGTCTGTTGGGGTCATCGCCCCAATAAATATATGGTTATTATTATGTATGTATACCACGTCCGGTTGGGTCTTTTTTTGTCTTCTTTTCTCTTTGTCAAACAGACACTGAATACCATATCGGCGGAGAAGAACTCGACGATTGTGTTCCCGCTGCCCATTGACTTGATAACATATTTCCTGAAAACAACGGAAGCTACCACGCAACAGAATGCAGCTGCAGCGGTTGCTGCACAGCAGCAGCAGCTTCAATATCAGCCACCGCAGCAGCAGCAACAGCAACAACAACAATTCCAACCGCAACAACAGCAATTGCAACCGGCACCACAGCAATTGCAACAACTGCAACAACAGCAGCAGCAACAGCCGCCGCTGCAGCAGCAACAGCAACAGCAATATCAGCAAGCTCAGCAGGCGCAGCAGATTTCATCGGCCATGTAAATGGCGTTTGGGAACAGAGATATTCGGCATAGCCGAATATTTAATACGTTGCACTGGACAAACGCAAAATGAACCAAAAAAAAAAGACCATCATGTTTATCATGACGACCACAACGAATGGGCTGCCCTGTGTTATTATGTATGCTCCACTGCCATGTTAATTAACATAGCCTTAACAGTACGCATGCTGATTGCATTAGGGTGGCTCACGAGCTTATAGTGCAGCGCATTTGAAACAAAGTACAACGATTCGGCAAACAGAATCAAAAAAAAATAAAAATATTAGATCTAGACACCAATAAGTGCGATTCGTGTGCATTGGTTCCCGCCGTGGAACCAGTAAAGAACCAGTTGAGAACTATAATAGTTCAACGGAAATAAAAATAAATTCGAAATCTATCGATCGCAACATTTGCAGACACTCGTGAAAAATTCTAAAACCAACCAGTTTTGAGAATCTTAAAATAGATTATGGATATGAACGAGAGTCTTTAATACGTTTTGACATACTCAAAAATGGTTGGTTTGGTTTTGAATTTTCGAAAACGTAGCTGTTTGCAAATGCTAGTCGAATATTTCGAAACATAATTAGCTGGATGATTGAGAAAAGTCAACTAATTGTCAAATTGCGTTTTGTAAATGTTTAGCTTTAAGCTGTTAATATGTGTACCCTAACTTAACAAAAACAAAAACAAACCCAAAAATACCATACGATATATAGATATGTGTAAGGAAACATAACTTATATATACAACAAATAGTGCATTTACAAATATTCTACAGAATGTGATAGAACAAATGGTTATTATTCTCAGAGAAATTGTCAATAATAACTCCGACCGTTCTTATTCATACTGGACACATGAATAGGTACTCTACACATACAGAAATCATACAGAAAACACGATCATCCCCCGCACACGTATTCAAAGCCTTTCTTACAATATATTAATAATCGTAATTTAAAGAGATACTAAAACCAGATAATAACATCAAGCTCAACTATTTATACAAATAGTTCGTCTGATTCACTTTGCATATACTAGAACAACAACATCTGTCACCAGTTGAGGAATATGGGAGATATAGTAAATATATACTATATACCTTGATATATGGCTCCATTAGAATTGAAGTTATATACAATAAAAAAAAAAAACTTAATAAACGTTTATACTCATACATATACAATAAATAAATGTAATACGAATTTATTGTACATACAATAACCGAACCGAAACCGAACCGACAGTAACAACATCAATAAATGTTGGAACTGTTTTAACCATTTTTAGAACCTTTGAACGACATCAATATTAATACGAATATTGAACTATGCAATATTATAATGAATATATAATATAGTATATTGTGGCGGTTATGGCTTAGCAATTCTTCGATATATAAATGTGGACTATGATATATTCATTCGTGAAATATAGATATCAATTTAATATTGAATACTGAAAATGCGGTATATTGAATATCGCATATTGACTATTTAATATGAGCAATGTAGTTGCAGCATTCTTATTAACGTTAATTTCATTGAACGAACATCAAATAGTGTTTAGGGTTAGCAAAATCGAAAATCGGATTCGAAACTATTCAAATAGCAATTGCCTAATACTTACATTGGCAGTGTAGTGTTCATTAAATAAATTCTCAAGTCAGATCTTTAGCGTTCATTAGCCTCACGAAAAGTATTTACTTTTTTGCACTTCATTAAGAATTAGCCAATTAATTCAATAAACTTCATGGCGATGAGAACAGCAAACAATAATAAATTTCATACATACGACTATTATGTACATTTTTGCCTTTGAACAATTTTAAAAAAAGAAACGATTTCATCATTACTTATATATACTTATATACAAATATATACTCAACCAGAAACCGAAAAATAATAAAACTGAAACTTTTTTGGCATCCAAAAAAGCGAAAACACAAAAACCACAAAAGACTTTTAATTAAAACAAAACGAAATATGAAAGAGTAATTGGTAAGTATATAATATAGATTTTGAACACTCAGCCTTTTTAACAAATTTGTTGAGCCCCTAACCCAATTCAATAATAAGTCCCATTTGAATATTTTCATTACATATTTCTCATTTTATTGATTTATGTTTATGCATTACACGCCGAACTGGACACATTGTTTTCATTTTCGTTATACATCAGCTAAATTCAGTTTTGCATTATGTTGTTAGTATTATTATGCGTGTTTTTTTTGGGTTTGGTTTTGTTATAATATTAACTGTATTATTTTGTAATTATAATTTAATTTATTATGTCTATAATTAAATATATGACAGTGTTTAGTATTTACGTTGCTTGCAACACAACGGCACAGGCGGCACGCCCTATCCTTCAACCAAAAGGCAGAGGCTGGACAATTTTAGAAATCTATCCATTTGATTGCCGCATTGTTTATTTTGTTGTTGTATAAAAAATTTGTGAATTTGTTTTGTTTGCCACCTGGCGTGCCACATATGCCGTTTGTTGCCACAGTTGTTGCTGCTACTGTTGTTATCATTATCTTTATTGTTATTATTATTATTATTATTAAGTATTATTGTTTAGTTTAGTTTATTCAATTCAATTTCATTTATTGCTACACGTTATGTCAAGTATATATACAAAAATTCATCAACTACGCTAAACAATTTCAGTTTTGCTTTTAATTATAACAATATTTATTTATTTTGTAATGATTTCGATTTAGTTACTGTTTAAATTTACGCTTTTAATGCAATTTCATACAATGTTTGCAATGATTTCTTGCTACACGTAGGTTTTAAGCTGCCTTATCTTCTCTATGTGTATGGGTGTCTGTGTAAGTGTGTATATAGTATGTGTGTGGTTGTGGTTGTGAAATGCAGTAAGTTGCCGTATAAATGTTCTATACAAATACATATATAGTTTATGTATATATTAATACGAAATGCTAAACTTTGGTTTTATGCTACAGATGTGCACACAATGGCCAACACATAAACTTAGAAGCTATAACAAAAATAATTGAATAAATTAAAATAATAAAACACATTCATCATATATCATAATCATAATCTGTTCTACATGAAGTTTCTAACATAGACGTGAGTTAAGTGTTTGAAGTGTTTTGCTTGTTTACTTGTATTCTTCTGCTTGCTTGATTGTTTGATAAGAATTGTTTATCATAAGTAATGGTATTAATTTTTGCATTTGAAACCCTGGGAGACTGCAGTTTTTCATTTCCATTATCTCAACTTGTATGGCGTTTGCTTGGGTTTTTCGAAGATAGAATTAAATTAGAACCTTTAGGCTTTATATATATGGACTGTGCCCAAATCAAAATGTGCAGTAAAATTGCATTCCATTTATAACATAATTCGATAATTTCACTTTTGCTTGTGCTTAAATATACAGAACAAAAAACCTCTAATGGTTTTGGCATCAACTTAAATGTAAGTGGACTGTAAACATTTACGATATTTCTGGTATTTCTATAAATTTGTTCTTTCTAGTGGTTTTTGTACAAAATCTTTTACAAATTTTTTTTTTTAGTATACTTTTGGAGATTTGCTCGCAGGTTTGTTAAATCTCTTTGTTAGCCTCAACTAAGCGTAGAAGCAGCAAAAATATTTGTCTTGTGTTAAATTGGAATCGAAAAGAATGTTGTTGTTGTTGTTGATGTTAGATGGAAGTAGATATTTTTGGGGAGGAGGCGCATCAGCTGTTACCTCTTAATAAGTTAAATGCCATCATTGTGATTTGTTTCTCTACATTTAGCAACAATCTTGACTACATATTGATTGAGTTAAATAATACTTTGGGTTAATTTTTGAGTGTGGAAAGTACCAGTAAGAAAATTCAGCATAGATAGAGAGAAGGGTATAAAGATTTGAAGATAATTGAAGCACCGATTAAAGTTGCGTTTAAATTGTTCGGGAAAATAGAAATAGATTTGCCATATTATTTTTGTTTTGTTTGTTTTGCTTTTCATAAATTGTTTAGTTATAGTTCATTTGTTTTTTTTTTGTTTTTGTTGTTTTTGGTAAGCTTACAAAACTAGTTAAATACTTGCTATTTTCATAGTACATACAAGTAGGTATATAAATTATAAAATAGTTTCGCGTGTAAAATATATGTAAAATGTTGCATTTCATCATTCACTTTTCTTTGTTTGCAAACACATTCGTTTATATACGCTTATACGCAAATACATACATATAGAATTATGTAAGTGTTTTGCTGTTTACTGTTTGTTGCTGTTGTTGGTTGTTTTTTTCTTTTTTTCTGGATGCAACTGTATGCCTTGCCATTTTAAAAGTCTTAAGAATTATAGTAAATATGTATAAATGTCTACGTTACATATAGATAACGTTTATAAATATATATATTTATAGATGTGTTTTTGTGTGTTGTGTTGTGTTGGTTGGTTGGTTGGTTGATTGGTTGGTTGGTTGGTGATGTGAATAAAGCTCCCGTGTGGTGTTTAATCCTGAACCTCCCGATACGGCACCTCCGACGTCACCGAGAATGATTCGAAGTAATGATTCAAGAACTCAAACGTCGGCCGCTTCTCGGGCACCGCATCCCAGCATTGCAAGAGCAGATGATATATATTGTCGGGGAAGTAATGATTTGTCGGCTTTGGCATGCGGAAACCGCGCTCGATGTTCTCAATGACCTCACGACTGTGCATGCCCGGATAGGGCACTTGTCCGTACGTGAAGAGCTCCATCAGTAGTATGCCATACGACCACACATCCGATTTGATGCTGAACTTGCCATAGATGATGGCCTCGGGCGCCGTCCACTTGACGGGGAAGCGGGATCCCTGCTTGGGACAGTACTCATCATCGGCAATGACGCGCGCCAATCCAAAATCACATATCTTTGCCACATTATTCTCGCCGATGAGGACATTGCGTGCCGCTAGATCGCGATGAATGAGCTGCTTCGATTCCAAATATTCCATACCACTGGCCACTTGTGTGGCAATGTAGATGAGATCCTCAAAGTGCAAATAGCGGCCATCGCCCTCGCGCAAAAAGTCCAGAAGGCTGCCCTTTGACATAAACTCCTGCACAATATAGATGGGCTCCTCCTGCAAAAGCGATATAAAAATACATGAGAGCGCATGTTAACAAGCCGCTGGGCATAATGATAAAAGCAGAAAAAGGTCACTTGGCTGACCTGTGAGCAAACAGCGTAGAGGGCCACAAGGCGATTGTGTCGAAACTTTTTCATGATGGCCGCCTCCTGGAGAAATGCAGCCGTTGACATGGTGCCCTCGCGCAACGTTTTGACCGCCACATCGATGCTGTTGCGCCACTTGCCGTAGAAGACCTCGCCAAAGTTGCCGCGACCCAATTTTCGCACCAACTGTATCTCGGAGCGTGGAATTTCGTACTTGTCGCGCAACTCCGGCCCGAGATCCCACATCTGCGGCTGTGGCTTGGGGCAGGGACGAGACAGAATGTGACACAGACCGAGGGCGTTTTCTGAAATGACCACCACACAAAAGGGTCAGCATGAGCATGAATCTTCCCAGGGCTGCCCAGCAGGGTGGGCGGGTGTCTGGTTATTAATGTCTCCAACTTACTGCTGTAGGCCATGACGAGGGCCTGGAGTGAGGGAAACGTTTGATTTGTGGCTATGTAGTAGCCGCCATTGTCCAGCGGCTTGATGCGATAGTGCTTCACATGATAACCCCGTCCATCCTCCCAATCCTTGACCGACAGCGAATAGCCATTGGGATTGTGTTCCGAGGGTCGCACCAGGAAGGTGCCGCGTGGATTCTCCTCCGCTAGCAGCAACTTGTCCGCCTCCTTGCGCAGCACGTTCTCAAAGAACCAGCTAAGGAAGGTATGTTAATATAAGTAGGAATGTAAGGGATCTTTCATAAGTTACTCTTCGCTGTTGACGCTTCGCTCCTCGGCCACAAAGTTGAGCGGTATGAGGCCCTCCTGGCGTGTGCTCAGATTGACAACGCGCCACCAATCGGATTCGGTGTCGTCGATGACCTCCATGCGGTCACCCTTCATAAAGCTCAAGTCAGACTCATCGCGCTTTTTATAATCGTAGAGCGCCACCACAACGCGTCGCTTTGGCAGGCCACCAGGCACTCCAGCAGCTACACCCCAGAAGAAAGACAGATGAAATGCATTGGAGAGAGAGAGAGAGGAAGTAGTGGTTGAGCTAGTCGCATTGGCAATTTTCGTCTGGCTGGCGCGCTAAATTTGATTTGCCTGCGACGAGGCGTTGCTTAAATTGCAATTTATGTGCGACAAATTGGCAAGAAATTTTTTAACATGCCTCCCTCCACCACCGAGTCCGCAATCAAGTCACAATCTAATTGCGAGTTAATGAGTTATGGGCGCGTCTGATGGTGTGTATTGGGCTGGCAGCGAAATCTGTTTCGCTTATTCGGCGGTTAGTGCAAAATACTTTTCAATTTTCTTAGCATACATTTTTGGCGCAACGGCAATGTGTCGTATATCAATTTCATTTTTTATGCCAAGCCGCATTTGTTTTTGGCACTGAATTGCATTTGGCTAATTGATTTAGCCAAGTTGGCCCGTGTATCGTTCGGTGTTGCCTTGCCCTGCATTCGGCATTCTGCATTCGATTCGTCGGCTTGCTGACAGCGGCAAATGCTGGCAAATCTGACAAACAAACAAACAAATAAAAAAAACCTTTCTTCTTCTGCTTGGCCGCTGACGCATTTGTCGGGTTTACACGACCTAAGCGGCTTTCGAGCCAACTGAAATCTGGACACATGCAATGCTAATCAAATGCCTATTAGAAGCGCAAGACCTGGCGAAGGTCTAGCCAAAAAGAAAACTAATGCGTTAATTTCCACTAATAGCGTATGTGTGTGTGTTGCGTGTGTTTGTGTTTGCATAGGTGTTTGGCTTATAAATGGCAGTTACACTCTTGCGCCCTACTTCATTTCCTGCTTTTTTCAGTTAACGACTCAACTTATAATTATGCAATTTGCAGTCAACCAACAGCCTGGTCAAGGTTAACAGCTGTCACATTACCACTGCAAATATGCGACTGACCTTCTCGGCGTTGTGGCGACCCTTTTTGCCATGCGTCAAGAGGCCTCCGGAGACGCAACTTTAATGATCAAGAGGTGGGGCGAACATAGCATTTGATATAAATAGAAATAGGCGGCTCGGGTGGTGGGGTTAAAGTCAAACAGATAGCTAATTAAAAACCAGCCTGACTGTCAGCCAGATAGGTGCAAATGCCATTTCCCCAATGCAAATGTAATTACAAATGTGTGTTCGCTTGCTTAACTTACTCGGCGTGGTGCGCGTCCGGATGATATCCACGCCGCCCTTGGCGCCTATTTTCAGTGGCCCGCGATTTGGATCCGGCGTATAGCGTGAGTCCAGGGAGCCGCCATTGTTATGCTTTTGGCCAAGGCCAGTCGCAACGCCGCCGCCAACGCCGCCGCTGTTGCTGTTGATGTGTGTCTGGCCGAAGGTGTAGTCAGACTTTTTGTAGCCACCCGTTGGATAGGCCAAAGCCAGTTCCTGATCCTGTCGCTTGCTGCAGCATTTGTTGCCCATTGTGTGTGACTCAGTGCTCCTTCAGCTACTAGTAGTAGTTGTGGTTTGTTCTTTGTTTTGTTGTTGCTGCTTCTTGGATTGTTGGTGGTGTTGTTGTTATTGTTGTTTTTGTGGTTGTGGCGAGTCTAGTTGCAGCTGCAGCGGCAACACATATTTGGCATATTTCGAGTTGCAATGTTTACTTAATAATAATTAATAAATTGTTTATTTTCTGTTCTTGTGTTGCTTGGTTTATGGCTGCCGCTTTTGTTGCTCCTTGCTCTTCTGTTGCTTTGTTGTAATTAGTATTTTTAAACTATCAGTCAAGTTGTGTGAGTGTTTGTGATTGTTTGTGTGTGTTTTGTAGTGTGTGTGAATGAATGTGTGAGTGTATATGTGTTGTGTTGTGTTGTGTTGTGTTGTGTTGAGTTGAGTTGCCTTTTAAGCTGCTTGCATAAAAAGTTGCATGGAGGGCATTGCCTTGATTTATAATCGCTTTCAAAAATGCATTTCGTTTGTATATATAAAAAAAGAAGTAATTGTTGCTCCTGCTCTCGACTGTATACTCTCGCAGTTGTTGCTATGGTAGCTTAACTGGCTGCTGTTTGTTGATTATCCTTGTGGTTTTGTGTCCTGCCAGCGACCTCAGCAAGCAACTGTCTGCACATCGTTTAAGCTTTTCCACCTGCAAACAAAAAGCAAAACCAAAAATTAGTTAGTGTTGAAATAAATATTCATTAAAAGCGCATTTCAAATGTCCAGGCCACAGCACAGCATAGCACAGCACAGCGCACACACAAAACACAGACAGCCACTCAGGACTCTACAATAATACGCACACACAAAGGCAAATTAGAGTCCAGTGACCCAGCAGCAGGCAGACAACCGTCCAAGCTCCTCTCGCTTCTGCTTCTGCTCCTGTGCTCTGCTTTAGATAAACGTTTTTGGCACATCATTTCACTTGACTTGCCAGCAGCAGCAGCAGCTAAAGCAACAGCAAGTTGACCATTGTATGGACGACAGTTGCTGTTGTCAAGCAGCAAAACAGGGGCAATTGCAACTGGCTGCAGCTGCAAGCAGCAGGCGGGTCTCTTTTGTGTCTAATTGACTGAAGGTTGGCTGGCTGCTGCTGCTGCCTCTGCTGTTGGGCATCTGTTTATTGTTCAATTGGATAATTATGGTCTCAAGTGTGTGGCGTGGCATGGCGTGTGTGACAGAGATAGTGAGGCCAAGGCTGCATCGATTCATTCTCTTATGCTGCACTGCGAGCGAGCACTTTCCCCCAAAATTTAATTGTTATTGTTGCGCATTTCTTGGGGTGTGTATGTGAATTGTGTGTGCGCAGCTGGCATGAAATTTGTGTTGCCAGTCAGTTGGTGGCAGGATGCATTTTGCAGCATTAACTAATATCCTGGCATTGTCTCAACTTATCCCGCCGCCAATTATTAAAGTGCCGCGCACACCCCGCACTTTGAAGAAGACAGAATTCCGTTGGCATCGAAATGGAAATTGTTAGAAAGTTAAACAACTGATATTACTCTCGATTTGGCTGTCGTTTTGTGGAGGACAACGACGTCTGTGTCTACGTTTTGTTGTCCTGATGTCGGGCTGATAAAAATCAAGACACGTCGCGCGCTTTTAACAGCAACAAAAGCCAATAAAACTTGCGCATAAAAGTCAAACTTTTCATTTCTGCCGAGAGAGTTCATGAACCCCAGCATCAAACAAAGTAGCAGCAACAGCAGCAGCAGCAACAACAACAACAAAGGCGACCGACCGCAGAGGTCAGCAACAACCTCAACGGGGGCAATAAAAAGCAAAGAAGTGAAGCAAACAAAACCAAAAATAAGTATATACAAAGTTGGTGTGTATGCTGTAACTATAGAACGAGAAGACTTGCTTTAATTTATATGGCGTCTGTCTCAGCGTTGTCAATGGATTTGTTGCATTTTACAGCCTTGCGCAGCGCTTTTTATAGCCAGCCCGAAGATTAAAGGTACATGAAACTGCTGATCAAGGTGCGTTGACACGCTGAAAAGCCAATTTCCTTTTCCTTCCTAAGCCGTCCCTCCCAAAAGTCTGGCAAATCCATGATACAATTGAATCATTTATCAAGCCAACTATCCATGCCAAAGCAGTTTTTGTGTGCAAGGTAAATTAAAATAAATATTTCAACCCCATCCCAATCAATGCTAATGATAAGAATTTCTGTCAAATTTAATGAAATTAGAAGGGCGTGCAGGTTAACTACAGTTTGAGCACTCGTGTTTTCCGCTTGATTTTCGCATTTTTGTTGCGCATTTTGATTGAGTAATGGCTGCCATAATTTCCGTCAGTTGTGTTGTGGTCGCCATTTTTCAAAACACCTCAAAAATAATAGCTACCCCGTCATGGCATGCCACACACACACACACACACACACACACACACACACACACACACACACACACACACACACACACACACACACACACACACACACACAGACACATACACATACACTCACACACAGTCGCACACGCATACAAACAACGACCACAACTAGAACAACACACTACCGACCGACAGGTGGCGTTGAAGCACATGCTAAAAAAGGAGACCCAGTTCAAATGTTAGTGGGCGGAGGTGCAGTTGAAACCAAAAATATGAATATTTCATAGTTGATGGGCAGTTCTCAGTTATCCGACGCTGACAACGACAGCGACATACTTTGCCATGTATGGAAACGCCTGACATGAAATTGTAAATTTCTGGCTTTGCTACTGGATTGAAATTGGTGCCGCATTGTTTCAGTTGTTGTTTTTGTCGCTACGATTGCGGCTGTTGTTCTTGCTGTTGTTGGCACAGTGTGTGCAAGTTGACAAAACGAAATGAATATTTAATTGGATATTGTGGCTGTGTGTGCGCCTGAAAGTCGGCAACGCTTTCAAAACTTGTAGACATTTTTGGTTGGCAGTTGGAAATCACATAAGCGTCTTAACGACAATCGAAGACCACAAATCAAGTTAAGCATATCAACAAAGTAAAACATTCAAATTGACTCCAATAATGTTTTGCATTTCTTCATTTCAAAAAGTAAATTAGCCAATAAAGCAACTAAAACGGTGCGGGAAATTTACAAATGAAAACAAGTCGCTTGCTATTATTACTTTCTTTGATAGCCGTGGGTGGGTTGAGTTCCAAAATAATACCTATTTTGCATACAGATTTGCCAAATAATTTAACAGTCGTTGTGGGCGGCGTCTCTTAATAGTTTGTTTACCCTCTAGAGCGATAAACTTTAGCGCAAAGCCCCAAGAGAGAGAGAGAGAGAGAGACAGAGCGAGTGACTGAAGGACCCTGGCGGAAGACGGAAAGTGCCGCACAACTAATAAAATCAAATAAAATGCAAAAATTTATGAAATGAAATGGGCAGTCATGTGATTGCCGAGGGAGCTGAAGAAAGAAGACAAAATGAGAAAGCGTGAGAGGTGGGATGGAAACACGCCAGCTTCAATCCTCGAGGACATAAAGGCATTAACTGTAAATGCCGTAATGACGTCATTTCCTGATGACAGCCAACTGACAAAACCAGAAAGCATATAGATACACAAACACCCACACACACACACACACACACGGTGAGGCATTCGCAAACTCGCAGGATATTTGTATCAGCGAGTGCGAGCATGTACAGACAGTCCTTTGCATTATTTTTGGTAGCGGGGCAAACGTGGAGTCTTTATTGTGCCACATTATTATTATACGAATTCCCCTCCATTTGTGCCCCTTTTGTGTGTTGTCAGCTGTCGCCGCACACACACACACACAGACACACACACTCACACACATTCGCAGTTGCCGCCTACTTAAAAAGTCAATTTTTGTGACGTCGCAATCCTGTTGCCGTGCGCCATCTCTGCCTGCCACCTGCACACTGTCAGTCGTTCACCTTTAAACGTCACGTGGTATTGATTAATCCAACACAGACACACTAGTCGAAGATAGAGACTGAGGAAGCCAGAGACTTCGACTACAACGATGCCAAGTGGAAATGTGGGCCAAATGGCTTCGGTTTTGCATGCTATAAACATGAAGTAAATGTAGATTTATTTATCCCCCAGTTGCAAGTCAAGATGCCACATCTTTTACATAGCCCTTTTACTATTCCCCAGCTGGCCATCGGATGGACAGCATGGCGACAGACTCTATCCAAGTATTTCTCATATTGAAATTCAATTTCTTGCATAAAACATTACCCACAATTCCCGACATTCAATGCGGGAGCTGGGGCTGGCTTAGGTTTGCCGTTCGTTCATAATATATGTATGTATATATGGCCAAAGCGCATTTGTCAGGATACGACAGCATTGAAAGAAGAGAGTTTGCAATAAATAAAATGCAAACAGAGATAAATATGATGACACAAAGTTATTTTCCACTTTCACATAAATACACAAAATTCCAATAAATTTCAACATAAGCACACATGTATTTCAATATCAGTGAATACATTCATTTCATTCTCCATTTTTTTTTATATAATTTATTCCTGTTATTTGTATAAACTCACAAATAAGTCGTCAATAAATTCACACACAAGCCTAAAAAATTCATTATCGGGTTTCGTTTCGTTTCGTTTACACAAACTAAAAAAGAAAACATCTGTGCTGGTGCTCAACTAACAGATACCCTTTATGATCGGAAATGATATGGAATCTTTAAACAAAAGACAACAAGCTGTCTGTATTTGCAACAGAACATATTTAAAGTATTATTTTCAACAAGCAAATTGTTCAAATTCAAGTAAATGTTTGTAATACATACGCTCTACTTGCTTACACTTCGTGTTTACAGGGTACAGTCTATAAAGGTTGACATTGATCAAATTATGAGTCAATTGAAAATTAAATAATGAAAAAGTTGTGCAAAACTTTTCACGTGTAAAAAATTCTTTTTCATTTCCATCATCAAATATTTATTCAATCGAGAGAATGTTGTGAGTCAATTATATTAAGTGAACGCTTTGTATGTTACTACCACACTTTAAAAGCTGCCAACATTGAATAGTTTTGTCAAAAAACAAAACTTTGATATGCATTCAAAATGATTAGGGTCTAAAAGCACGAAAGAATAATATAATTAACTAAATTATAAAGTTAATTGGTAACACGAGGCTCAATTAGATGCGCCAAGCGCCACATTTTATTTTAAGCTCTCGATTTGCGTTCTACTGAGCTCGCAAATGAAATACGAATACGCAGCAAATACTTGGTAAGCCAGCAGATACAGATAAATGAAGTTGTCTCATTAAAAGCGTTGACATTTCGCAATGGAAAATAAATTTATTAAGCATTCAGATCTATTTACAACTCAGGCCCGACTGTCAAGTCAACAACAAACAGTACTCACGGAGTCCCAACATCGAGCCCTCCACTTCCGAGGGCTGGGTGATTGGACCATTCGTCCGGCTGTAATGACAACCACGCCTTGACATTAAAATGATTGCCGACCTCAGCAGCAGCAAACAAACAGAAAACAGCCAACAGCTAGGCAGGCAAGAGACGAGAGCAGCCGGTCGCATTAGGGAATGCCATTAAACAAATGAACTAAAAGCCATAAGCATAATAATAATCCAGACTATGATCTGATCATATATTCAATATTGACTTCAATATGTGTAAGCGATGTTATTATTATGACCGACTTCAGGGCCAGTGTGACAAGTTCAATCAGATGGCCTTGTGGGTGGCAGGCAGCGCCCCTTAAGGAGATTACATTTATAAACGTAATGCACAGAGAGAGTGTGTTAGCGAGGCGGGCGGGATGGGGGCACAGTGAGGCTGTTAATACTACTAAGTATACACAGTCACAACCACATTACAAATGGTACTACAAATATAATGCACAATTAAAAAGAAGTCACGTAGTTGCCTGCAGTTACAAGAAAACGACAAAACAGCAGGCGATAAATCCAGTGGCGAGACACAAGTGCACAATATATTGTAAACATTTAAAGTTGCATTTAAACAAGCGACACCCTGTAAAAGCTAAACTATTAGTTAAAGCAAGTATGATATATTAAGATCTGTTTTTTAAACATTTCAATATTGAAAAGCATACAACAAAACTTGAACACTTTGAATTAGACATTCAGTTTTAGTAATGGAATTTCTCTCGTTTGCTTTTCTGCCTCTCGTTTTATTCGTTTAAAGGGTATAAAACAGTCGAAGGCATATTTCTGGTTTGTTTTTTAGTCAGGCTGGCGCCTTTGTTTATAAATGAATGAACTCACAGCTGGACGCGGTCTAAAACAATGTTAAAGCTCAGGAATGCAGACGCCGCTCCCCCCCACCCCCTTCCATCGGAACGTGACCAAAATAGGCGAAGCGGGCGGCAAAAACCAGGCGAGGAGGAGAGGGAGAGGGAGGCTGGCTCGTCAGCTGGTTGAGCGTGGCGCTTGTAACGCACAATTTGACGCATTTTTGTCGCTTGCCGCTGCGTCAATGAACGTGTAAAGTTATAAAAGCCAACAAGAAAAAACAGAAGACGGAGTCGGGAGTTTGGAGGCTGAAGACGGAAGGAGTCGAAGTTGGGAATTGGGAGTCGGGTGTCGAGTGGAGCCAAGTCGAGTCGAGGACGTGACCCAGGCCGGAAATGCTGCGTGCCCTCGGCATATAACACTTGCGATGGTTCGACGCTTCAATGGGTTGAATGTTGGTTACTTGGGTGGCAAGTTGTGGCTAGGGTGGTTGCTTGCTAACTCGGATGGCTCGGGTGGCTGTGCTGTGGTTGGGTTTGTCAACCTCAACCATGGAATGGCAACATGACGGGATGAGCTCATTACTTTAATGGATTTTTCCGCGGATTGCGACAACGACAACGACTTCTGACTGTCGACTGTTGACTGCCCCTCTCATTGCCTGCGGGCCTCTTACTCTGCCTTTCAAGTTAATGCTAATGAAATATTTGTACATTATGCATTTTATTTGCGTTAAATCCATGCCAAGCCAAGAGCGAGCATGCGCTTGGGGTCAATGGAAGTCAGTCAAAGGATTACAAGCACATTCCACAAACAATCAACAGCGAGCGACCGAGTAATTAGCTTGCAAAACCAACAACAATCAAAACAACCTGCAAAATGGCAAACAATTTTCATTCAAAAAGAAGCGCAAAATTAACCCAGAAATCTAATTAGCGAAAAAAAGAGCAAATACAAACCCAAAGCAGGGGCAGCTGCGTGTCCAGGACGAGGGCTGCAAACAACACGGGAAAAACGCACACGAGCAAACATCAAAACACACACACACACGAAGAGCGCCGAGTCGTGTCCAAAATGGGGGGCGTTGATGACGAAATCGAGACGATGATGAAAAAAACAAAAAATCGTGGGAGCATGAGGTGAACGTCATCTGTCGCATGTTAGCAGGGTAACCTGAGCACCGTGGCATGCTCTAGGGAACTGACCATAACGCCCGGCAGCCTGGACCACACAGGACTCAGGACTGAGCACTGACTGGCAACGGAACCGGCAATTGTCGACGCTGTGAACGACGACGTCGTGAGGTCGAGTGTAATAGTTGCAATTGTTGGCACTACAAACACAACCGTAATTTTCGTCAACAAAAGCGGGGGGCAGCGGCGGGGACATGAGCCAACTTAATTGCATGTTAAACAGCCAGCGCGTGCAACAAAAGCAACAACAACAGCAACAGCAAGGCAGCCATAGAAAAATTGTTGAATTATTAAAACAATATTTGTGTGTGTACGATTAGATGGCAGCAGGAAGAGAGCTGGGCGTTAAGCAATGCCACGCCCACCAAAGCTGAGCGTGAAGAAAATTACAATGGTTCTTTGTGTATGTGTGTAGGACGAGGTAATGGCAACTTGGCGCCAAGAGGTCGACGCGATAGGACATGGCGAGTGTGCTGTAAGGTGGCAGTATTTACATTTACACGCTTTATTTAACGTCCTGTTTCTTGTGCTGTTTCTGTTTCTAAAGAGCCGCCTGTGGCCAGTTAAACATGCCAAGACTCCTCCTGACGACATCGCCTTGTTGGCCATGACGACAACGACAATGGCAACAACAATGTGCCAACGTTATCGTTTATAGCCAAACACTGCTGCGCCCCGATACCAAAGGACGCTCCAATTTCAATGTCACACGCAACATTCAAGCAGGCGAAAAACACAAAAGCAAAAAAAAAGGCGACGACGACGACGGCGACGCGACTTTCGTTTCATTCAGCACATAAATATAAATATTTATGCAAATTTAAGCTTGAAATAATAATAAATATTGTAAGCTCAACTAACTATAGCTATATAAACTACTCAATTTAGTTGTACTCTTCCGCATCCTGTTGATTTCATTCACACTGAGTGAGGTCATTCAGCCAACAACTCACAAGTCACAAAACTGATGGCTAATTAAAGATTTAAACTTCGTTGTCAGCAGCATTAACTTGCACATCTTAAGGTAACCACATTCTGAAGCTCTTGTCAATTAATATGTAGTGATTTAGAGAGCTTGATGTATATTAATATTAATGCAATTTTAATTAATAATAATAAGCTCGGACTTCTTAACGAAACTGCCTGCTGTTGTTAAAAGCTATTCAAATTTAAGTGTTGACGTTTCAAAATCAATTCAATTTTCAATTCAAATAATTATTGTATTTAGTACTCAAAGTATTTATTAATATTCTGTTCAAGTCTGTCTGCTACGCCTTCGCTAAGTGAGGTCAAAGCCAAAGCCAAAGTCGGGGGACTATTTAAAGATTAAAACTATATTTAAGCACAAGTTGAGCACAGTTTGTTGGAAGGAGGTCTGCGACTTTCGAGACTTTCCGCGCGCTGTGGGTCTCGCAGAGTGCAGCAATTATTTAAAGCTTCGGTTTATGGTCGACGCTCGACACCTTGCATCATTTGCCAGCCCATTTGTCTTGTGCCCCCGCCAAGTGGGTCAAGCGTTGCATATGTACATATACATATGTCTACAAATGCATGTGAATGCAGTTCACCCCGCTCTTAGCCACTTCACGCTGCTGCACCCGATAGCAAATACCAAGTGGAGGGGAGGGAAGGGGAATTGTTATCGCCGAACGGCGGCAATTATGGCTAGCGACTTTATCATCAACCCACCGCTCGCTCGCTCTGCTCGAAGAGAGAAAACAAAACGAAATACTTTTGGAAATGCCACAGCGTCATCATTAGCTGACCTCAAAACCCTAAAACCCAACATGAAAAATTGTAGAGAATTGATAGGGCGCTGGGATGGGGCAAGCAACATCGACAACAGCAAGCCCTAACGACAGCAACACAGAAAGGGAGCTGTTATCACAACGTATACACGCACAACACGCTGCCGCGTGTGTCGGAGGGCATAGAGAAGGAATTGTAAACGGCATCGAAGTTGGCAACGTCGGATTTAGTGGGCTAGTGCAGTGAGTGCTTATCGTTCGTTAAATCAACACCAAGGCAATTCGTATTATTGGAAAAATTCCCACTTCGTCTGCAGGCGCTCGCTCGGCATGTGGTCACCATGTGAGAACAGAGGAGTAGAGAGAGAGAGAGACAGAGAGAGAAGGAGAGCGGGTGAGCGTCTACTGCATTTGCATGCATAGTGGCAAACATGACATGCTCCACATTCGTGTGACATTTGCTGTTGCTCCTCGATGGGGCAGCGCGCAAGCAAAAGTGTTACATGCAACAGCAGCAGCAGCAGCAGCAGGAAGCCTGAATGCCCTCAAAATCGCATGCATTTGCAGTTTTTGGCTGCAAACATTTCGAATGGGAGCAGCCGACTGGAGACCGACCTCTTGCCAAATTTCATTTGGGGGCACAACGAAGAAAGAATTCGAATTGGGACTAATTGAATGGGTGCTGTTCCTGCTGTTGCTGCTGCTGCTGTCGCCGCTCGACAATTTGCTACGGCTCATAAATTGAATTTGCTGCAAAAATGCAATTAAATGCGCATGAAAATTACTCAAATTTATAGACAAACTCAGAGCTCGTGGCAGGAGGCAACGCAAGGAATTCCGTTGCGACTCATCCGTTCTGATTGAAATGCCGCACAGATAACACGGGGGCAGGGCAGGGCATAACAACAACAACAACAACAACAAAAAGAGAGTACAACCAAACCAAAACAACTGAAAGCAACCGAAACCAACATTCCGAGCGGAAATTTCACCAACATCCGACTTGAGTATTTAATTTCCTCACGCCGCATTGCAGCTTGGCAACTCGCAACTGGTAACTGGCAACTGGCAATGGGCTTTGGGCGTATGGCACTCGGAGTTTTTGGTCTGACTGATGTCATTTCATGTATACCACGCACATTACGTGGGTAGACGACTTTGAGTTGGTGCCTCCAGAGCATACATACAGCGACGTGACGTCGCATATGCAAACGAACTGGGGGTCTGGGGCAAGGTAGGTCGACAGGTAGCCGAGAGAGACCAGACAGCCAGACCAGACACTTGCAGAAGGAGTTTGGAGTCGTTCCAAAACATAAATAGAAACAGCCACAAAGCTTGACAACGCGACAAAGTTTCACAATCCTCCACCCACATGAAGGATACCTGCATACAGAATACAGACGCATGTATATACATATATATGTACATATATATTCATCTACTCAGGTGCAAAAAGTAAAAAAGGGAAAGGCAAGACAACAACAACCCTCACGCGTATGCGACAAAAAATTATGAATGAAGCCAAAGATAAGCGAAGCTACAGCAACAACCACGAGAACACTAATGGAATTTTAAAGCGAACCGAAGCAAAAATGCCCTGAATGCAACTCTTTGACGACTTTTACGTATGGGAACAAGTTATAAAAACAACTCTTCGACTAGCTAAACACACATAAAAAATATATTACTCTCAGTAGGGCTGTGACACTGTGAATACAATGGTGCATAAGCTACTACTATAAATAAATTTCAATAATCATTTTACTATAAGAATTGTCCATAGAAAATTGTCTTCACTGTAGCACATAATTTAATGTCTGATATTACTTTATCTTGGACACAAACTACGTCTGAATGCTATGCATAATTAGTGAAATTTCTATATAGTCATGCAGTGGTAAGTACTCCATGCATTATGACTGTCAACAAGCTGAATGCAATTCAAAATATTTGTAATGTTTCGTCGGGAATTTGTGTGGACTTTGTCAAGTCCATCTCATAGCTGGAATGCTCTCCTGTTGCCAAAGGAATATCGTGTCCAAGAGGAACAAGTTCATATGGGCCGGATTGCGGGTGTGTTGCGTCATTTTCTTGCTTGACAACTTCAACAGCAGCAACAACAACGACAACGACAGCGACAACAGGCAAAAACTGTAGTCGGTTCTGTTTGAAAAGATTAAAAATTGTATTGTGTGTAGATGTGTGTGCTTTTTGTATGTGTTCGACTGTGCCGGCTTCTGTACTCTACTTAGGGACAGGATGCAGTCTAGGGGCATGAAACTTTTTAGCACTTTTATTGCTGCTGCCGTTGTCGTTGTCGTTGTAGCTGTAGCTGTTGCGACGCACTCAGACAACAAATTGTCAGGTTGTTGACGAGCAACAACATCACACCAGATGCCAGAAACATAAACAACAATTTAACAAAAAAGAAGAAAAACCCAAAGAAAAAAACAAAACACATTTTCTTCCTTCAAACTCAACTCAACTAGTGATGTGGGGAGGGGGGCTAATAAACTAGTATGCGAGGTTTGGATGAGGAGTTGACTAGGCGGCTGCTGCTGCTTGCCTCAACGTTGTTGGCTAACACTAAAGGCACTTGAACAGCATTAAACTCTACTCATTTAGTTTTGTGATTACCCCATTGCGTGTCGCCTCAAGTGGCACAAACTCAAAGTGCGCTTATCAACGTCCAAAGCATCAGGCAGATAGGCACACAAGGGGCAAACACCCGAGTGTGTGAGCACGGGGACACGGGGCGGGGCGACGGCGTGGGACAGGTTTCAACAAATATTTTATAGAGCATGCATAATGGCCGGGCTGGGCCAAGTCGGGGCTCTCGCAGTGCAGCTCTGTGCGGGGACTTGACATAGTTTGTTGGCCATCCAACTCCTGCTGCTGCCGTTTGGCGGCAGGCTGCCGCATGGGGCGCAGCAGGTAAAGTTGATTTATGCAACAGCTTGCTGGGCGACACTCACAAGCGGCATAATATTATAAACTTGAAGCTTTTACACCTATTAAAATGTGCAGAAATAGCTAAGAGTGTGTGCCCCGTGTATCTCTCTCTCTCTCTCGCTCTCACTCACTGTGCGTGCTTGCCACTTAAAAAACTAGCAGCGCAAAATTGGATTTAATCCTCGCCCAGCACTCGCAACACCAGCAGCAGCAACAGCAGCAGAAGCGTGATATTGCAGCGGGGTTGCCTTGGTTGCAATTTTCATTAAATTTGCAGCACTGTAACGGCGTGGCAAACTTGAAACTTGCAACTTGCACTTATGTGCCGTTATTTTATGCATGAAACTAAATAACGGCAAACCAACCAGCAAGCTCGGCAGCCTGCCAGCCAGCTAGTCAGGCAACTCCAACGTTCGCCATTTTGGGGCTTCCGTCGAGCCGTGGCAACTCCACGGGGGAGCGAACAGAGTGTTCATAACTTCATTAGGGTCGCCAGGCGAGCAACAAATTGAGCCAAAGTTTTCCACCGCTACATTGGCGGCGGTATCTATATCTATAGACTTAACCCCTGCCGCGTCACGCCCACTAAATCACCGCTCACACACAGCTGCTGAAATGTTTGCTCAAAAGCGAAATATTAAAAGAAGACGAGAGAAAAAAAGAAGAAATATGTATAATCCGCATAATTCAACGTGCACGGGCAACGACGAGCGCTTAACCTTATCACCTTACTTGTTGTCCCCGAACCTGCCCCACTGCCCCCGCGTAGGGCAGCGCCATTGCCAAGACCTCCACATCCATATAATTAGTCATGAAAACTGAGAAGCAAGTACGATAACTTGCAACTGGAGACATGCCGAAGGTTTCGCTAGGCGACATTGAGGGGGCTTCAACAACATGTCGCGTGCTTCTCTAATTCTTCTAGTCCCGGGCGTGCGGTTGTTGCAAGGGCCTGAACCCTGCACTCTCGATAGCGAGGGGACGACGCTGATTTGTCAGTGATTCGCCAACTTGTTTGACACGTTTCTGTGTTGTTTGCCGCGGGAAACGGAAGACTCACAGACTTTCCATAATCAATACAAAGAGTAAAATAACTCGAAACTCGAAATGAACAAATTCATTGCGTGCCGGCAGAGAAACACAATAATTCAATTCACGATCAATATCCATCAACATTAAAAAAAATGTTGCATTTCAATTGGAATTAACATTAAAATATTGCCCTACAGACAATTTTAAACCCACACAATTATTGAAAGTCGGTTATTAAACAAACAATTAAGCAATTATTAAGCAAACAAAAAATGTTGTAATATGGATACAAGAGATAATTCAAGCATTTGATGGCACAGAAATGGTTAAATGCTGCTATGACTTTATCGAAATAACTTGAACTTTTAAAATAGAACAAACAACGTGAAAAGCAGATCAGATAAAACTGATTTGAACTCTGTAAGAAACGAGGAAACACTTGATGAATCTATGTGTGTTTATCACGAACAGTTTCGAAATCGTTTGAATCAGTTTTAGATAAAGCTGTTTAATCGCATACAAAATCTAGTATCATTAAATCAAATAGAAGTGGACTTGACTGTTTTTTTGTATACTTAGAGCAAATTTCGAAACGTATTTTCAGCCCATGAGTTGGCATATTAAATAAGACTTATACAACACATTATTAGGATTGAGGAAACAATATAGTTATGTGTATGTTCATGTTATATGCGTTAGCTGTTTAAGGTGTTGGTTGACCAAAGTTATTAGTGACTCCTGCCAAACAATTTGTCTGAAAGAGTCATTAAATGCTCTTGTCATGGCCGTTAAAACTCATGAAATATGCTACAAAACGCATATCCAATGCCGTTCACTCGGCGACGAGTTTAGTGGCTTATAAAAAAAACACACACACACACAATTCAAAACTGAGTATTAACAAAAAAGTAGGCCTAACTCAACTAAAAGTCAACTTGGAATGGTTTATGTGCTAAGACTGGCTGCTGCTGCTGCTGCTGGTGCTGTTGCTGGGAGCAGAAAGACCGTTTTTTCCATCTTTTTTCTGTATTTTTTTTGTTTTTTTTTGCTAACCAACCCGTTGGGGCAAGTGCCGAAAACTTGTTTTTTGACTCCACTTGAAGAACTGGAGCATACGGTTCGAGTGGGGCACTGCGACTCGTTGTATGTTGCTACTGCTACTTCTGAGAGGGGGAAACGAGCAACGGTGCAACGGACAACGGAGCAACGGGCATCGAGCATCCGTTCAGCTGTAGCTCAACTCGCTTAACATTTTTGTGCTAAGCGAGCCAAAAGCCAAAAGAAAAGGAAAATACTGCCGGGCAGCAAACATTTTTCACGTTAAGCATGTGGCAGTGGTAGGCAAAAAAAAAAGAAGAAAACGACCAATGGACCGTTGAGAAGTCCACTCACACTCACATGCAACGAGAGCAATTCGCACAGCATCCGTGCTCAAAGTGGAACAAGTTCAAATAATAAACGCTATGTGATCCAAGAGTCGAGTCCTCTCACCTCCTCCGTCGAGTTAAGCAAATTAACATTACGACTAGATTTAAATACATAACCTAACGAGTACTGAACTAGATAAGCGCACAACCACATGCACATTTACAGTCACATATATATCAAGTAGAAGGCGTCATTCCCAGGCACACATACACATCCGCTTCTCATCATTCTTATCAGTTATCTGTCCTCAGTGCCTGTCGCAGTCAACGCTTCCACAGAGAGGCAAACAAAGAGCCAAAATAAAAATACTAATAAAAAGAGGAGAAGAAAAAAAAAATAGGCAGCTCTGACTGCGACACGGAGCAAATATTGATTTTTATTCGATGGTTGTGTGCGTGTGTGTTTTATTTTATGTATTTATATATTTATAAGGCGGCAGCAACTTCATTTGCTCTCCAACCATCGCTCTTTCTCTCTCTATCTACGCTTGCCACAGGCGGAGCTGCGAATGCGTGGAAATAACAAAGAAACGCAAGCAAAACAAACATTCAAACAGCAGTGGCAGCAACAACAACAACAACTACAACTACAACAACAACCAGAAACCTCGTCCAAGCTTTAAATATTTCAAACACGTTGAAACAATTGCAAGCAAAACGATAAGCGGACAAACGTGAAGCGAAAAGTGAAGAGAGAAGCGACTCTGACGGCAGACGACAACGACAATAAGGCGTTAAAATCTAGCAAATTTTAGCGTGTTTTTTTATGTATGTAGTCACTCACTAAAACCAAGTCGAAGCTTAAATACTCTGCTGCTTGTTTAAAATCGCCTCAGAGCTGCCTAAATATTCAATTAACTTAGTCATATGATAGTGAGTGAACTTCATTACATTTCCATTAAAATAAGCATCTTATCTTACACATTACAAAACAACTTTAAAAACTATATTTTATACTTTTGTTTATAGCAATTCTGTTCGATTTGAATCTTTCCTTCAAAGGAATTTGGAAAATGTTGTTTAATAAATATTTGCATACAATTCTTAACCTTTACTAAGCACATACAATTCAATACTTGACAACTAGCTTTTTCCATCACGTTCCAAACACACTCAAACAACTATGCTACCCTTTGACACTCTATGGAGCCAACTAAAGCTAAGAATAACAAAACACGCACGAGGCCAAGAGAAGCCAGGCCAGGCGACAGCAACGGTAGCTCAAACACAACGGCTAACAGGGGGGAAGAAGGGAGGTCAGGAGCGTTCGGGGCGGGGGTTTGGTATTCAAGCGACAGGCAAGCAATCACATTTACTGCCCCTCAACAGACGAACGACTCCGACGGACGCAACGCTGACTGCCTGCCTGTCTGCCCGACTGACTGTCGAGAGGGTTTCCTTTGTCAGCAGCAGCGTTGTGTCGTCGCCACCCCATCCCGTTCTGTCAGGTGGCGGTGGCGCGCAGAATTCACCCACTGATTCTTAAGTCTTGAGCAATTTGGTCTGCTGAAATGCTCACGTGACCTGCTTACCGAGTCAAAGGCGCAAAAGGAAGTGCGCTCAGGATGCGCATCACTGACAGCAGAGCAGAAGGCAGAAGACCCTGCAGCACATTTCGTATTTATAGCGAGGGGGCGCGAAAGCAACGCGACCCTAGCAAAAGGCGTTAGCAGATGTATCACTTTCGGTTTTCAACAGCGGCAGCAAATAACAGCAGCAGCAGCAGCAGCTGATGAGCAACAGTGCGCACTACTCACTCTCTCCTTCCGTATCTCTTTCTCTCCGTTTGTATATGCAGATACACCCCCTAATAAAATGTTGGTCAATTTTCGAGCATGTGTTTATTTTAGATCCAAGTAATGCTGATAATAAAATACCATATAGGGGCGTTTGACAGCCTGTGGAGTAGACACAATATGTCTATAAATAGACAACAATTTTAGTGGAGTGCTGCCTATATAAATAACTACTCTAATCTGAAGTTATCCATTAGATACATTTTGTTCTCTTACAACACAACCCTGAAAAGAGGAAAATCCAATTTGGGATGTAATTAAACTGCCCTAATTCTTATTTCTTTGTTCCAATTTAATTGTATGCTGGCAAATTATCTCATGAAATTTGTATCCAACTCATAAGAATCTTCTTCAGCATATCGATTTTAATTCTCAATGCATTTCATTAATTTCATTAACATACTTATGGCATAAATATATTTTTTTTATAATTTATTATCCTCTTCTTTCGAGAACCTCTTAACAGTTGTAAACTTCAATTAGTTTGCACATAGTCTTGTTTTTTTATTTATAATTAAGAGGGTTATTGACTCGCCACGTGCCTTTCATGTGCCCCAACTGTTTACAGTGTTGCGGCAACAAGAACAAGAAAACAAATCACAGATGAAATGGTCTCAAGTGCCACAGATAGATGTAAATACACATATGCAGACCCAAGTCTGAAGTGCAGCGCATAAACAAGCGGCAAATATTTGCCGAGCTATTCAAAGCCGTGAATTGATCCTGGCCAACAAACAGTAGTAGCAGACTCAATCGAAACCAAACCAACAGCGCCAACAATAACTGCAACAACAACGGCAACAGCAGCAACAGCCGCAACAGCCACTACAACAACAACAACAGCGTGCAACAGCTAGGCTTAACATGCAATTTATTGTGGCAACCACAAAACAGCTACAAAATGCAATATGGGAACATGGGAACTTTTAGTTATTTTTCTACTTTTTACTGTTGCTGTTGCTGTTGTTATGCAAATGTGGGAAAATATTTGAACATTGGCTACGCATTGCCAAATGGTAATAGAAATATGTAAATTGCAATTTTGTAAATATTTCTATTCGAATCCAATTGAAATTGTTGCGCTGCGAAATGGAACGAAACGAAACGTACCGACATCAAATGAAACGGAAGTGAGTTAAGTTGGCAGCTGCTGCTGCAAGCTCTCAGCGAATTTGCGCATTGTGTTTGATTAGCAAATATTAAAACTAATTTGTATGTATGCACATTAGCACACACACACACACACTCAATGAGAGAGGGAGATAATAAAACACCTCCACTGAAGCACTCAGATGTCTGGTTAATTGCATAGAGATGCATAGCATAATACGCACAAAGGTTGAGCTTCAGCTCTATCCCATGGCACAAGGCAATCGCTGACACAATTGATATTGATTTCGATCTAAATCTGTGTCAAATTGATTACTGCTGCAGTAGCTACGTCACGTCGTCGAGCATTGCAAAAAGAAACTGCTGAGCAACAAATAAACACAAGTTAAAAAGCTCTAGTTCATGTGTCGCCAACGAGCAAATACTCTTCATTCTTGGTCTTCAACTTGAATAACTATTGTGATGTCTACATTTTCTATATGTAGTTCATTGCTTTTGACAAGTTCAGATGTGGGCAAGTTAATTTGAATTATTTGATTACTCTTGTTCGTAGGGTATATACAATACAACAGAAATAATCAGTAAAGTGCATTGAGCTGCCACATGCCGCATAGTGCGGGTTGAGCGCCTGGGGAGTAACTGCAACTTCGAGTGTGCCACTAGACACAATTCTAACAACTGCAATGCACTCGAGACACAGCACAAACCCAATGACAAATAGACATAGTAACTGAGCATTGCGAATTGAGACTCAACTCGCGTCTGAGAACGCTGCAGCTGCATCAGCAGCAACATCAGCTATAGCTGTAACTGAGATTTCGCTCTCGGCGCAATCACAGCGTGACATTTTGTTGGACAGTCAGTCAATCGGCCAGGCTATAACAATAACTTGCCAGGCGCTGCAACAAATTGCAAGCTGACATCCTTCTGCTGCCGCATCCACAAGCACATCCCCTCGCCGCCCCCGCTCCAGACACCCAATTCCACCCGCTCTCAGCGCAACAGAAGGAGCAAGTTTTTGGTGCTAGTTTTGAAGTGAAGCATCGCATGAAATATGCTTGAAAATTTGTAGTTGTTCCCCAAGCGCAATACGTATAATTCATGACACGGCAGCCCTCCGTAGCAAGGAAAATAAAACTGTTTTCAGAGATGAGCAAAAATCGGAATAAAATAGTTGAAAGTTGCTCCTCCTAAAAGATTTTTACACAAATCTGGTAACATGGGACAATAGCTCAATTTAATTTCAAAGTATTGAATTATTTACGCAACTCTTCAGTGTTGCAATTACTATTGTTAAGTAACTTTTTTGCCGTAAAAGTTTGGTAATAATATTTTACTCCTCGCCGTCAAAGTACTGTTCTCACTTTAGAATACTCCTAATAGTTCATTATCTCTGCTAGGTATTTTCACATGCCACACACAAGTCGCAGTTATCTTTTTCACTTTTTCCGGCATCTCTCACGTCATACATTTAAGTTCCTTCCATATTTCTCCCCTTTAAAATATGTTCTTCGTATTCTATTAGACAGTTTTGTAAGTTTGCTATCTCTGTCACATTTTCACACGATGATTCACAAGTCACAGTTAATTTTCAACTGTGTAGCCTTCCCCTTTTTTTTGGTGTTCTTATTTGCGCATTCTTGAAAAGTTTGGCACAGGGAACGACGGCAAAAGTGGCTGAAAATTGAAATGAAAGCAAAAATTGTGGTGTACGTCTGAGTGAAGACAACCACTCAAATCAGTTAAATGTTGTTTTGCTTTTGCTTTTGATCGATCACAAAAAAAATAGCAAAGGGAAGCAAGCACACATTTTTCTCAACTGTCTTGCATAGTAGATGTTTAACATTTTAATTTCATTTGTGTGGTGACTGCCGGGCTTCGAAGGGGTTGCTGAAGCTCAACTTTATCAAGTTTCATTCATAAGTAAGCTTCACAGCGATTTGGACGAGTATCTTTCGCTCAACCGCAAATCTGCTTTCTTATTCTGTAATCCCCTCTGAACAAACATCGATGGCTCCCTAATACTAGTTTTTCCATCTATTGCTATTTTGTGGTCGTCCCAGTTCCAGTTACCATGTTAAGGTTTATCTGCCTTGCAGTTGGCCATGTTGCCTTGCAAATTCACACCTTCTTTTGTTGTCCTGTTGTCTGTGCCGGGTTCAATGTACCCAAATATCATTTCACTATTGGCCAGAAAGAAAGGGAGCAAGAAAGAAAGAGACTGACTGCACTTGAAATCGATTGGCTATTTTTTGCTGTAGTTTTTGGCTGTCAATTGTGATACAGCTCATCCTCATCCTCCTCCGCAGTCCGCCCAGTTTTTGGTTTGGACTTGCCATCCAGCGCAACAGTGGCAGGCAGCTCCAGCTCAAATCTCATACGATTTATTGTGGCTCCGATTTCGGGATGCATTTATCCATGGGATTAGCAAAAAAAACTTTTTTGCCGCACATTAAAACACAAACTTCAGCTGGATTTTCGATGGCATTTTTGCATTCGCTGCTGTTGTTATTGCTGTCGTGGCTGCGGTGTCTGAATTTCTCCATCGCCTTTTTTTTTTGTTGTCTGCTGTTTTAATGATAGTTCGATGCCGCACAAGTTTTGCCGAAAGTTCACTTTATTAGTTTTTGCCACGCTTTTATTTTTGTTACATCTTTTTTGTTGTTGCTCGTCGACAAGTGAAATGCGAGAGCTTTAATAAACTTTTATTGCCTTCATCCTTGTAATTAAAAACTTTTCATAAAGTCGCCCCCAACATTTCCATTTTATTGTCAACTTAATTCTTGGCACTTGCAAGTAAACTGTGCCATGGCGCAACAAAAAAAATGAAATAAAAGTGTGTCATCTCACATGTAGTAAGTAGAATTAAGTCTAAAGAGTCTCAAGAATAATCCAAGTTTCTTTTAACGCTTCCAAAATGATGATGTTCAAGTTGTAATTGCCTTTGGGCAATTGCTTTAGGATTAGCCAGAATCAGTTGTGAGCGTTTGAAGACGGCTTAAAAGTTGATACGTTAGTTAAACCATAGTTTGGCTGCAACCGATGCTGCATGCCACAAAGCGAATGGACAATGCAAATGCACGAAACTTTTATTTCTACAGCTGCGGCTCTAATTGGAGTAGACGCAAAGTTTGCCATAAAAGCAGCTTTATGAAAATCAATAAAATCGAAAACTAGCCAGTAGCAACCACCATAAAGCAGACACACACAGTTTGTCGAGGGAGAATGGGGGAGGACACATGGAGTTTCTCCACAATTCGAGCCGGAAATGTGTGTGCGCGCTCATGGATTGTACCTCGGCCTGGGCCAGAAGTTGCGAGACCTGGGCAGGAATGCGAGGCAGGCACTTGGGGAACCAGGGGGAGGAGGTGTGGTGGAAATGGCTATGGAAAAGAATGAATGGCCAAACCGGAACACGTTGCCAGAGCCTTTTGCGTGTGCGAAACAACCACCACGGCGTAAAGTTGCCGGCGGTTTATGGAATGAAACAATGTTTTGGTTTACATACACATACACATATATGTACATATTTCCTTTATTTTTGTTGTTTTCGTTTTTTCTGTGCCCCGACGGATGTGCACTGAAGTGGCGATGCCTCACAGAGGGTCTGGCAGAGGGACGGGGGGGCGGTCTGAGGCATCAACAACTAGCGCAAACAATGCAAAAATGTTTGGGAGTTTGCAACGAAACTCGATGATTTTCCACGTGTGCGTTACGTTGCGCTGCGTTGCGTTGCGAGTGTTTTATGGGCATACGACCTGTCCTAATCCCATAAATCTAATTGACCAGCCCAGCTTGCTTTTGGGTTAGCCGGTCATCCCATACCCGTTAGCACTTGTCTCTCTCTCTCTCTATCTCTCAACTCCATCGCCTCACGCCCCATCTCGTTCGTTTGTTCGTTCGTTCTGGTCGGCAGCTGACCATTAAATGCGACAGTAACTTTTTCTCAACATAAATTAGAACTTTGCCACAGTCAGCAGCTAACGGTGAATTGTACCTCCCCGAAATGAAAACAATCGAGCAGTGCAACATGCCAAAGTTGTTGTCCTGAAGCGCAACAACAACGACAAGCGTTTGTTGCACTTTATGTTCGTCTACCTGTCCAGCGAAGGCAAAAAACTTTAAATTGCCATAAAAACTTTTGAACTGTAGCTAGAATGACCAACTGGGGGCGTGGCACATTGAGTCAACTGCAGCAATGGCGGCAACGGCGTCCATTATCCGGATTGATGACGCTTTTGTGCTGAAACACCCCGAAGCGCCCATCTGAAGTGTGTCAATGGATGAGGCAATGACAATAGACACGCCAGAAAATAGGTGGCAACACTTTTTACCAAAGAACGTCGTTGATTAAATGACGACCAAATTTACATATGCACAAAAAGTAGTTCATTCTCGTCGAGTATGCTAGACAAGAAGTGTCGACAGATGTGGAGTGCCTTAATGTAACGAGATTCTTAAATATTTCAAAGCTTCGTGACTAAATTTATGCAAGTTCTACAGAGAGAAACTGTCTCTTTTTTTGTCTTAATTATTTTAATGACTTCTTAAAGACGCTTTGTATATAGCTTCTTTTCTTTTTAGCTATTTCGATGGCTGCATACATACATATGTAAATTTTTAACAATTATTACGGTGTTATGTGCAATTCAATTATTAAAATTTACAATATCTAAAACTTTTCCATCAGTTCATATCTTCATATAATATTCATTACAAAGTTTTGTCAAACGAAGATTCTGATGAATTTATCCAAATCAACTATTAATAGCTTTCAATAAATACAATCCTCTTTTAAAAGGAGTACTATCGTTAATCGCTTATTGCGTGTTTCGATAGTTGGCGCTCACGCTACCATCTCTGTGTAAATTGTCTCTTCATTCTCGCCTTTCCACTTGTCGCTTTTTCGTCTTTTCCACGCACTTTCAATTTTCTTATCAATAAAAGACGTTGCTGGCGTCGCGACGCGCTGTCGTCGTCGTCATCGTCATTACTGGCCCATTGTGTGTGTGTGTCTGTGTGTTGTAAGTGGGCGACACTAAAAGCCGCACACAAAGGCAGCAAAGGCCGCAGTTTCAACAACAATTGAATTTTCTACTTTTGCTGCTTCGGCTACTTTTTCACTATTTAGCAGTTGTTATTGCTGTTTGTTGTCCTCTCCCCTTCCCCATCCCCAACACAAGCCTTCACATTTGCCGTAATATTGCCATTTGCCTTTGTGAGTTGTCGAATCGTAAGCGCTTTGTACGCGCAAAATGAAAATAATACAACAACAACAAAAAGAGATCTCAACAAGTTTGCCGTTAGTCGAGTTAAGCAGATTTACCGTTGCCCATTTCGCAATGATTTGTGAGCGCGCCAGAGAGAGACACAGAGAGCTGCCCAAAAGGCATAATTGCCAAGTACTGCACTCGAATGAACTTCATGCCGCACTTTGCTTTGAACGCAGAGCTCCATTCAAAAAAGGGTTTACAGAGCGCAGACAAACTACATAGATACCGAGAGTATTGGCCACATAGTGTGCAGCCGGATAAAAGGCAAAGAGAAGTGAAGCGGAGTAGCTCAAAAGTAAACAAGCAACTGTCAAGCCATCAAAAAGCATCAGCAGCAAAACTTGAATCGTTGTTGTTGCAGAACATGTTAATGAAAATTATCATGATGCTGAACAAGCTGTAGTTGTTGAGTGAGAGAGGAGAAGATCGAGATAAAGCTAAAAAAATAGCATAAACTGAATTGTGGCTTGAACTTCAAACGATGCGGATGCTGGGATAATAAACAGGCCACCAAAAAGGTAAATAAATAAAAAATGCGGCAAACGAACGAAACCAAAATAGAACAACAAATTGAGCATAAAGCATAATAACAGCAACAGCAACTGAGAGCTCCACGTTGAGTGAGAACAAAAGAGAGCGAGAGAACGACGCGACTGCAGCAACAGCAGCTGCATATTCTTCGTCTCCTTCTGCCTGCTGTGTTTGGTATTCCATGCGCAGACGACGACAGCTGGTTGCCTGACTGGTTTGGTCCTCAGCTAAATTACAGACAATTACAGCAACAGCAACAATGCTCTTTGACTTTTTACAACTCACAAAACACAACAACAGCAGAGGAGCAATAAAAATGGATTTGCTTTTATCAAGCGGCGCAAATAGAAAATGCAGCGGGAGAGAGCAATGAGCGATGCCCTCTCTCTCTCACTCTGTCTTCATGAACTTACTTTACTTCGTGATTTGTTTGTGTATTTATAAGTTTAGTAGTTTATTTGGTCTGTTGCTTGCGTTCATTGGCTTTTTAATATGATGATCTGATCAGGCGATGGATGAATGCAGTTTTGTGCTACTTTCCGACCGATGCGTTGGTCACACTCACACACTCACCAAGAGACACGCAGGAAGGTGTGAAAAGGAGCAAACAAGTTTTTCAGGGCTGACAATAAAAGCTGAAAATAGCAAATAAAAAGCGTGGCATTCTTTAACTTACCTTTTTAATTAGATGAAATGAGCAAGTTGTTCTTGTGGTTGCTGTTGTCGTCGTTTCTTTGCTCTTTAACAGAATTATGCTGGCTATAAAACGCAGTCGCGTTTGCTTTTGTTTTTCACGTTCGTTATGACTGTTGAAGTAAATAAAATTTCGAGATTTATTTATTTTTATGTTTTTTGTTAGTTCCGCGATTCCCAAAATTGCGCTAATTGGAAATGGAGATGAATGAGAACAAAAGAGTGCGAGAAAGACACAGAAACTATAATTAAACACGTACGCGAGGGACAAGCAAAAAAAAAACAGCTGAAAATATCCTGCGGGCGCAATGAAAAAGTGAAGATATAGTGGAGAAAAGAAGGCCAAAAAAAAGGAAAAAAGTAACAGAAAACTTCAATGCGAGGCGTTGGTCGCGGGGGCGGAAGCAGCAGCATAGACGTCTGCGGCAGTCGGTAAAATTCCAAAGAGAGAAAGGGAGAGAGAGCGAGTGAGAGACACAGAGAATAAGGAAGAGGAAGAACTAAAGTTAGCGGCGACAAAAGGCAACGACGACGGCGCTGCGCAGGATATTCGATGCGGTTATCTTTTATTTTTATTTGTATTTATTTTAATTAATTTTCATCATCAACAACATGCACAGAAAAGCGGGCGCGTTCATTTTATTTTTTGTTACTTCTTCGCTTTGACACTATATTTCAGTTTTCCCACTTCTTTTTCGCTGGCATGTTCATGTGTGTGTGTTTACGTGTGTGTGGCCGCTTCAGTGTGTATGAGTGTGTGTTTGTGAGTGTTGCTCTGTTTGTGTTTCCACTGCAACTCCGTTGCTGCTGCTGTTTGCTTTGCTTGGAAACTGAAACTTCTTTCTCTTTTACACTCATACACTCGACTAGTCACACACACACTCACACTCACACACACATACGCATGCAAATAGAACGCCACAAAACACAATTAAAACTTACGCGTTACTTCGCGCACACAGGCCTCTTAATAATTATGTTTAATGTAATTTCCACAAGTGACAAATAATTGTATTCATTTGTCGCCACTTTAGATTTGTTGTTAATTCTTATTTTTCACCGACAAGAAACGGGGAAAACACCGACCGACAAAGCCTCGCACTAAATACGCGTCCAACTCATTCAACGGTCTTTTTTCGACTGAATCGGTTTTCTCTCCATCTCTCGCGAGTCGCGACAAACAACACCAACAACACATAAGAGAGATCGCAAGTGTGACCCCACCATAGGGCAGCGTACACAACATATATGCGGAAAATACCAATCCAACTGAAAACTAATTTGCAAAACATCGTATTGTATATAATAAATGAATTTATCTATTTCCTCTTTCGCAAAAACAGATTTCAATGTATTTTAATTTTAAATATACTAAATTGTAATTTTCCAATTTGCCGCATTCTAGCTGTGTGGCAGCGCGGATCGTAGTGTGGCAACGCTGAATACAATCTTCTAATTTTACATCAAGTGGCAACCTTATGTATTTTCGGTATATTTGTCCTGTATATTATAGTAAATTGGCCAGAAAATATCGATTCCAAAAAAATGAGGTAAACCAAGTACGCAACCATGTAGCGATTTTAGCGCAAAACATTTGAAACGACTGTTGTGCAGCCCTGCGAAATATACCATGGATGGTATATTGGCACAAGCGATGATTTTTCTACAGGAAATTAATATACATGAATGGGTAAATACGATATCCCTGAAAATCGCTGCGATTTAGATAGGGAAACAACCAATTTAATTGACATAGAAGTGGTATATTATAGAAATTGGTATATTTACGAATTGACTTTCCGGTCACATCACACATTATTTTCTTGCGGTGCGCGGAAGTGTTCTTTGGTGTTGGTAGTTCAAGTAATATTTTTAACGCGCCGAAGAAAAGTAATAAAATAAATTTGGTCAGACTCGTTCCTGACAGAAAATAATAAATAAATTCGGGCTAACGCCGCGCTTAAGGAAAGCCGGCAGCACATCAAAAGAAAAGATGCAGTCTCATAGCAAGAAACGCGTTTGCTATTATTACGACAGTAAGTTAATAAATGAATAGCAAAAAAATAAAGCTTATATGGCAAAATGTGACAATAAGAAGCGGAAATGTTTATTTGCTTCACTTCACCGCTATTTTGGATTGAATCAGCAAAGTGCGTCCACTCGGCACTTTCTGATAGCATTTTTGCAAATTTCAATTTATACATCGACTGTACTAGCATTTTGCCGCACAGCACACTTTCCGCCAACGAGCGCAACGCATGCGACTCTAGTGGTGGTGTGTTCGTGTGTACGTGTGTGTATGTACCTGTAGGTCTTTGTTCCATGTAGCGAAAGTGCTACACCGCTCGTTTGCGGCAAAAGTGCGCTGTCAATATGGACGCCTTGACCACAGTGGCTGTAAAATTTTCATTTCATATAGCGTGGCTTAAAAGATGTCAAATTTTTTTCGCAACTAAACAAATTTTGTAAATTTTCTGCATTTTAGGTGATATTGGCAATTACTACTATGGCCAGGGACATCCGATGAAGCCACACCGCATACGCATGACACACAATCTGCTGCTCAACTATGGGCTCTATCGCAAAATGGAAATTTACGTAAGTTTAAGAACCGGTTAATTAATTAAACACCTGTCGCTGATAAACGCATACACATTCACAGCGGCCACACAAAGCCACTGCCGATGAGATGACCAAATTTCATTCCGACGAATACGTGCGCTTCCTGCGCTCCATTCGACCCGACAACATGACCGAGTACAACAAACAAATGCAGCGCTTCAACGTCGGCGAAGATTGTCCCGTCTTCGATGGCCTCTACGAGTTCTGTCAGCTCTCCGCCGGCGGCTCGGTGGCCGCCGCTGTCAAGCTCAACAAACAGGCCTCCGAGATCTGCATCAATTGGGGCGGCGGTCTGCATCACGCAAAGAAATCCGAAGCATCCGGTTTCTGCTATGTGAATGACATTGTCCTGGGCATTCTGGAGCTGCTGAAGTATCATCAGCGTGTGCTCTACATCGACATCGATGTGCATCACGGCGACGGGGTCGAGGAAGCCTTCTATACCACCGATCGCGTGATGACGGTCAGCTTCCACAAGTACGGCGAATACTTCCCAGGCACTGGGGACTTGCGCGACATTGGCGCCGGCAAGGGCAAGTATTATGCGGTGAATATCCCGCTGCGTGATGGCATGGACGACGATGCCTACGAGAGCATTTTTGTGCCCATAATTTCCAAGGTGATGGAGACCTTCCAGCCGGCCGCTGTGGTGCTGCAGTGTGGCGCCGACTCGCTGACAGGCGATCGCCTGGGCTGCTTCAATTTGACGGTCAAGGGACACGGCAAGTGTGTGGAGTTTGTAAAGAAGTACAATTTACCCTTCCTCATGGTCGGCGGTGGGGGTTACACGATTCGCAACGTATCGCGGTGCTGGACTTATGAGACTTCTGTGGCCTTGGCTGTGGAGATTGCTAATGAGCTGCCGTACAACGATTACTTTGAGTATTTTGGGCCAGACTTTAAGCTGCACATCAGTCCCAGCAATATGACAAATCAGAATACGTCCGAATATCTGGAGAAGATCAAGAATCGCTTGTTCGAGAATCTGCGCATGTTGCCGCATGCGCCGGGCGTTCAGATCCAAGCTATACCCGAGGATGCCATCAACGATGAGTCCGAGGACGACGAGAAGGTCGACAAGGACGAGCGTTTGCCGCAGAGCGACAAGGACAAACGCATTGTGCCCGAGAACGAATACTCCGACTCCGAGGACGAGGGCGAGGGCGGCAGACGCGACAATCGCACGTACAAGGGTCAGCGCAAGCGACCGCGTCTCGACAAGGATCCCATCATCACCAATTCGAGCAACAAAACCTCCTCCGAGGCCTCCAGCGATATTAAGGACGAGAAGGAGAAGGGTAAGTCGGTGGTCTGCAGTTGCATTTTCGCCTGCAGTTGTGCTAAACTCGTCCATTTTGCTTGCAGCAGATGCCGCTGATGGCGAGGAGACGCCGACGGCGGCCAACAATAACAGCAACAACAACAGCAGCAGCAGCAACAACAAGGGCGATAACGATGCCAGCACGCCCGCCGGCGGCGCCTCGGCCGCCAAGGGCGCCAAGGAGAACAACATATGACGTGGCGGCCGCAATTGGTTATAGAAACCAATTAAGCGACCGCCCAAGTACAAGCCGCCGGATTTTACCTAGCAACCAGTCCCTAATTAATTGTTGTTGTTCTCATCCCCTCCACAACAACAACAACATACATCGACTGCGTCCTCGGCACAGTGCGGCAGCATTGTTACGCATCAAGCACTGTGCAGCAGTCACCATCATCAGCATCATCATCATCGACATAGTAACATTTTGTGGCCCAAGTGGACCAATTAGAACACAAATAAAAAAGCAAGAGAAAGAGAACATCATCGTCAACTAAAATGCATTTTACTGTAAGGCAATTTCATTCAGTGTAAAGCGAATTCGTGTTTAAGCTAAGCAAAAGTTATCATTACACATAACAAAGATACCACATAAAAGCTACAACTAACAGATGCAGTTAAAAGATACAAATACAGATACAGAGGAATCTTACCGTTTAAGCGTGATCCATTTAGATGCAGCCTAAACTAATTTTAAACCAATAAAACTTTTTAAATATTGCCGTGTAAACAATTTTTCTTTCAACTTTATTTCAGTCCTAAATTTAAACTTGTAAATGTACAGCAATGTAAATATTTTAGATCATTATTTTGGAAATGATTGAAAGTCAGACTTATTTACAAATAAGTTTTATCAACTTCAATACTATATTGTGAGACTTTCATCGTCACTAACTTCTCATTCACATTTTCTATATTAGTTACATAGACAAAACTTGGCAAAGTTATTATTCTTCATAGTAGTTTGTGCTAAATAATTCACTGTAATAAGAACAATAGATTAAAAGTAATATTTTTGTTCGTAAAACTGCCGTTTTTCCATTTACTCCAACTACATCTATGTTTTCTATATATATCTTTTAAATAATATAACAATAGAAATTGTCTACAGAGTTTGTTTGCAAAAACCACTTTTTTGTAGCAATTCTTTATTCATAGAAAATTTTACGGAGATTTTAAGTGTTCATTGTTATTACAATAGTCTATAGTCTTAGCAAAGAATTCGTAGTTTTCAAAGTTTTAATATAAGACTTTAGTTATTTAAAGTTTAGAAATGCTTCGCAAACTTACTTCAATGCTGGCAACTCAGGAACATTAAGTAATTGTTTGTAAATCTTCCAATTCGAGAGTTATATCTAACTTCTTGTTTTTAACTTTAATGAGAAACCATTTTATACTTACGTTCTTATTACTGTCGATGCCATGAAATCAAAAGTATCGTCTAGAGTTAATACATAGTTTATTTTGTCGTTTTCAAGGAAAAGGCGATAAGGAACTTTAACAATTTGTTGTAAATTAACTAACTAAATTGAAGAGCTCTAACTAAGTTACTGTGGCGACCGACAATCCAATGGAGGGGCTTCAAATTGTCTGCCCAAGCGTTGTTCGACGTTGATTCTCGTCTGCCTGCTGACTGGGAGTAGGATTTGTGACTAGACTTGTTGGTTGTGTGAGTTTGTTGTGACTGGGAGTGTGTGTGTGGGTGTTTTGAGTGTTAATCTAGCGATAATATCGAGTCGACACTGTTGCGATTGCTCCGCGCTTGGAGTCGAGGTCCGCCCAAGTAACTAATTGGATTCGCGAACTGACGCTGCAGCAATGCATTCTCCAGATACATGGGCGGTGGAGGCGGCGGGTGTTTGTAGCGACGCAAAACTGCCACCAGCTGGCCCGGCTGCGGGGCGGGAGACGGTGTTGTGGACACTGCGGACGTTGTTGTCGCATTGGCATTTGCGGCGCTGACATCAAAGGGCTGCTCGGTGTCATCGTGTGCTTTGTGGCGGGATTTGGCTCGTTGCGGCTGCGCTGGCTGCGATAGATTGAGGACATGGCATGGTCGGTACAGGCAGGGGTGGAGCGGGGAGTGGTTGTGACGTGGGGAGGGGTGGTGGGTTGGTGGGGTTGGTAAAGCGAGCAGGTTTTAGAGCAAATAATTTAGGGTTTAATTCTATTTGGCTGTGTGTCCAAGTATTGGCAATATGAATGGCAAATGTATCGTTGTGTGTGTGTGTGGGAGGTGTTTACGTGTGTGTCGGTGTGTGTGTGTGCACACGAAAGAGAAATAAAGTTTTATAATTATTCACAAGTTTCTCAAAATGCACATATGCAACATGGACACCGAGAGAGAGCGGGGAAAACAAGGAACACGCAACATGATGAGATGCGAAAATGGCAAAATGTTCGCAGAATTTCATTTCGTGTTTTTGCTGTTGTTGTCGTGCTGTTTTCTCAACGTGTCTCACATATTTTTCAACACCTGTCGTGATTTTGCACTTTTTGATGTAATATAAATGCCAGCACAACAATGGAATGGTATCTATATGTGTTACACTACATGAGTATGCAACCTGTGTGCGCGCATGTGTGTGTGTGTGTGTGTGTAATGCCCTCGGACCAAAATCCACTTTGCTGCACATTAAACTTGCCCCACAAAACTCAGCTGCCGCTCTAAAGCTCCGACGCTTTGTGTTTTGGCAACAATGGCGGCAGCGGCAGCAGCATCGCCACCTTTATGACCCCCCATTGGAGGCATGCTGCATGCTGCAAGATGGTTCGTCAGCCACTTCACAGCTCGCCAAACACATATGCACCTTGGCCCCGAGCAACTGCACAGCCTTGCCACATAAAATCAACTACAATGGGCACAACAACAGCCGCGTTACAGCCACGTTACTTGCGAGCGTGTTGGCCAAGAGGCAGCAACACATTTGCATACATGGCCAACGGACGAAGTTGTTGCAATCGTGGCAGCAGCAACAGCAACAGCAGCAGCAGTAACAACACCAACAACCACATTGTGATAATGCGTTCAAAGTGACGTCGCCAGAAAGCTTTTCTCTACCAAATACTCGTACTTCACCTTAATAAACATAAGTACAACAGTGGAGCTTCGAGAAGGCGAACGTCTTGCAATTTAATTTTGGTAAAATGCTAAATTCATTTCACAAAAGCTAGAAACCGACTTTAGTTAAATTCTACTTCTGTTTTCATTTTTGGTATACAAAATGGTTTCAAATGTTTTCTTTTTGTTTTCTTTTAAATACAGCAAACATTTTGTATTAAATTTTTTTAAAAGTTTTAGAAAAGTTTTTTCTGAAGATAAAACTTTGTATTGTCTTCTATATATTCTTTATATAAATAAGCCTCAATTTTCATATTTTATATAAATTAGACAAGCCTTCGGGAAATAATAAGAAAATTTGCGTCAAACGTTCAATCACGAATGATTTTTTCAAATAGTTCCATAAAGTGTAGCAGAAACTTTTGTTATTTAAGAAAATTATATTATAGTATTTTTATCAAAATTCGTTCGTAGTCCATAAACAAAAATTAATCCAGTTCTAACTTGTAGCAAGTTTGAACTTAAAATTAATAACCAAAAATATTTGCTAAGCTAGTGAGCTTGAAATATATTTATATTCATTTATGCTTTTATAGATGATGTTTATAGTTAAATATTTGAAAGAATTTGCACATTCTTCGCCTCAGTTTTTGCCATTTTCAGCTGACAATTTAACAAAAACGAAATTAAAGTTTTATGAGTATTTAACTATATAAGATTTATAGGTAACCCCGTCCCCGCCACTGCCACCATCACCACCCACACACATTGCACACCACTGCTCGAACTCATCAGCACATTTAAAATGTTATTTTTCACGTCGCTTTTCACAGTTTTCCATTTGCTGCAAACTCATTTTAGCTGCATTTTTTGCTTGATTTTATTGTGCGCAGTTGAAGGTTATAGCAACAGCAACAGCAAGAATAACAATAACAATAACAAAAGGCAAGCAAACTTGCACTTTCACGCACACCAGCACAGACACAATGGCACACTTCTTTACGAGAGACTCGCTGAGTGTTAGTGTGTGTGTGTGTGAATATTCGTGCCGTTGCTTTGGCGGCCATATTAACATTGTGCACATAGTTCTGGCAATTTTTCATTGCATACTGCGCGGCGCAAATAATTCTCTAGCTACATACAAATGTATATAAGTGTGTGTGTGTGTGTGTGAGTATGTGTGTGTGTTGTATGCATTTCAAATACTTTGTGCCAGTCATCATTTGCTTGGCTGCTGCTGTTGCTGCCGCTCGACTCTGAGCCGCATATTGCAATTTATTACCCACCTGACAACAACAATGCACACAGCAGTCTCACACTCGCACACACACACACGTACACACTCGCACACACTTGAATGTATTTATTACACATGTTTTACATTGTACGCACAAGTTTGTTGCTCATTGGGTCGATGAGGATGGTCAACAAGCAAATGCTTTGTTAACCATTATGGGCCATGTTTTAATGTGGCAACGACAACGGCAACAGCAACAACAGCAACAATAACTTTTCGCATTAAATAAGAACACAATCGAGACAGCAAGCGAGTGAGAGAGAGAGAGAGAGAGCGAGACACGCTCTTGCAAAGAAATGAAAGAAAAAAGTTTGCGGTCCTTTTTTTCGCTCTGGGTTTTATTTCAACTTTTTCAACACGGAAATTAATAACAAATTGCTTTAAGCCAGCGTGACGATTACATAGCGCTAAGTGGGCGGCATACGTATAATGCGACAACTGTGGTAGTGTTTTCTCCTGTGCTTGTGGGCGTGGCCTCAACGCCTTAAGTAGCGCAAAAAATGAAAACTTTTGCTGTTCCACAATAAACACTTCATTGCGCACTTGAGTTAATTTGTCAAGAACTCGAGCGCATATGTTCGGAATTATTGAAAAAGTTTCAAGTATTAAAAGACGAGAGAAGGAGAGAGAGACCCACAAACAGAGAGAAAGAGAGAGAGAGAGAGAACGGACAAAGTTGGAGACGTCGTTGATGTCCTTGATGGCTTTTCATTAAGTTCTGCGCCTTGCTGGTCACTCAACACGCCTGTAATTGTTGTAAAACATGAATAATGCATGCTGTAAAAGTTTTATTAAAATGCAGCAAAGTCACAGCCGAAAAAACGTTACAGCAAAAAAGCACAAGCGAGCAAAAAACAAATATGTAAGAAGTATGAATACTCTTGCAGCAAAAAGAAGAGAAAATATAGAAATTTCATTTAGTTTTCAATAGAATATGTTACAATCTGATAGCATTATTTCAATGGCATTCAATTTTAAGAGTATTATTTTAACTGACTCCAAAGAAGTATCTGCAATAAATATATATCATGGTCAATATATTATTACAAACACAATCTGAGTTAAAGCTAAATTTGTTTAAGAAAATATAGCTCAAAGTAAGCTTCGATTATTAACTAAACATCAATATGCATATTGATTTTCCTTATGCAAAACACATATGCCATCATCATATGCTCAACAATGAGAGCATAAACCCTTTTGTAAGCGTATCAAATGTGTCGAAAAAAGCAAAAGCTACTTGTTTTTATAGTCGAGCAAAATTGTGCTAACCAAAATGCAGTCAAAGCAATTGGCTGTCTGTGTGCACCACATTCACGTTGCTTGTGTTTCCGCTTTGCATTAGAGCATCACAAATGAGTTGAGAAATTTTGTTGCCAATTATGCTGAAATTAATCAAAGAACTGCATTTTATCCAAATAATTGCATAAACCGAATTTTGTGTGTGTTATTGAAGTGAGTTAAGGCCGGAATGTCGACTAGTAGAAACAAACTAAAACAGCGTCTAGTTTCAGTTTGTTTGCGTTTCTCTCTCGTTATCCCCGGTTCTGCTTTTTGCCTTGGCTCGTGTCTTTTTCTCTTTTCTGTTCAATAAACTGTAATTCGTGCCACTTGTGTGTGCATTCATTTGTCGCACGTACACACAAACACAAGCGCACACAACACACACAAACACACACACATGCATAGGAGAGAGACACTCAATCGCACGCATACTGAAGCGTTCTATGGTTGCACACACAAATACACACACAGTTATTGTAGTTGGCAGACATGGCGTATGAGTGACATTTAATTAAAATTTATGCAGTCTAAAAGGCAAAAAATTGTCTACATATTGCAACGGCATTTGGTGAGCATCTTCCAGCATAGTTTGAGCTTGTGTTGCAGCTGCTGCTGCCAGTTCAAATTTATGCAACGCGCCATTTTGTTTGAGTTTTATTAAACGCTGGCAGTTGTAACCCGGTCTGGTAATCATGTGTAAATTTGTTTTTACACTATTACGGTGCTCAGGTCGGACGTTGTCACTTTTCCCTTTCCCACGCTCTGACGTCGTTTGCATTTCTTCACTGGCTGTGGCAGACATTTTCGTATTCCAGTGTTTTAGAGTCGTGTCGTGTGCGCATTGTCAGTGTTGGAAAATTTCTAATATTTAAATGGGAAATTGTATGCTTGAGGGCATAATTGCACTTTGCACTTAGCTTTGCTCACATATCACGCTTCATGTTTTCTCGAATGTGAGTGTGTGTGTGTGTGTGTGTGTGTTAGACATTTGTTGGAAAGAAAAGCCATTGTGCCATTGCATAATATTAAGTTGGCAGCGTAATCACCTTGATTTTAATATTTAATAAGAAATCAAGTGGTTAATCTCTGCATTTAAAGAAATATTAAATATTTAATTTCTATTTATTGTTGTGCAGCTGCACAGAAACATTTTATTTCTGTGGTTGCGTATTTAATTTTATTTAATTGTCCTTCGCGTTAGCCAAAGTTAATATTCATTCAGTCATTTAAAAAATTGATATTTCTTTTTTTATCATATACTAGCAAGATTGAGCTGAGCTTAGCATTCCCTATTTCTAACTGTCTTAGATTTGCTTCAAATTTTATTACAATAATATATATTATTATTTGCGATACGCCATCTTTTCTAAATAGCGAAACGGTAACTTTTTATACTGTTCAATTGCATTTTGGTTGTGCAAGTTTCTGCTGTTATCGATATTAAATACTTTATTTCTGGTTTTATTGAATGAAAATTTAGTGAATGGTTTACAATTTCCAAGCAGGGTTGATGAAGCAAGAAAGGCGCTACACGACCACAATGACCATTAATATCTAATAATAGAAATAATGTCTCAAGTGACTTGTGTTTATGGAGTACATTTTTGTATACAACTTTGTCACGGGCGCATAACATCTGGGAGAAATACTTTAAATAGAGTTTATGAATTTCAAAGAGTAATAGAATTTTTCAATGTATTCTCGCTTTTTAAAATTTCCCCTTCAAATAAATTTTTCAACTTCAGGCACTGATAGGGCTAATGTCTTCTTGCAATCTATTCATTCTATATCTGTATATTTATGATCGACAAAAACATGATTTCAGCCATGCAATAATCGAAGCGTGGCCCTTATGTCTATTTAAAATATTAAGTGCAATAGCTAAATGTGTTTTTAATATATTTATTTTGTATTTAAAAATACTATATACGTTAAACCTATTAAGCAATCACGCTAAACATTTGTCCGTCCTTAAGTTATGCTAATAATAATTATCACTTTATTGTTTGTAACACAAAATACTTGGCAGTTGTCCTTTAAACTGCCGACGCCTTCAAAATCTTGCCCTGCTTCTTGGCCGCCATCCAAGCCTGCAGTGCCATGCGTCGATGGTGCAGATGTCGCTGCAGATTCTTCTTGAAGAGCGTCTCTCTGGCCATGATCTCGAGATCCTCGTAGCTGCAGCGACTGATGTTCTGTTTGGTCCTCGCAATCAATTCACTGGTCAGCTGAATCTTTGTCATCGAGGCGCGAGCTGAGTGCGTCTTCCGGCGTCGCAGCTCCTCGCGATGCAAGTACAATACGTAGGCGGCTGAAGGCGACGGTGGCGATGCTGCTGGGTGATTAGTTGCAGTTGCCGTCGCCGCTGCAGTTGTAGTCGGAGACTGTTCCTGGGGCTGTGGCTGTTGCTGCTGCTGTTTGCTGAGTTGTTGTGGGTTGCACATTTTGACTGCGATTGATGGCCCCGACTGAATTGTGAGCCGTATTTTATACACGAGATTCCTGCTTTATGACCTGCCGTCGTCGGCGGTCATTCACAAGTCCGGACACAGGTCAAATTGTCAGGACGCTACGCTTGGGCTGCGCAGCGAACAGCGGGTCACTTTTTTTTATGATGCTGCTTGCAATCATTGCCATTTTCGTTGCGTCTTTTGTTCATTTCTTTTTATAGCTGTCGTCGCCGCCTGTCGCTTGTCGCTTGTTGAGCGCGAGCGCGAGTGGATTAAAAAACTGTAATCCCATTCATTACCTAAAAAGTGTCGTAAAGTCCGAAAGCGAGAACAACTAGCTACAGGACTGAGCTGCGAAAGGATACGAAAGGTGTTGTTGTTGTCGCTTGCCAAACGCTAATCCAGATGCATGCATAACCGGATTACGTGAAACGCGGTGTTTATGGGTCAAGCGAGAGGAGCGTTGTTGCCGCATGTTGCAGAATGTTGAAGCCGTTCATGCCTGCATATCATTTGCGTTAGTTCGTTCTGTTAGCTAATCCGTTTATGCCTTCTTTTCTGTTTTTGTGTGTTTGGGCGACCAGGTCGCAATTAGCATCGTAATGAACCGACAGCTGATAGCTTTTTAGTTTTTGGGAATTTCACATGACCAGAAAGTTGTGGACAGCCGCTGCCCCTTTTACCGCTGCTCACTTTTGCCGCTGCCACTGCTGCTGCCTGTTATGCTATTCTGCTGCTGCCATAGACAAATTGCCAGCTGACCCAATTTCTGGTGCGCCAAAGCTAAGCCAAATATTTGGCTTTAATCGGCGCACATTTACAAGCCAGCAAGCAACGGCAACTTTTCAGTATTTTCTTTAGTTTTTCCATAGTTCAGTAAAATGTTAACGAATTCCAGCTTTCGAAATTCTTAACACACGCATGTAATTAAGGAAACGAACGCATCCTGACAGGCTGCTGGCTAGCTGGATAAATGCTTATTTTATTTTCATTCAGATTTTCATTTAAAGTTCAGTCTTGACGAATTTCACTTTATATTCATTTGTATCTCAGGCTTTAATCTCAAAATTCATGTTATCTAATTCAAATTGTATTTGAATCAATAATATTTGCTCCTAAAAGTATAATTTTCTTTTATTTAAAACTACTCTATATTTTCTTTCCTACTCCTAATTAATCGCTTTTAATAAACTAACTGCAAACGCATTACGGTAAAATATATAAGATAAACAGTGATATTTAATTATTTTACTTTTTATGTGCATGGCATAAACATATTTATTTCAAATTTTTATTGGTTTTAATATGTCTAATACTTCGTTTACTTGTAACTCACCATATTTGGGGTGCTCTGCTAACCTGTTCTTTAACTACAACTTGCCCTATTTTCCCTCGTCAACAAAGTCCACCACACACTCAGCTGGCGAAATTGACTTGTCAAACTTTTGCCCAGCTAGTACTATATTCCTTATTCCTGGCATGTGCGCTTAAGATGTCTCACACAAACTCTGACTTTTCAATGCTTTTGCCAGTCAGCCAGCACAAAAAAAAAAAAAGCAGCGTTCGCCATCTGCATAAATTGTTGGGCTTTAAGGTCATTGAGAAAAATGTGGGGAAATGGGATGTTGATCTACTCGTAAACTCATTAAATTGGCCATTGCCGCATTTTTCAATAAGGCTGCTTGCCTGTGTGGCGCTCTGAAGGCAAGAAGAGTGGCAAGCGGCAAGCTCAACATTTTTGTGTGTTTCATTATGAAAAGGGGTTCGTTTGTTGGTGTGCGAGAAAATCACAACATTTTAATCTCATAATCTGAATTTATGAGAAGACTCAATTTCGTTATGCTTAACGACATTTTATGCGGTTATTTTATGCAGGCAGACTAAAGGCGAGATGAAGCATACGACGATGGCTCTGACCCACGACAGCAACAACAGCAACAACAACAACAACACTCACACATACTTGCACAAGTTCGTAAACTGCGGTTTGTTGGCACCCCAAATGGCAGCAGCAGCTGCCAACTACAACAACAAAAACATGGCCAAACGACGAAAGTTAAGTACATCAAATAGTGTATGTGTCTCTGTGAGACTCTCACTATAACGCGTGTGTGTGTGTGTGTGTGTGCGTGTAGAGTACGTGTGTGTAAGTGGGTGCTTGAGATTTTGTATGGTCGCACAAAACACATTAGTTGAAAGTACTGACCAACAAAGCCACTAACAAGCTGTTGGTTGCTTCTACTCCCCACTCAACACAGTATGTGGATGGGAGCAACCTGACCATTTACTCCCCTTGAGCACACACATACACACACAAACACAAACACACCTACATACTCTCGGCCAACAAACACTGCATTACATATTGAAGTACACTTCTACGAGAAGGCGAGAGAAGATTTTACCATGCTATCATTGTTGTTGTCGTTGTTAATGTTGTTGTTGCTTTCGGCTTTTGCCGTTGTCAACATTTTGCGCTGGAAAAACTTTTTTAATAAAAGCATTTAAATAAATTAATATATTCGTCGTAATTCTTTTGTTGTTTAATCAAAAACAATTTAAAGTTGCGTTTTCATTTTTATTCTTTTTTGTTTCTATTACTTTTTTCTTCATTTTTATCATTTCTCGTAAGTTGTTGGAAACTTTTATTACCTTCGTATATCACACACACACACACACACACATACACTCTTTCATACACACACACACACACACTCAATACGAGTCTCATGTGTCTTTGCACATTTCCAGCGAAATGAGCTTGACAAGAACTGCGCTCAGCTCGCGAAATTCACATTCATATATTATACAATATGATATGCATTCTTAACTTATTCAAACTTTCAACATGCTCAGATTCTACTTAAATTCTTATGAGTTCGTCGCAATTATTTATGTGTAAATTATTTATATATGAATTGTTGTTGTTCAGCTGCTCTTCACATTTTCCAAAACGAATAATTGTTAAAGACTCTTTTGTGAAGGATTATTCTATACATTTTGCCATTATTACAATAGCTTAAAATATTGCAAAACGAATATAGATATTGAATTGATTTTTATGATTGAAATTTTTTGTAGAAAAATTGCAAATAATTATTCGCATTATATTGTATAGTTTCTATAGGCTTTATATTTGCAACGTTTCTTTTCATATCCAAAATCTCTTCTATATACACAAAAAAAAGATCGAAAATGAGATATAATTCGTATACCATATATGTATATGAGCTACGTCTATGCATAACTCTCATAATAACATTTGTATAAAAATCGTTGGCTAAACGAGTTGCAATCCCTGGAGTACTTAAATCGTAAATATGAATCCCACAGCGCTCCTAAAAAAATTACTTTCACTGCCTCTTTAAAGCCGAAAACAGTCGCTTCAATTACTTGCGAGTATTATTATCGTTTCGTATTGTACGTCTCAGTATGCTTTTGGGCATGTTTCGTTCATTGAGCTTCTCTTAAATTCATATAAATTCTCGACTATCTATGTCGCTTTGGCTTTCGCATTTCGCCTTTCTCTGTTAGTGTCTGTTATTTGTGTATTGCTTTGTTTATGCTTTGCACTTGTTTTCGACTTATTGTCCTGGCTAAATATTTATGCTTTTATATATTTCAGCATATTTTCTTTAGTTGTTGCTTTTTGCGTCATTGTTTCCGTCAATTGCGAGTCGTTGTCGTGGCGCGTCTATTGACGCCATGGTAGCCATTTTGCTTGCCCATCTTGCGGCCTCCCGCTCCACTTCCTCCACCCACTGGTCCTGTTGCGCCCGTCTCCTTATTGTTGAGCGAATCTACGTCCGTTTCCGCTACGATGGGCGGACCCCACGATACTTGTCGTCGTACTGTGGGCGCCGTCGCTGTCGCCTGTTTGCGTCGCTTTGTGCTCTGCTGCTGAAGTGTAGCCGCTCTTTGTAGCGGTTGTCTTTGCTGCATATGCTGTTGAGGTTGTTGCTGTGGTTGTTGCTGCTGCTGCTGCTGTTGTGGCTGCTGTCAAAGTGCGAAGATAGTTTGCCATTGCATTTTATTAAAAACTTTTGCGTTTCACATTTTCTTTTCAAACTTTTTTTGTTCTATTCACTCTGTTGTCGAATATGCTTTAATTGACCTGATTGTGTCTGCTTATGTTGCATGCAGAACGCAAAATGCTAAGAGCTCACAGCAGTTAGTTGATATTATGTGTGTTGTATGTGTTGTTGCATGCAAAAGCATTCAATTAACATGTTGCAGCTCACTGAGTGCCTATTCTTTTTATGGGCATACTATTTGCAATGTATAGTATATATACATATTTATATAGATGAGCTGTAGATTCCAGCTTTAATTGGAATTGTCGCAAAACGAGTTTTAAATGTCCTCTTAAAGTTGTCAAAGAGCAAACCGAACTTAACTTTTATACACATTTATTTCAGCTTAGAATTGGGATTACAGTTCAATAAATCTCTTTTCTGTTTGCTGCAATCAATATTCTAACAAGTGTAACTGTCCAACCTTTGGAGTGCTCAACTAGACGATACCCTATAGTGAAATATATACAATATATACAAAAGTAGTATATCAAAGAGTGTAATATTTACATACTTCCACTATTTACAAATATATAAATGGCAACTACGCATTCAAGCAATTTTTCATAGTCTATCAGATTCAATAAAATTTCTCTGTACAATTTGAAGGACAAATCAAAGATTTGCATTGCTTCAGTGACTATATATTACACTTTTATTAAATTTACAACATATTTGTCATACCCTTCAAAACATTTGCCTGCCTGCTGGGTGGACAAACATTGCGAAATCCTCAAAAAATGTGGGTCAAAACTTTGCTCTTTGTTCGCATTTACATTGATTTGAGAGATATTTGATATCGCTTCAATTTGTAAATTGATTTCGCCCAGATTGAAATTGTTGACTTTTATGGCAAACATTGGCGACTACGACGCGTTGCCAGTTTCCAATTGGCAGTTTATTTGTATGTTTATTAAACTGCGGCTTCGTTGTGTTTTAATTTACACATCATTAGCCTGACTTCTTGCCTTCATTAAGATTTATAGAAAAGTTCCACAACACACACACAATCACACAACACAAACACATTCGCAATGGTTCCCGTCGTTTTTTGTGCCACTGTCTGTCGGTCTATCTGTCTCTCAGTCTGTGTGTGTGTTGAGGTTTCGTTTTTGCATTCTAAGCTCGTAATGAGTTTCACCGCAGCATTGTGGTAGCTGGCAAAGTTAAGTGCGTGCTGCGTTTGCGGCCGAAGCAAATGAACAGCAACGGCAACGACTGCAACAAAGGCGCAAGAAAATGGAAAAGACCAAGAGGCCCCCACAAACATTTTGGCATAAAAAGAAAATAAGCATGTATGGGAAGAAGGAGTCTGTGCATGCAGTCCTTGGCGTAGTTGTCGTAGTTGCAGTTGTAGCACTTGCACTTTTTCTGCTGCCGCTTAAACAAAAGCCCCAGCGGCCCCCGCATGTTGCTGGCACCACCTCAATCCCCTCCTTCCCCTTCCCCTTCACATTTTCCCTGTGGCTCCAGCCGACGGGTGTAAGCGAAACTTTTTGATTTTTGGGGTAAGCTGGGGAGAGCTCGAGGCGTAAAAAAGAAACTTTTTGGGTGCACTTCAATTTCGGTTGCTTTCGCAATCAGCCAGGAACACGGCTGGCGTCGACAAACGCCGCAAGGCAAGCGGAAACGGAAGGGAGAGGGGACGCCGCTGCAACAACAAAAGCTCCACAATGCCGCCTAGACAATGCCGTACGCACTTTGCCCGGGCAACTTTCGCCATTTCGCTGCCCTTTGCGGCATGGCTAAGACAGCATATCAGTTGCATTGCAAACAACCAAAAGAGATAAACCCTAGGAATGTTTAATGAACATCTAAAAATATTTAATGAATTCTCATTGCAAATCAAAATCAAATTTATTTATAGCATATATATTTACAGCATATCTTAGGGTCGTGCATGGTCTGCTTATATTTATAGTATTGTCGCCATTGAGAGGCTAGCAAATGCCTTGACAAGGCAGCCAGATTTGAATGCAGCTCGAATACAGCTCGAAGGCGACTTTAGACTGTGCAGATTTGGAATGCAAGATTCTGAGATACTAGGACAGTAGCGCGCCGTGGCTTGAGGAAATTCAATTTGGCAGCAGCTTAAGTTGAACTCGGTTCAAAGTACATGCTAAGTAAGCTCAAAAGTAACATGCCGCCTCCTCCCCAAACCCGACTCGACACAAAAAAACTTGCACACGCCACTCGATAGACACTTTTGACGCTGAAACAACATAAAAGCCAATAAGTTCAATATTTTGCTTTTACAATTTTGCGCATAGTCTGTAGGGCACGGGAGCCTAGAGGAGTGAGGAGAGGGATAGAGAGGCTATAAGTTTCGATTTGCGGGCAAAAGTAGTTTTTTCATTCTTGCAGCAAAGTCGGTGTAAAGTTTCTGCTGTTGCGAGTTAGCTTAGTTTTTGACTTGGTTTTGTCTCAAGTTTTGTCGGAGTCTGTCCGATAAATCATGGGCATTACCCCAAAGAAGTGCCTTCGTAGCAGCATCTAGTGAGATTTTGGGGAAACCGAGCAAAATGATAACTCATAAATTGTGGCTTTTTGGCTTCTGCCGGCAATTGTTATTATTGTACGGCTTTTGGTGATCCTTTGTTGCATTTATTTGTTGGCTAGTTGGACCTTTCCCTTTTTTTTACTTGAGCGCATATTAATTTTGCAAATGTTTTTCGCAAGAAAAGGCCAATTGCAATAAGCTCTGCAAGTGCAGTTCAATTTACTTTTTTGCCCCCGTTTCGTTTCGCTTCGTTTTGATTGTGTTGCGGTGGAAGCAACAGCTTTTGTGCTACGCTGCGCACTTTTTCTATCAAATAACATTTTAGACAATTGCAAACATACTACACCTACTGCACAGTTTTGTGGCATGCTGCAGGCAACAAAAGCATTTCCAATGAGCAGCGCCTTTGTTAGCTAACCTCCCAGAGTCAAAGCTAAATAAATTGGCTAATGTACGAAATACATTGGAGCTGCTGCAGCTTCTGGGCATAGAATTAAACGAGAAGCTTTAAATACAGTTTGCGGAATTCAACATTAAATAATTACATAGATTGTTGAATTCGGTTTGCAGATTTCTGAAGTGATGGTTTTGTGCTTTGCACGTTTAATTGTCCTTCACACCATTGCATCATATTGCAAATTCCCAATAAAATAACAATTAAATTAATATTTAATAAATGCACTAACTGACATACATGCATACATAGATGTACAACTTCTTTTCAGGGCTTTAAGTTATGCATAAATTGCAATTTTGTAGCATATATGTGTGTATTGAAAAAATGAATATTTAATACAGAGCTGAAGGCGAGGCTATTAAATTAAATGATGCGTAATATAATACCAACAATAGCTCTTTCACATTGTTAAAGTACGCATTTTGCTCTAATTAATTAATTCATATTAAATTAAACGCGCTTCGATTTCATTTTAATAACAAGCTGCTTACATTTTACCTTGTCCCAATCAAAACTGCAGCTTTGTTTCTCGCTTGTTTTCACTCCCCATTATCTATCTGCTGGCCAACAAAATCCTTTTGTCCACCTCCCACTTCCCTGAGGTTATTAGCAATTGATTCGATTCGATTTTGAGCTGATTTTAATTAAGCAGTCGCATAATAAGCGCATTTGGTATCAACAACAATTAAAACAACACGCATAAATACACAGAATATGCGTGATATGTATATGTATGCCATTAAATAATGATTATAAAAGCATGTAGTAGCATTGATCCCTCTCTGTAAACATATTGGCTAACTGATTCCCTATACAACATGTTCTAAGGCAAATACTATGCAGTTTTCTTTTTTTGTGAAATATTTAGCCAACATTTTTGTCTATTAGAATTTTAATGTAAACAGTTTGGCATGTTTTAGAAATTGAGTTTTTGTAGGCAAACATTAGCTTGGATTTTTTTAGGAATTGCTTGCTCTATTTGTGCATCTCGTCAATCAGGCTCGTTTAATCGGTTTTTATCTGTGCTTAGGGTATAATAAATCGTAATATTATTATGGCTATTGTTAATGCCATTGCCTACAATGTGCAAACAATGTAAAAATATGTGACACTTTTGATGGAAAAATCTGTAAATGACGAAGAAATTGTTTTGATTTCAAGTGTATTTCCATTGTTTTCACACATTTCATTGTTTATTTAGTTAAATTAAATGAAATTTCAATTTAATTAAATGCCCAGTTACGCCAGAAGTTGTTGATGTTCGAGGCTTCAAGTTACGATTACCATATATGCAAATATACATACACACATACACACACACACATCGATACCCATGCAAGTCAGTAAATAAATGTAATTAGGGACAGGCAAGGTGTGGCGAGCTCATGCATAAGCTGGCTTAATCTGATGCGATACGATGCGATTTTCCGCTCTATTAAATAAAATATATCGAGCCGATTAATTTGTCCCGAAATCGGATTTTAAAATATGGAAAATATTTACAGACAATGCTGCTTGACTTTCAAATTTCTCTGGTAAAATTATTAATATAAATAAATGACTGTATGCAGTTGTTTTTAACTTAATTGTTAACAATTGCTGCAAATACGTGTTACTTAAGTGTGCTTGAAATTGTAATATATTATTTGGAGATGTATGCAGAATATATATTAATGAAAATTATGAATTATGTAGTGATGCCGTTGAAATATTAATTTAAAATATCTAACACAAATAAATGTGTAGCAAATTCATTTACAAAATACTTTCATGCACCTTGACAAATTAAATAAATAGAAGTAGTAGACTTGATAGTCTCACCTGCATCGTTGTCTGCAGGGTATACGAAGATCATAAAACAATGGCAATGGCAGGTGAAAATAATTTAATTCAATTTGTAATGACAAACCTATACAGTTGAACGACTAGAATTAGATGCATATGCGTTTGTAAATAAATTACTTAAGAATGCTTTTCATAGTTTTCCTTGGCTTCTCCTCGGCTCAACTTTACAGCGCTGTAATGTCCTTCAAAAGTGATGTAGTGTTGTTTGTGTTTCTCGAGCCCAATATTGTATACATATATTATGCATTATGTAATGACATGCTTATTATTATTATTCTTGTCGTTGTCGCTTTGTAGTTATGTTATTTACATGAATATATATAAATATGTTGCGGGTAGAGGAGGGCGATCACAATTCATGCAAACTCGTCTCACTAATTGTGACGAGGGGCGCCAATTTGTATAAATTTTGTGCAGCAGGCACACGGCTTACCGGTAGTGTCGTTGTAGCATCCACGACAGTGGCAGCGGCATCCGGCTGCCCATTCTGCTGGACGGTCGTCGCATCGTCGCTGGCTGCTGACACTGATGTTGGCTCCGTTGGCTCAGCGACGTTGTTGGCAGCGGCAGCTGCAAGAGAGAAGCCGTCAACTTATGTTATTGTCTGCCATACATTATATAGTGTGTATATGTATTTTGCATTGCGTTTTAAGTAATTTACATGACGCACCATTATTTGCGGCAGCCGCTTCCGTTGGCGCTGCTGCATCCGCGCTGAGGTTAAGCAGCTGCTCCTTTGGCTGCGACTCTGCGGCGCCTGCTGACTCACTCGTTGTTGGCTGCTTCAGCTCCTGCTCCTGTTCATCTTCCTCCTCGAGCTCCTCCACAATGCGTGTGGCAATGTCGCCATTCTTTGTGGCAGCTGGGGGAGTGCTGGGCGCCGATGCCGTTGGTGTTGCCGTTGCATTGCCATTCTTCAGTATGCCCACCAATGGGGTGCCGTTGCCTGGCTTCTTGTCCTCTTGCGGCAGCTGCAACACAGCACACAGACAGACACACACATAATTAAACAGGCAAAAGCGGTGGAAGGTGAATAAATCTCATTTCAGTGGGCAGACAGACACAATTATTGGATTGTTAATTCAACATGTGCTCACTCACCGCCTTATAGCTGTACGGTGGCAAGGCGCCGCCTGCCGTGCCGCTTGCCGCACCTTTGACACCTGGCGACTCGTGCATTTTGGTTGCCTGCTCTTTCGACCAAATAATGTCCTCGTCCGTTTCGCGCTCGATGCGCTTCTTGTAGGCCAAATGACTGCGATACACCTCGAGCAGGCAGCAGATGACAATGATGACAAACACCGTGGTCAGCGTAATGAACAGCATCTGTGTGGAGTCCTCCTTCTTGTCCACATCATAAACGAATCTCGATATGTAGGGCACTCGCTGTGGCGGCTCCTCGACCCACGGTTCCGGTATCTACCCAGACAGATGGTCGGTCAAAAGCGTATCAACAAAAGGTGCATTCATTAGCACAATTTGGCGCCTCGTTTGGAAGCCACTCGGTCCCTCGTAGCCCCCACTTTTTGAACTCATACTCACCATGCTTACGTTTACCATGGGCTCTTGGGTGGGCTGCTCACTGACATCGAATTTGGCATTACACTGTGCACTGCGTACGCCCTGCGGATTTATGACTGTTATGTTGTCCGCACCGGATTTGGTGAAGAGCATGTACTCCTCCAGTGGCTTCATAATGTGCCCATTCACCTGTATGTAGATGTCTGTCCAGCGTGGCCAGCGGTCAATTGGGAATATTGGTTGAAATTTTCATTAGTATTGGTCATTAATTCAAATTGAAATGCAAATGTGTTGTGTGCCAGTCAAGGCGACGTCGCCTTGAGTCAGCATTCGATGTGAATACAAAGTCAAATCACAGACGGCAAAGGGACTTCAGGAGGGAGAGGGGAGGAACAGAGAATTCTCTCCCCGCTCCTACTATATAGCTTTGCTCATTCGTGCATATTTAATGCTTTGCCGAAATTAGCAATAAAAATTTTAATACCTAAAGTTAACTGCCCGCTGCTGTTGTTCTTGTTCTTGTGGTTGTTGTTATTGTTGGGCGTGTATGTCGATAGTAGATTTGGATGTGGCCAACGAATGCACACTGATTAAATGCTGGCTAGGATATGGCCAAAGGAAACGAAAATAAAATTAGCTTGATTTCTTTTGGTTTCACATAATATAGACGCTGACCTGAAGAATATTTTCGTTTGCAATATGAAATGCAAATGTCTTTGCAATTATTTTGCTTTGGAAAAACTAATCAATCAATGCTGAGAGAAATATTAAAAAATGACGAAGTTGATGTCTCTAATATGTATTGATTTTTACTCTCAACATATTTCTATTTATGGGCCATTAAAAAGTAAGTATACATGAAATGTTGTCAGCAGTATATTGATTTTGAATATATTTTATAAATTCAATAATGAAATTGATTTTTGTAGTCAATGAATTCATGGTCATGGTCAATTAAAATAAAAGTGTGGTTCAAAGCAACAGAAATTCGCGTGTTAAAACAAATGTTGTTCAAAATATATTGATTTCAAAAATACTTGTCGACTTTCATAAATTATAAATTGTGATCAATAGTGTTGATAAACTCAAATAAAATACAAATAGATGAATTCGAAGAGCAAATCTTCATTGTGGACTAAAAAAATTTATTTCTGACATTAACTTCAAAAAAAGGATTCTAAATACTTAATTGTAATTTTAATATTAGCAAATGATAAAATAATTTCAGCAATATTAATTATTTTGGGCGTTCAACTGAGTTTATATAACTAATTGTATAATATTTCAATAAATTGCACGCAATTTATTTGCATTCGTAATTACGAATAAATGCAAATAAACAGCGCACTTAATTGGATTGAAATGTCAAAGTAAATAAAATATTCATTCACATCGACATTTTGTATAACACCACGCGATAATGGCATAAAGGAAGTTATATATATATATATATATATATATTCTGCACCTCTTGAGTCATTTAAACAAATTTAAAGCCCTCAAAATGGATGCGAAACAATTTCAATTATTGCAATTGATATTATGGACATTTAAGTAAGCTCCCAGGGCAAACTTTTTCAATATCCATTTTGGGGAATCCAGTGTGCAGCCAGCTGATGACCTGGGGAGGGGGTGGGGGGTGGGGGGTGTGTCGTAGAGAGAGGCGGGCGTTGGCCCTGTTTATGGCCATTGGCAAACTAACGCGCTTCGATGGTCGCTTTAATGGGCCACGTTTTAACAGCTCGCACACATGCGCATGTGGCGCGTGTGACTGGGGCGTTTCAATATGTGTGTGTGTGTGTGTGTGTGTGTGTGGGGCGTGGCGTTAGCTGAGCTAACAGCTGGCTAGCTAGTTGAGAGCTGAGCTGAGTTTTAATCAAAGCATGTGTGTGTGTGTTGGCCACAGCAAGCACAGCAGCAGCAACAACAATTTAAATATGAGCCACAGTAAATCTTAAGCGCAAAAACTGACAAAATTTATGGCATCGACCACGGAAATGACTTTTTATGGCGTCGAATAAATTTAATTTTTGGTCAACAAAGTGGTTGCAGTTGCAGTGGCAGTGGCAGCCACCCTGCAAAGAGCCGGCTGCTTGCCCCAGTTCATAAACATGCTGCAACACGACAGCCACGATGCCACCACGTGGCAGTGACTTGATGAGCCAACAAGAAAAGGCGACGCAGCTTCACTTTGTGCACTGTTTTATTTTTGTTGTACTTTTTGGAGTAGCAAAAGAAATTAATGGGCAGGCGAGCGTAAATTTATGACTGTCTCTTTGGACAAAGCACACAAGCGAGATATTCGGTTACTTGGTTTCTTCGGTTACTTGGCTACTCACTTGACAGACAGCCGCTGTAGCTCTTAAAGACGGCGAAGCGTGAATCCGTCGTATTAATGCCACCGATCTGCGCCCGATTTGCGCCCTCATCGAACGTTGTGGTAAGCACGCGTGCCGCAAAATCCGTCAGCGGCACCTGCTCGCGATCAATGTAGAGCACGGCCTGGGTGCCGTTGCGAACGTAGTAAACCGAGTGCCTGGCGCTGTTCAGGAAATTCCGATCGATGCGTGCACCCACCGTCTGGCCGCGTTCGCGATCCTCCTCGAACTGCAGGTAACCGTCGCTGGTGATGGCCAAGAGGAGGTAATAGCTGCGCTCGGCGGCCGTCTGCAGCAGCAGCATAATGCGATTGGCGCGCCGCAAATCGAACGATGAGAAGGCCAACTGTAGGCGCACATAATCCACACGACCCGAGCTGGGCAGCTCGAATTTGCGTTGCAGCGTCGACTCGCCGCTGAAATCGGCGCCCTTCTCCACCGAACAGAACTCGCCCAGGAAGCTGGTATGCTCGCAGTCGCAGGTGGACAACTGTTCGGCAAAATGCTCCTTGCAAATGCCGCCATTTTTGCACGGTTCCGCATCGCATTTGATCTGGCAATTTGGCAGCACACCCTCCTGAGCTGCATGTGTGGGATGAGAAGAATTAGGTAAGGTTTTAAAAGGGAGGGTGCAGCAGGCATAAATGATTTTTGCGGCCTAGCTTAAACGCTTCACTCGCTGGTTTGGCAATTTCCGCGGTCTACGTTGTGTGCGGCCGCATAAATCATACGCCGTGTAGCCATCGTTTGCGCCTGGAGTTTATCGCATTGGCATTAATCTTGGTGCCACAAAGTGGCTCAAGTGCATGCCCAACAGGCGCTGCACTTAGCGGAAATTGCATGCATATTAAGTTGCAACAGTACGTGGCCTATAAGCTCGCCCCCTCCCAAATGACATTAGACTTTGGCCAACGGCAACGGCAACGGCAACGGCAATGGCAATGGCAACGGCATTGGCTTTTGCGGCACTGAAAATTGATTTATAGCAAACGCTACGATTACTTACTGGGCGCTATATTCCTTTCATTGATTTCCGCCAAGTCGATCAACTGGGCGCCGATTTTGAGGCCACGTATGCAGCCAATGTAGCCCTCCAGAGCCGGTGCATCGAGATTGGGGCGCAGCAAATTCGCCGGATCATAGCCGCCAACGTGGAACTGAAAGTACTCGGTGGGCGGTGCGGGCGGTCGATGGGGCGATAGAACCTCTGCAAAATAAACAAAATCAAATGAGGCACACACACACACACAGGCACACACAAAACCTAGCTATCCTTAGACTGAATGAATGTGTGTGTTTGGATGCGGAAATGAGCCTTCATTTGCCGTGGCATTTCGGGTTTTGTGCTATAGCATGGCGAGCTTGAGTTTGTCTAATTGAAATGTTTGCCCAAAACCCGTTTCAATGTGCCATTCAGCCGGCTATCTATGGCTGCTAGCTGCGGTCCTGCATGCCAATCCGAACTATGTGTCTGCTCCCGTCTCTCTCTCTCTCTCTCTCTCTCGCTCTATTTCTCTCTCTTTATATATCTATTTAGCAGTCTGTCTCGCTGTCTGTCAGCAGCTGTCTGTCTATAATTCCAGTTAACGCATTTAATTACATAAGTGCTCATGTGTTATTCTGTGCAAAGTATTGACGATTTGCCATCCAACTGTAGCATTCATGGGCTTGCCCAAAATTCGCATTCACATTACATTCACGACGGGTAATTATGATTGATTTTCTGTAGTAGCATGCTGTGTGTGTGTGTGTGAGAACGAAACCAAATTGCTGGCAATTGCTGTTTGCAGCATTGAGTTACGAGTTCTTTGATTGATTTGCCCATTTACCCTAAAACGTGTGCCGCATGTGGAGCTGCAGCATGCAACATGCTGCATTCAGCATTTAAGTGCAACATATGAACACTACGCTACTGCACATCCTTATATATCCTTATTAATTAAAGAGCCCATTTCAAAGCTTGTTTAACACAATTGAAATTCTAGCCAAGCACTGCGAGAATAACTGACGCATTTTCATTACCACAACAACAAAAATTACTAAATTTTCAAATTTGCTGCGCAAATCATATGTATGTGTTGTTCGGTCTGTTTGTTGTAGGCTACAAATTAGCTAATTTGATAAAAGATACTGTTGGAAATTCTCTTGAAATCTATCAGCTGCAAGCGGAACAAAATAAACATTTTTTATTAAACTCTTGCATTCGACGATGTTTGGCATCTAAAGTTAAAGTACGAAAATCTGCAGCTCAAAATTTTAAACTATTGTCTATTGTACAACTCTTTCAAACACCTCTGATAAGGTGTTGCTATGCATTTAATACAAAAAAATCTGTTCAAGTTTTGAAGAAAGTGTATGGAAGATAAATATTTTACCGCTCAAACTTTATAATAAACCACATTTATTACCAAATATAATTCAACTATAGTTTGCCATGTCCCTGAGAATATTTCTTGCAGTGTTTGTGTATTTGTTTTGGAAAGTGTGCTGCTGAAAGTGTCTGTTAGACTTAATGGTTTTGCGATTTAATTTATAAAGTAATTCGATTAGGTTTATTAAACAATTGAATAGTTACGATAAATTGCCTCAGGCCAAATATTACTGCTGTACGGTTTGTGCACTTCAATTGCGAATTCAATTTGAATTTGCCACCGACGACAGACAGACGGACAGACGACAGTCAGTCAGTCGACTGTTTTTGTCCAAAGCTAATTCGTTCGACAAACATGCGATAGACTCGATTATAAAATGCGCTTTCCGCTTCAACAATTCGTTTCTGGATTTTATTAACATATTCTCGCTTCAAAACATTTCAAACAGTTTCATGTTTTTTTGTTCATTTTTTGATTTCATAGCGTAGTGAAAAAGTTTTCAAACCATTTCAATTGCTTTCATTCAAAGTACTTTCTTTCTGTTTTATTTGCGTTTATTTTAACGCATACATATTCGCAAAAACTCGCCCATAATCACACACGAACACACACACACATGACATGAAAAAGAAGGATTTGAAGTGCAAATTATTTGAAGCGATCGCAGTGCAGAGATTTGAACAGCTGCTGCTGCTGGTCGCTGGTTGTAGGTGTGTGTGTGTGAGAGAGAGAGTGTGTACATTTTTGGCATTTTTGCAACTTTACTTGCTAAACTATTTTGAAAATTTTCATGCTGCGCTTGGCGGCGCATAAAAAAGTCACTCTCAGCAGCGGCAGCGTTGCAAGTGCTGCCAACGGCAACGAGTGCTGCCAGTTAAAGAGTTGCGACGTTTTCGCTTTGCCATAAAACCGAAACAACAACAATAACAATAACAACAAACGGGACAAAGCTAGAGGACGACAGCCTTTGTTGGTTCAATAACTCGCAGTCAAAAATCTAAACAAACAGGCGACAACAACAGCGACGACGACGCTAAGGCAACGCCAAGTCAATGTTCGGGCATGTCAGAGTTTACGGCGTCGGCGGCGTGGCTGGCGGCATAGCCGGGGCTGGGGGCGGCGCTGGCGACGCCGACGTCTCCATGTGCTGCACGACCGACTGGTCGCCGCCGTGGCGCATCGCCAGTCTACAGCCAACCATCGAGCAGAGCGTTGCCATCATGTACGGCCGTCTGCCGGGCACGGGGAATGCCAACAACGCTGCCGGTGGCTCGAATTTGGCGCATGATCGCATCAAGATTGGCTTCTGCACGGACCTGGACAAGTCGGTGCTGGTCAACAACTTTGAGAAGCGCGGCTGGCATCAGGTGAACGGCGATGACGATTGGCATTTCTATTGGGCCGGCGTCCAGACGTGCCGCAACATCTTCAGCGTCGACAGCGGCTATCGCATGCACGACAATCAGATGATCAATCATTTTCCCAATCACTACGAGCTGTCGCGCAAGGATCTGCTGGTGAAGAACATCAAACGGTATCGCAAGGATCTCGAGCGCGACGGCAATCCGCTGGCCGAGAAAACCGAATCGAACAATTCGAGTGGCACTCGTTACGTCTACCTGGACTTTGTGCCCACCACATTTGTGCTGCCCGCCGATTACAATATGTTCGTCGAGGAGTATCGCAAGTTTCCGCTGAGCACCTGGATTATGAAGCCGTGCGGCAAGTCGCAGGGTGCCGGCATTTTCCTGATCAACAAGCTGTCGAAGCTGAAGAAATGGTCGCGTGAAGCGAAGGGTCCGTTTCATCCGCAGATCGCCAAGGAATCGTATGTGATCTCACGCTATATCGACAATCCGCTGCTGATCGGCGGCAAGAAATTCGACCTGCGTCTCTATGTGCTGGTCGCTTCGTTTCGCCCCCTCAAGGCATACCTCTTCAAGCAGGGCTTCTGTCGCTTCTGCACCGTGAAGTACGACACCAGCGTCACGGAGCTGGACAACATGTACGTCCATCTGACCAATGTGAGTGTGCAGAAGCATGGCGGCGAGTACAATACGCTGCACGGCGGCAAATGGTCCGTCCAGAATCTTGCGCTCTATCTGGAGGGCACGCGTGGCAAGGAGGTCACGGATCGTCTGTTTGGCGCCATCTCCTGGTTGATTGTGCACTCGCTGCGCGCCGTGGCGCCTGTGATGGCCAGCGATCGGCATTGCTTCGAGTGCTATGGCTATGACATCATCATCGACAATGCATTGAAGCCGTGGCTGGTTGAGGTGAATGCCTCGCCCTCGCTGACATCGACCACGGTCAACGATCGCATACTCAAGTACAAGCTGATCGATAACATTCTGTCGGTGGTGCTGCCGCCGGATGGGGTGCCCGATGTGCGCTGGAATAAGATACCCAGTCTCGATGCGCTGGGCAACTTTGAGCTGCTCATCGACGAGGAGCTGGCGGCCCAGGATGAGGCCCAGAACAGTACCAACAATTCGCATGCTAAATCATCGAAGTTAAACAGTCGCTGGAAGTGACGTGGCCACAATCCATCAGAGACAAAACGACAACGATGTGTTCTTTTATCACTAAGTAGTAAGTAGAGTAGCGTAGTGTGGAGTTCTTTGTCTGCGCGCATTCGATGCCGTGTCCACTATCAAAATAAACGACTGAATAATAACGTTTGTAGGTTCATTTAACACACTTGAAAGAAACACCTGATAGCATACAAATGTATATTCTTAATCATCTTGTCAGTTCATATATAATTAAATAAAAAACCCTCTTTTGAGCTGTTTTCTCTAAGTTTTCCAAGAAATTAATTACGACTATATAACTAAGGTTTTTAGCTTAATTCAGCACACTTAAAATTCACACATGATGTATACAAATTAAGCAAGTTTACATCTATTGATTTCTAAATAGAAAAATGTTCTATCTGTTGAGCTATATTCTCTAGATTATCCATGAAACTAATAATTACTTGACATTGCCATACACTCAGATGTTTCTGTTTGTTCTCTAGCTTAATTAAGAAACTAATTATTACTTGACTTTGCCATCTAATAAGATTTTTCTGTTTATGTAAGTTTCTGCATTTCAATCAAATTGATTGCTTTTTTCTTCATAATCGTCAAGGTTAATCAAGGTAAACATATTGCCTTTCTGAATGTAGTAATTTCTTGAATTTATTTTAAGTAAATAGCTCAGAAATGTAAAGAAATTAAACCACTCCAAAATATAAAGTTAGCTAATTACTTGGCACAAGTTTAATTGATGTCTTCAATAGTCTATTTGGTGACTTACCCTTCTCGGGATTGCTCCAGGGTCGATTGGCGTACTCGTCCAGCAGCAGTGTGCCACGATCGATGCTCACGCTGCGCTGATTCACATGCATGCGTGTCTCCTGCTCCCCTCTGACGATGGCCACCTGAATGCTCTTCAAATTGGCCATCAGCGTTTCGTCGAGCAGCGTTAGATTCACAATCTCATCGCCATAGTTGTAGAGGAAAACGATTTCGCGTGCCTGACTGATGTACAAATGCACAAAGTTGTTGTAATGATCGTTGGCATAGAGCACCAGTGAATTGGTGTCGTAGGTGCGCAGATTAATCAACAGATTCTGGCTGAGAATGCCCTTGAGCATCTCACGTTCGCCCTCGATGCCGTTGAGTAAAATTGCTGGTGTGGCAGCGACGCTGAGATAGTTGCGCATTAGGAACGATTCGCGATTAATGAAAGTCAAGGCCTTCTCATTGATGTCTGCGGAAGCAAAAGCAAATTATCCTTCACTCTTCCTTTCTCTCAGAAAACTTTATACTCACTTGTCTCGCAGAACTCGCCAATGTGCGCCCAGGGATTGTTGCAGACGCACTTGAAGCTGCTCCAGAGTTCCTTGCACTGCGCTCCATTGCGACACGGCGATGGCACACAGGATGGCTTGCAGTCCTTGATAATCTCCGACAGATGCACCGACATATAGCTGTAGATATCGAGGATTTCACCATTGACGACCAGGCCACGGAAGCAGCCAATAAGTCCGGCCTTAACCGACAGTTTCTTCAGCAGATCGCTGCAACAACAGCCGTTGGCAATTGATTAAGGATTATGGTATGTATTATGATGACCTTGTCATTTCATATTCAATAAGTTGGCTAGCCACGGCTTATGGCAGCTGCAGTGGCAAATAAAAAAAATGTCATTCACATCGTGACCCCACAAGCTCAACTTTATCTGACTTTATGCAAATAAATTGTGACCCCTCAGCGCGCACAATCCCCAACTCAATTCCCATTCTCATCTCAATGGCAATGTTGATGCGGCCGCGACGCCTTTCAGTTTTGAAGTTTCGCCACCGGCGCTGTAAATCGACGACAGACGCTGAGGGAGGGGTTGGAAAGAGGCACTGTAAAGGTCCGTTGCCGACAACGACGATTGCAAGTCGCTACAATCGCTGGCAATAGTGGAAAAAGTTTGCCTCCCTTCTACCGTCCCGTTGGCCGTCTTTCAGCTACATTTTTTGAGCTTTTTTTATTTGCAGTTTGCCTGCTATTCACCCTACTTAAATCCTTTTTATACCCTGCCTGAGCATCGACAACTTTCACTAAGTTACATATTAAATTATGCATGGGGCAAACTTGCTGCTCGTTCAGTTTCCAATCGCTAATTATTATAAGCTGGGACGGTCTTTTATCTTCAAGGCATGTGACTTTATTGTGGAGGTTTAGACTGATTAGCAAAACTATGAATACAGTCAAATAAAGCAATTTCGATAAATCTAAATAAATATGAAATATGGGAATAGCATAGAATATTTAATCTCTTAATTGTTTTTGTATATTACAATTCCTTTAGACCTTAAGTAGAATATTCAATACTCGATACTCGATTTTTATATCAAACTTGCTTAAGATCTTCTAGTAGTTACAAAGCAAAACACATTTATATAAATTCAACTTGTCTCAGAACCTTTCTATACATTTTCTCATACATATATTTCACATTCATTCTCGCATTTCTTCAGCTTCTTTGAAGTTAGAGTAAGACAACTTCGTTTAGCTGAAATGCACGCCTTTTATCTTGCTTTCTAGAACTTATAACCGTACTTTCACTTTTTTTCCCACCAATTTGCAAGTTTCGTTCGCTTTCAACTTTTGTGCAGAGTACAGAGAACATTCCTTGCAGTCCCCTTCCCACCATCTCCTCCCGCGCCCCATTCCGCGCAGCTCAATAGCAGGACGTACCCTTTTGGTAGCACTTACTGCGCTTTGGTCTCGCTGTGTTGGCCAACAATGAATTGGCCAATAAAATCTCAAGTGTAAGCTTTTGAAAATTAAAGTGGCGGAAATGTCTTGTTTATACGCGAGGAGCGCAGCCAAAAAGAAACTTGCTCAAATGTCTTTCTAAATTATGTAAATTTCATTACAAGTCGCCAGCGAGCGTTGTCTGCGAGAAGCTCTAAGCAAAATTAAAATTCTTGTTTAAAATAAAAGAAATTCCCAACTCACACCCACACACACATAGACGCACAATTCTCTTTGGGGTTTCTTTGCAATTCCATTTCTATTTCACTTACTTTTGTTGTATTTTCTCTCCCTGTATTTTTTATTGCCATTTTCTTTGGTGTTTTGTCACCGCTTTGCGTTGTAATTGTTTGCTAAGTCGCGTAATTGTTCTTTAAGAGTCAAAGTTATTGAATAAAGCCAAACGAATTGGTCAGCAGCAATCGCAATAATCAACTCGCTAATGCGTTGCCATACTTGAGTTACGATCCTCTCCTCCCACAAAGAAAAAAAAAAACCAGCGGAGAGTCCTTTACGTAATTGCAATCTGCAGCTTGTACTCGTAAGCTCTTAAGTCATTAGTTTTTTGCAAACGTGCTCTGCATTTTTGTGTGCATGTGTCACATGTTAATTTTTAATACCCCATCCGCGAGCGGAGAACTTCTAGAGGGTATGCAGGACTTACGAGCGAGTGAGAGGAGACGGTAAAATAGATAGGAAGACTTCACTAAACATACAGTTGCTTCAAGGCAAGGCAATTATTATTGGCAGTTATAAAATATATTTTGAATTTTTCAGTTGATTTTAAGCATTTTCTCTCAATGCAGAGTCTATAAAGTTAATTGTTTTCCGTAACATTACAATACTTTCTAGGGAGCTGTCTAGTCGTGCTCTCCTACCCTTTTCGTTCACACTTGTTTTTTCGTTTACTCATACTCTCGACGTCAACGTCAGCGACAGGCAGCATTGCGCATACGCCACGTGTTACCGTCGAGGGGACGCTGGAGTCAACGGGTTTTGTGCGACGCGTGATGTGCGCGGGTTGTAAAATGAAATTTAGCGCTTTGCCTTGCAAATGATGTGCCGTCGACTGGCTGACACTTGGCTAAAAGGATTTGCACGCTTGCTGCCCACCGAAATAAAAATGTAGAGTATTGCAAAAAAAGCAAAAGAAAAACACATGAACATGAATTCCAAAAAATTGCACGAAAATTACCGGCAATAAAATGAAAGAAGTTTGACAGCCTATACTATGTGAATAGAAGACAGCTGCAGTTTTTCGTGGGGCGGGGGAAGCGTGGGGAGAGGAGAGCAGCACATCGGGATAGGGGGTAGTGGGAGGGGTGATTGGGGAGAGGGGAGGGAGTAAAATCCTATTAACGTTGCAAACGCGCAAAGTGCGAAGCAATTAAGAATTTATTTAACACCGTCACAAGCAATTAAGCACTTTTCATTCATTCATGGCCGCTGCGACATACGCGACACGCGACAACCGACAAACGACCCAACGACAGCCGACAGTGACACATTTTCCCCATTGGCGGACACGGAACGTTGCAGTTCCAAACTGGCTCCTCCAGCTGCCAGCGACAACGTTGTTGTTGCCCCTGCTATTTCCTGCAGCGTGTGCGGCAAATAATTCGCATATTTGGCACGCCACTTGTCTGTGTTTTTTGGCCATGCTGCTGCATCTGCTGCTCCCGGCGGGTAATCGATGACCATGCAAATGATCAACACGACATAGGACACGAGTGCTGATGCTGTCGATGCTGCTGTTGCTGCTGCTTTTGCTGTCGCTGTTTCTAAACAACATGACATGGCCAGAACCGCTGTTAAAAACCCGATTACAACAATCATTAGCAGCAGCACTTTCAGCCTGCATGTTTCTACCACCCCCGCCCCGCCCTGACTTTTTGCAGCCGAGAATATTCGATATTTTTAAATAGCGCGCGAAAACGACGTTGTGGGGCAATTAAAAGCCCATCGATATGCTCGCTCGCTCGTCATTACTCTACTTTAATGTGCCCCGCTGCGTTAAGGTAAAATCTTTCCTCCATCTTTATCTCTCTCCCTCTCTCACACTCTCTTTCTCTTCTTTATGCTCTATCACTTTACTCTCTGTCTCGTTCGTTTCAGCCGTGTCTGCGTCAATATGTTGATTAACTCATTTATTTATGAGCTGGCACTGATTCCGCTTAATGGCTTACAGTGTATCCTTGCCTTCCTGGCAGCCTTTCAGCCTCATAGCCTTATAGCCTTACAGCCTTGTCGTGCCCTTGTAGGCGCCAAGTGCATCAATATACCTATACTCTGCAGCCAATAACACAGCCAATGGGATGTATGCCATCAAATAAAAGTATAATTAATACGAGTCATAGTTAAATAGTAGCTTCTAATAATTTCATTCGTTGTTTGAATGTCTCATTGATCGAAATGAATCTGCCTTAATCGCATATCACTATATATTTAAGTTTTATATGCATTGCACTGATTTTGTTCTAATTATTTTCCCTGGTTAATGGCAGCTAATATTCAAAAATATTTTATAGGCGCGAATTGAAGCAGTGAGAGCTCGTCGATCATTGGCATTTGCGCATTTATTGCATTATATGTTCGCGGGCTTGTAATTTTACGCTGTTTTCCCATTGCCCTTTCACACAGATGCCGAGCGTACGTAATTCTTTTTTATTTTGGATAAATAAATTGAACTCATTAATTGGCCGAGTGAAATGCGCCTGGGCTTGGTTTTTGGTTTGCCCGGGTTTTGGGGCTCGGGCTTGTATAAAGCACAGCACTTTACCGTTAATTACTCTCGCGTGTTTACCGCTCATCGAAATTTTATGAATGGGTCGCTATGTGGTGCGGTGGCATTTGCGGTGGTGCGTACGTTTTACTCCATCTTTTTTCTCGCTTCTCCTTTTCTCGCTTTCGCTCTGGTTTGAGGTTAAGTGCAAATGTGTACACATTTTCTTCATTTCTTTTTAATTTTTCAATTTGATTTTGCACATTTTTAATAATTCAACCAACACACACACACACACATATATATACACTTAAGTGCCCCAGACCAAAAACCCTTTGCCCCAAAACAGCTGCCACATCAGGCTCCCTTCTATCTATGAGTCGGCACAACTGTCTGTCGCTCTACTTATGCGTATGTAAGTGTGTGTGAGTGTACGTGCAGAAAAAACAACTTTATAAATTATGTCAATCAAGCATAAGCGCGTTTTAAGTGCGACCCCAACTGCCAACTGCCAAAGAGGCAGCAGCCAAAGCGAATGGGGTAAAAAATATAAAATGAGCACGAGTTGGGGGGGGCGACTTTTGACGCGAGCCAGCAAGCGCCATCCCCCCTCCCTCTCTCGCTCTCCTCCCCACGCTTCGCACTCTTGCTTTTTGCCATGGCTTGATTATTGATAATGACTTTGAAATGAATTTCCAGCGGGAAGTTAATTTAATTATGGCAATTCTTTTGATAAGCACGCGTTCGCTCTTTGTGCGCAATGTGGTGCAAATGAGTTGAGTGCGCGGCTAGGGAGTTAACAGGATTAAAACCACATTTTATTAAAACAGTTGTTTAATTACCAGCAACTCATGAAAAAAAGGCGAGAAGACGAGCAGACGAGCAGCTTAGCGTCCTTGACCAGATTTCTGAGCAGCAAAATCAGCGTAGGCAGCGCGATAATCAGCAACAGCCTTAAGCCAACACTTTGACTAACTATCTATCTGTCTGTTTGTGTACTTCCAGTTGCAACTGGCACTTGCCACGTAGCACTTAGCGCTTGCCAGTTAGTCGCGCGTTTATAATTAAAACGTAATTGCGGCAATAAATTGCATAGACCGCAATGGCCAATGGCGAGCGTAATGGCGACCAATTGAGCGGTAGCCGCGAGTTTTTGCACTGTGGTTATGTTCCGTTCCCCCCAAGCTATAAAAACGTTTCTACCCCCCACACACACACACAGTGTGCTGTAGATAACATGCTGGTGCTATATCAACGTCGTGTCGCAAAGTACTTACAATGTGGCGCCACCAATGTACATGCTGCCCTCGAACGGTCCGAACTCCTCCTCGGGCAGCAGGTCGAGCATCTGGTAATCGGTATTTATCATGAAGCGCACATGATATTGGTTATAGTCAATCCATATTTTATGCCATTCGCCGCCATTCAACCTACAATTGCCAATTGGCAAATGCAACAATTAACGATAATCGATGTGAATTGCTTACACGACTTGCCATTTAAGTTCCATAGCAAATTGCTCTCATCATCAAATGATACTCGATGCTTACCTGCGATGCGAGTTAATCACCAGCTCCCTAGTGGTTCCTGTGCTCAGCGTAAAATTGAATGTCAGCTGATAGTCACCGGTTAGGGCCACCATGAACGATGGATAGTGTGCGCGTATGGGTGGCTGGAACAACAGTATCGCCTTCTCGCCGGTGGTGCGAAACGAGAACGCAATGTCGCCCTTGCGCCAGCCGGGCACCTCGATGTACGACTGCGATGTTGTGAAGGTGACCACGTATTTCTGTGTATCTGTTGTATTACGATTGGCATTAGTTGCAACTTAGAAGTTGCTGCTGCACTCACTTGTCTCCACGCACTCGAGGGGGCCGAGTGTGATGCGGCCCTGGGCCTCGTCGTCGAGATCCTTTTGCTGTAGGAAATACATGTTGGTGATGCCCAAACTGTGCGGTTCCTGATAGTAGCCCTCGTCCGAATTCCATTTGTTCTCCTTCACATCGCAGTTGCATGATTGATTCGGGTCCACGCACGTCTTGTTCACCGAGCACGGGCAAGCACCTCTGTGGAAGGCGTTGACGTGGGCGTGGTCAGACAGGGGTCGCACAAAAATTACAATAAAGCAAAAAGGTGAAAGGCATTAAAACAAAACACCAGCAAAAAAATGAAACGAAAGAAAACACAGAACAACGCATACATTTGCATGCATTTGAGGCGGTTCTGTCGACAGGGCTGCCGGCAATTTGACGAGTCCACTTTGAAGTGACCGATGCGACAGGGAACCGCAGTGAGTAGAAAAGCAGGGAGACATAGAGAGAGAGAGAGACTGAGAGAGAGAGAGTGGGAGGGCAAGAGCCACTCGGTGTAAGGATTCCTCTCGGCGATTTATTGTCGGCATTTTTGTTTTGCAATTTATAAGTGCTACTATACACTTAAGCTCTACTCCCAAATTGCGTATATGGACTTTAGGAGCACGTTTGTCACATAGTTAATGATTAAAAAATTAATTGGAATCGTATAACATGCGCAAAATCAAAGAAAGAATTAGATTTTGCCTAACTGTGTATGATTTCTGTTTACTTGTATTATATTAACGCATGAAATCTTAACCAGCCAATAATTCATTCAAATACTAAACAATGCTAAATAACATATGCTGCAACTTTTTGTAATCAACTCTGCATTTCAAAAATGTGTTAAACTAGATTAGTTAATGCACGTAAATATATTAAACCACTGAGGCCTCCTAGCCGCATGCATCACTAGTTTATTTTATCGTTTTGCTTGCATTTTTTTGTTAAACATTTGATTGCTACTATTTGGCTTGTCATCTGTCCCCCTTTGAAGGTATCAGCTAATAAACCTTGACTCTCAAATCCTGTAGAGTATTGGAGTAATCTTTTACCCACGCTGGCCAATGGCACTTGCGATGGTTTTGTTTTTAGCTGCTGTACGTATGCGGTTTGTGAATGCATGTGCCACATCCGTTTCCGCTTTAGCGTTGGCAAGCTGCACAAAACTAAGCGGCTGGCTGGCAGCAAACGGGAAGCAAAGCTCGAGCGAAAGCCAAAGCTACAGAGACCACACTGCACAGCTAACCGAAATCGGCACTAGCAACAGCAGCAGGCAAAACATGAGCAGGAGGCAGGCAACAAGCAAGCAAGCAAAGCAAACAAACAAACAAACAAACAAACGATGCTGTCAAATTTTGAATGAGTAAAGACCAAAACTACGATCCAATGATGGATGGCTCAATGGGTTGCTACCCACAAACACAGAGAACAAGACAACAACTACAGAAAAAAAAAAAAAAAAAAAATAGCGAGCTCGCTTCATTTCTACATATACATATGTGTGTGTTTTTTTGCGAGCTGTTGCTGGACTTTTTCTTTGGTCATACTGCATAAACACACTCACACGAACACACTGATTTCGGCTTTAGAAATTGTACTAAAGCGTAGTTTGATATTCCTCGTTCGTTGCCAATCGTTCAAAGCAGATCCATTCAGTGAGGAAAGAAGTGAACAGAGAGACCGAGAGTGAGAGAGAGACGAAGCGAAATGAACACTGTTTAGGCTGTAGAATTGATTTAGTGAAAGCGGAAATTAGTGACGCACACCGAAACGGCAGCCAGGCAGGGAAAAAAGCAAGTTTAAATTGCTGCCAGCAGCTGTTGCCTACTTGCCAGCGCATGATGTATTGTCAAAGTCCTTTGGGACTGGCGTGGTAACGGGTTGGCGTGGCGTGGGGCAAAAGGACACGGAGATGGCGTAAAGAAATTAGGCGTAAAGACTAAATTTCTGCACAAAGCCATTCATTTTAAAAAGGCTGCCATAAGAAAAATTACCCAGCAAAAGTTCAAAATACAAAATAAAAAACGAAGGAAAGAGTTGTTCGACAATATGGCGGCAACGCACACACACACAGATACACACACATACACGCATACACATTTGCAGTGATGTTGGCAGATACACATGAGCGAGGACGCAGTCATAAACCTTATTAGCGCTGAGCCGGAAACATATTTGCCCGACATAAATACAATTCAGCCTTTTATGCCTAAATAAGTATGCCGTGCTCTTTTGTTTTGCACTTTTGCAATTTTGTATGTTGCTTCTTCACTTTCGGTATTCGCCATAAATTTCTGCCTGCCTTCCATCCAACTTTTATAACCAACCTCCGGCTGTGCTTCTTTCAGTTATGGGTATTGGATGTGTGTGTCTTCTCATGTGTTTCCCTTCTTGCTGTCGAAAGTCAATGCTTAGGATTCGTCTTTGTTCCTGCCACAAGGTGAGCAGCCCTTTGTTGAAATCATTTCAATTTTCAATTATTAATCTGCATTTATTTACTTATACTTGGGAGATTAATATTTGAGAATGCAAATTCGATTCTTTGATTTACTTTAATTATTCTATATTCGTAGCTAACTTCAGCTTCACGCCCCCATTATGCAGTCTGTAAATTAGCATATTCATTTTATTTAATTGTTGTTGGCTTCCATTTTATTTCTATTTATCCCACGTAATTCACAGCTAAAGCTGGCATAAAGTGGTATTGTTAATATCTCATATTTATCATATTTAAATGCTATGGTAACCGCTTTTCGAATTATATTATTATTGGGGTATTAAATTGTCTTATATTTTTAATAATATTCATAAGCTATTAGAGTTTATAAATAATTTTTTTAGACAAGCAAACTTTCAACTTTCTTTACACCGAATTTTTACAATGTCTTTTAGTATTTAAAGCATTTTTATTATTTTTTAAAATTAAAAATTGTATATATTTCTAATTTATTCAACTTTAGTGGAGCTTTTTATTAGGAGTTCACATTTGGAATACTGAAAATTGTGATTCATAACTTTGTTTTTATTACGAATTTCAACAAGCTATAATATTAAAATATACGTTTTATAGTGCAACGTAAATTCGACGAATACAGCTTGGAATTTTGAGAGTTTCTTCTTCTTGTTGTTATGCAACATTCGCTCGGGTTTTCAGCGCCATAAAATGTTATGCTCCAATGAATAGAAACAAATGCCGCACATATAACTTAACCAAAGGCCGCATAAAAGAGACGTAGGCGGGGTCGAGGTGGACTTATATAGGAGAAGCAATGAAGTAGGCAACAGTTTTGAACGCACACACACACACACACACACATACACCAGTCGAATGTATACGCACATATACGGATGAAAAATCAAATTTGAAGAGCTAAGCCAACAGCAGGCGGCCACTTGATGTTGGCCAGTCAACCAACAGGAGAAGTAACAGCAGCAACGATGGCAGGCAGGCAGTAGGCTGTTGGAAGTTGGTCGAGCAGCATGACAAATTATGCAACTGACACACAGACACACAGAAACACACACACAAAGACAGTCACACACATAATCGTTGCAAGACAGGCTGACAATTGGAGACGTAGCTTAAGAGTTGCCCCCTTTTGCTTGCAGCTGACACAAATGTACGCAAATCGATGCGTTATGAAAGTGAGTTGCATTTGCTACACACACTCACACACACACACACGCGTGTCTCTGTGTGTGCGTGTGTGGCATACACAAGGCTTTGTGCACACACTCCTCCCGTGTGGATAAATATGTCAGTTAGCATTAAGTGTAGGCCCAGGCGTTTATATTATGCATGTTCGAGCAATTAATTTAAGTTTCATTTACAATTGAAATGGCACAGCGACGAGACGCATGGGGAGTGGGGGAGGGAAGTGGGGCAATGCTATTCGCCCACTGCTCTCTCAGACCACGCTGCATTTCGCAATGAAGGATTTATATTGTTGGATTACCGCACGTACGCAGCTCGACCGGTTGCTTAGTGCAATTTGGCGGTGCTTGGTGCCCGAATCAGCCACTGGAGCAGAACGTGCCACACACACACACACACACACACACACACTCAGTGCACACTGTACGCAGTGCCAGACCAACAAGTTAAGCAAATAGACTGCAACATTAATTGTGTGGCCTGTGGTCGGCAGTGGCAGCAACACGGGTGAAACACCGTGCACCACATACTCGGCCAGCAACTATGTGCATAGGCCGCCAACTGAGCATAGGCCGATGCGGCACAGTGGGACGAATTGGCAAAACTTCAAGGAGGCTTTGAGGCTCGAAAATTGTGACTCTCAAAAATGTATGCCTTTCAGCATTTACCTCTTATAAGCAGTATTAGTTTTTAACGCTCTTAAACGATTCGTCCTTAAAATTTATACATTTCTTCTGACATTGACTTCTTTCGATGAACATTGAAATGAAGCATGTCTTTATTTCTCATACTAAGGTTCAGATGCTTGAATGCAAGCATATGCATTGAGAGATTGGTTGTGGTGAAAATCAAATTGAAATTGCAAATAGACGAAGCTTTGAAATTATCGTTCCAAAATTATATGCTTTCGCTCATGATTTCTATTAATAAGAGTCGATGGCCTTAGTAGCTCTCCCTAGCTAGCTAGCTCCCATCTTTTAGTTATTATATTTTTTTTTTATAATAATTAAACACGTAAATCAATAAATAAATTATATTAATGAGCATTCAAATTAATATTATATTGCAAGTCTTTAGCAGTTATAGTTACGCATGTAAAGCTGAATTGTGCTAAAAATCAAGTTGGAATAGGAAACAGACATTGTCCCTTTCTCTCAAAATGCGCATTAAATTTGCGCACTTTGCTCCACTGTGCACACACAATTGGTTGGCGACCGCACGTAAATCACAAATGCTCGTACTGCGTCCTGCCGGCTGTCGGCCCTAGTGCGGTTCGCAGTGAATGACAGCTGAGTGGCTAAGTTCGCTTACCTCTTCACATTGCCGAGGAAGTCGACAGTGAGATTCTTGGCCGACGATGTGAACCAAGTGGCCGAGTGCAGCTCCAGTTGGGCGCGATAGCAATCGTATTTGATATATTGTGTGCAATAGAGCGAATGCGATATCAGCTCTTGCAACATGTGCGGCGAGAACTCTCTGTAGCGTATATTGAAACTGAAATCCGTTTCGCGCGCCGACCGCACATCCACCTGACTGGGCAAATTGTGCTCCACAATCGTCTTGGTGGCATTTTCAAGACTTTGGAAATCGCACTTAACGTGCGCCGGCGGAAATACGCCATTGCCATCGATATCAATGAGATACACATCGGATTTGGTGAAGCCCAGCAGTGCCAGCTCCTCGCACGTCTTGCGATACTTGGTGAAATGACAGTTCTTGCCAATGTAACCAGTGTGCTTGCAGTCGCAGGTGACGCGATCGTCCTTCACAAAGCATTTGCCGCCATGCTCACAGGTATTGGGCCGCTTGCACGGATCAATGTAGTTGCAATTGTCCAACGCCACCTCGCCCACCACGCGCTCCGTCTTCACCACATGACGCGGCTCAATCAGATGGCCGTTGATCTCGATGTCGCGTATGCAGCCCACCAAGCCCATGGCGGCGGACTTGAGGCTGCTGCCAATGATCAGTTTGTCGCCAATGTTGAAGGTCAGACCGAACATTTGGCTCAGCGTGTGTCGATAGTCGACGGTGAAGCGTATCTCGCCCTGTTTGTAGTCGAGCTCGACGCTATGCCAGGAAGTGGCGCGATTGATTTTAATGGTCGTCGAGTGGGTCACATTGTTGTTGACGTCGGGCACGAGATCGAAGCTTAGTTTGTCCGAGCTTAGGCGTATCTGTTCAAACCAGTTGCCAGTTGCCAGTTGCCAGTTGCCAGTTGTAAGTTGTCGGCAGGCATTTTGTAATTTCCGTTAGTTTTACATTTCCGGCGCACGTTATCGGCAGTTACGATTCGAGGGTTTTCGGGGTTTTATCGCGTCGACATCATCATCATTGTCGTAGTTGTTGTTGCCGGATGTTGCACGTCCAGCAGCAGGCGCAGCAGGTGGCGGCAGGCATTAGTGGGTTGCAGCATAATAGTTTTGTCATTGCCAATCGCGAAGCGCAGCGCATGTAAAATACACAGAAAAATACGTCAACTCTGTTAGCATTAAAATCTCAAATTGTGTTTAAGTCCATCGATATGTGTGACTGTGTGCGTGTGTGTGTGTGTATGTGTTTGAAATAAATCAAAATTGCCAAAATGCCCACAACAAGCACAATATGGTGCAGTTACAAACCCCGTCCCCCCTCGATGCCCGTCACCTCAACAGCTGCTGCTGATGTTGCTGTTGCTGTTGATGCAAATATTTCAATTTTGAAATGCCTTTGTGCATTAAGCTCGCTTAAATCATATAACGCATACGCCGTGTAGTCGCAATTTCGATTTACAATGCAACAACTGTCGGCCCTGTTAAATTGTTAGCCATTAATTTGCACCAACAACAACAACAATAACAACATCCACAATATAGTTTATACTATTTACACTGACTGTGCAGATACTACGAACCATCGCAATGGCAATAGCTCGATGGTTCATTTAAATTTATGAACGAGAAAATTGAATCAACTTTATAAGTTGGCGGTCGATAGCTCTAATAAATCGCATTTGTCAGCCTAGCTGGCAATCTTCATGCCTATTTCAACGATGACAGCGAGTGTGTTTTGCCAGTTTTTGAAATCCGCGCAACATTGTTTGGCAGTCACTGTATCGCAGCATACTCGCGCTATGCTATATATACATGTACACATACCTTTATATTCAAATATATATTTATTTGCTTTTTCGCTCATTGCGTATTGCGATTTGCGAGTTGCGGATTGCGCTTCTGCTGATTTTTGCTTATGCAAAATGCCAAATACTAAAATTTTATTGCATATTTCATTAGACTTTTGGCAGCGTGTTATATTTTGAGGCAAATAGTAAACATACGCAGAGCCGGGGAACGGCGAGATCTGACAATATTTCAAATGCGTTTTTATTTGTTGTCGTTTGACTATTTCGACCATTTGCGCGCTGTCAATAAATTCAATTTTCGATTTTTGATTTTTGCGATTTATGCGGGCAATACTCTCACTCACTCTCAGTCACTCTCTCCCCTTTTCTCTCTTTCTCCCTCGAACGTTGCAACCGACAAGTGTCAGGCGTATGCGATTTGACAGTTTTGTGGTGCCTGCTTTTTGGGGCCATTGGAAAATTTATTAGTTTGCTAAACGCTGCGCCAAACGCAGGTGGTAATTTTGTGGCCAGACCGGCAAATAGTTAATCAATAAATAAATTGCATATCCCTACAAAAAACACACAAAAAAAAATAACTGATTACAATTGCCACACATATGTATATGTATATGTATACGTATATAGACAAGTATCCAGTGTTTGCATATTTGCGTTTTTTAATCCGCATGGACTCGTGAATAGTTGAAGTTATATGCGCTGTCTGAGCATATTTTATGTGCTTATCACAACATTTTGGCAATTTCAATTTGTGACGAAAAATATTATTAACATTTACTGGCATATGTGCAATCAATTTCGTATTAATTTTGTAGCCATTACACACACACACACATGCGCGCACATTGATACAGACATAAATCGTCAGGCAATTTCAATAAGCCAAAAAGCCAAATGGAAAATTAAACGGCTTTTGAGCATAAATATTCATTGCTATTACAACATTTTACGAGATGGCCAGAAATTTGTTTTTCAGTACACAACTCTCCACGTTTCAGCTTCAGCTTCTGCTCAGTCTGAACGTCTATTGACATTTGAGTTTTGTTTTCGAAATGCGGCGGTGGAAGGAAGACAGCTAGGTTTGCAATCAAAAGCAAGAAAGTCAACAATAAAATGCAAATAAATATTACAGCTCCGTATACATATATGCATATATACATACTTATATGCATAAATACATACATATTTATATGTCTGCGTGTTTGTGCATAGTGTGTGTGTGTGTGTTTATTCCCTTAGTGTATTTCAAAAATGTCAAGTAACCAAATAAACGTACCGAGTCCAGCACGTTTGTTTGTTTAAATATAGATAAATGCCACTGACATTTATTCAAACACACATGCACATTTGCTGCATAATCAAGTACATATGTATGTGAGTCTGTGTGTGTGTGTGTGTGTGTGTTTACTTGTTTGTGTCAGCTTGTGGATGGGGAGCAGTGTTCCAGAGTTGAGTGGCATTAAGCTGTTAAGGGCTATTTTTGTGTGTCCAGTCGCAACGCACTTTTATATGCAGCACAATCTAGATTGCGCAATCATAATAAATGCATAACACACATTTTTTTCTCTCTCTCTCTCTGTTTTTTATCGTTTCAAATTGTTGCAGTAGTGTTATAAATCTACATATGTGCAACATTGCGCACATAAAATCAGCAAATAAAATCAAATGATTTTCATGCGAAACAGAGACAGCTCATAAGATATCGAAAGCGCTGTAAATCAGAATTGACTTTTATGTGTGCGCTCTGTGAAACAATTTCTTGACGAAATTGAGAAAAGATTTTAATGGATTGTAGCTGAGTGTTTTTCGAGGGAGAAAGTTGCATTTCATTGAGGGATTGTTTGCTGCATGAATTACAAAAGTCGCTTAGAGTTTTGTTTGACGATTGCATAAAATATTAAAGGGAATTTTTGCAGTAAAAATTATAAAAAGGCAATACATTTTATTTTAAAACATAGTTATGTCTGCTGTATATTATTTCTGCAAATTGTATTTTGTTTTCAATCTAATCATTGTTTTTGCTATGAATTCATTTTGCGGAACATCATCAAGTCTAGATCTCGGCTGTATTTGTTGCCTGCTTAGCTCATTCACACGCCCAACTCACACACACACACACACAGGCACGCATACCAATGCACATTTGATTTGCATTTCGCTCGGCTCTAAAACATCGTTTGCTTAGTCGTCTTAAGCACACGTTGACGTTGACGTTGACGTCGACGTCTTTGGCTGACTCTCTCTACTCCGCTCTGCTCTGGAATGTCCAGCAATCAAGCCTAAGAGTCCCAAGCGCACACACACACACCCGATCAGACTCTGTCTGTGTCTGTGTGTGTGTGTGCAGTTCATAAGCCATAGAATATATGCTTGAATGCTTCAACGCACACACTTACCTCCCAGAAGCCATTTCCGGCACTGGTCGTGACGTCACTGTAGGCCAACACCGCGCCGGGTCGACTGCTGCGGAAATCGAATTTAATATTAAATTCTTGGGCATGATTTATGGGCCACCAAATGTGAGACGTCGCAAAGGGATACGTAATGGGTATGACATTTACTTCATTCTCAAAGAACTCAGCCTCCAAGACGCCTGCCAACAAAAAATTCAAATCTCAAATGTTTGTTGCTATGCACACATATCATTATTATTATTTTGCTCACCATGGTAGTGCACCTTGGGATTGCCCCGTTGCAGCTCGTACAATATGGAGATGTCATTGTAGTACACATACTTGAGGCTGCCCACGAAATTGTTGTGCGATATGAGACCCTTCTTCTTGTGCAAATCGGGGCCACCGCCAAAGTAGATCTCCGGATCAAACAACAAATTGCCACTCGCAGTTGGCGGCAGCTCCAATATCTTCTGCTGCTGATCGAGTATAATGCGCAGCGTTCTCTGCTCATGCAGTATGGTTAGATTATGCCAATAGCCGCGGGTCAGATCATCGGTGAGCACCGTGGACATCACATTGTCGCCGAAATCGATTTCAACATAGATTGATTGATTGCGCAGCGCGGCGGCTATATATTGATGCTTGAGCGACTCGCCGCTGGCATAGAACAGCGCCGAATCATCGAAGTTGGTGCGGAACATCAAGCTGATGCGTGTTGTGGACGAGTGCACTCGATCCTTCCAGTCGTAGATGCGATACGAAACGTAGCTGGCGCCGCGCAGCGTTATGATTGTTGCAGCTACAAAATAATAAATCATATTTTATTTTCTATAAATCTAAAAAGTTTTGTTTGTAAACATAAAACAAAAATGGATAGTTTTATAATTGTCTATTAATTTTCACACTCAGAACATTCGATTTGACTGTCTGTATAATAACAAAACAAATCAAGTACAATTCCGAACTTCTATTTAAATGATCAGAGTAATAATATTTACATTTTTTTACATAAATGTTTAGCATCTGCCAAACAAAATATGTATCTGAAATTGTTTTTTAAACAGAATACTAAAGAGCTCAGAAATTTGCTGCAACGTTTATTCGTTTAACACAATTTCAAGAACTTAGCATTTAACTTGAAGTTTGCTCAGCATATTTACGAATTTATTTGAATAAACATATTTAATTGCTGAAGAAATTATGTTGGCTTTAAATTTGACATTGAAATTGCCATAAATGTGAAAATTGCAATGTTTGTGTACACATTGACATGTATAATCGATATCAATAGTCGCAAATACATATATATATATATATGCACTTTTTTGTTTGTTTGATGAAAACCTTTAAGCTCTCACACTTTCTCACTTAATTCAACTGTTAGCATATTTGCACTTGGCTTCCATTTGCCGCGTTCGCAGCTTACCACAAAAACCCCGAGCAAATTTAAACAACTTTTCTGCGTACTACGAATTTTCTGCTGCTCCTTTTCTCATCTTTTTTTTTTGCCCACTATTTTATGCTCTGTGGTGCGGTATTGCGCTGCGCTGCTGTGCTGTTGCATTATCTGCATGGCACACGAAGAAAAAAAAACGAACGTCAAGAGGCGGCACAAAAATAGATTATATTGTTTGGACTATGACTGTGGCCGGCGCCCTGTAGGCGTTTATGTGAAGACCACCTCCCTCCCCTTCCTCCCTTGGCTGGCTGCCGTGAGCAAAAGTGCAAATCGTGTAGCTGTTTTTCTTGTTTTTTTTTTGCTTCCTGTTTTGCGCACTCGGCTGCAGTGACAGCGAAATGCTGTTCGCTTATCTGACACATATTCTCTTCACACGTATGTGTGCGGTTTGGTGGGCGGCCGGCCACGCCCAGTCAATAACACAGTGCAGGCATACTTCATAATTTTTTTTTTTTTGCTCTATATATATATACAAAACATACAGACAGTCACATGTACATTTTTGTTGGGAATATTTGGTGGAAATGTTGAGTGCGCGCGTTTGCCCAAAAAAGTATGCTACAGATTTGTAAGAACCGTCCCAAGATACTTTTCTATCAAGGGGACCCTAAAGCAGTCCACATTTGACAACATACACGTTCTTGCGCGGCTTCCCGCCCCGAGTGCCAAACTCGCGGCAAACCTCGAGCATTCGCATGCCAGTTAGCACACGACCGAAGATAACTCGCTGCAGCGGCGTCACCGCCAGCGGCTTGAAGGTAATCGTATAGACTAGCGAACCCGTCGGAAAGCGCTTGAGATGATTCCACGAGTACGAGAGAATGCCCTTCAAAGTGCGTGCATCGAGCGTTGATGGTCGGCTGTGGTGATTTTCGAGCACATCGCGCGTCTTCGGCTGCACTTCTCCGCGCATCCACAGGTCCGGAAAGATGTGCGTGAATTTGTGCGCCTGGACATCGTTGTCGGTGGCCAGGCGCACAAACTCGAGCACAACTTCCGGACTGACCTCGGTGTACAGCTGTATGCAAAGACGGCCGAGGAATTTAATTTTCTTCACGGACAGATCAAAGTAGATGATGGGCCGCAGCAACTCTTTGTCCGTGTGCAGTCGCTTGTCGGGCTGCGGCAGCGGCATGTAGGAGCTATATTTCTCCACCACCTCGGGCGGGGGTTTGCCCAGCGGCTGATCCTCTGACGTCCACTCGAAGCGCTCGTTGCGTGAATCCACCTTCGACTTGGCGCGCAGCAGTCGACAACCAATTAAGTGATTCTCTCGCCGCAACGTTTCGGCTTTGACGTCGGTCTTAAAGCGATTGGGAAGCGGTGCTGTTAAGGTGCGATTGAAACAATCGACGCTGCCTTTGATGCGCTTGATGGCATTGAGACGGTTCAAGAGCAACAGATTCATGCGATAGATATCGTGCTTCTCCTTCAAATCATTGTACTTGCTCTTCACGTGCACCACAGTCTTGTGGATTATCGGCGACAGATGCGTCTGCACCACTGACTTGGCACGCTTCGCATTGTACTGCGCCATCTTAGCGCTGCACAAATCCTTGAGGCTGTAGAAGACTCGCAGCGAAAGGCTCTCGGTGGCCAGGCTGCTTTTGCCGTGCACCGCATGCACCAGCTGCCGGAACTCGTTGTAGCGCGGCAATCGACCCTCGGGCAAGTAGAGCTTACTCAAGTGCCGTCGACGCAACAAGTTTTTGGCCAGTCTGTTGGCCTTCATAGTGGCCAATCGCTCTGATGGCATGCTGAACTTCAGCTCCGAGATGTTCTTGGCACGCCAGCGTAATTGCTTCATCTTTAGAATTTGTCAAAATTACTAAAACCCAATAAAGTCCGTCGTCCAATTTGTGTGCGAAAAATGCAAAAACAATAAAAACGAAACTTCGTTTCACGGCCAACTTGGACTCGGCAACAGAAACTGATTCGACTGCAGGCAGTTCTAACGAAATTCATTGTTAACTGCACTCAGAGCTCAGAAGAGCTCTTCAGTTTGCCTCAACCGACGTTAATTAAGCACTCACTAATCAGAGACATATACGAACTGAATTGCTGTCTGTTGCGAAAAATAGCTAATAGTAGCTGGCATCTGCCAAATTTGCAACTCTATCAGACATGTCTGCCATTTCGCTGTCAGCTGAGCCAGGAGCCAGTGTCAGAGCTGAACGCGCCAACCACGTTTGACAGCCTGACCATCAGCATCAGCAGTACAGCAGCAGAGCAGCAGAATGTTTCAGTCAGTACACTCACTCACACACTCAGACAGTCAGACAGTCTGGCTGGTGTAAGGCCAAAAAATCTGACAGTTCTCTTTCATGGCATTTCATGGCTGGGCTAATGATTTTCACGCCGTTCGCATCCCATTCACACTTGAGCAGAAAACGGGGCCGGAGGATAGACAAGGATGTAGAGTTCAGTGTGGTCCTGCCATGCAGACAGGCGGTTGTCATTTTAGTTATTGCATTACAGAGGCATCTGCGTTTGATTATGTCGCACACATGGCATGATGTTGCTACTCTATGTGCCGTTACCTTTATACAGCTGCCGTCTCGTCTTGTTTCGTCTCTACGCTGCGCTTTTAATGGCCTGACACTGTTTCCGTTGCAACTACATCCGAATTGTCGACAACTGCAACATGCAACTAACGAAAACCGGTCCTCAGGGCTAGCGCTGCCACCAGGCAAAAGGTGGCAGCAAAGGGTCGCTGCAGGGTCGTCGAGTACAACTGCTGCAATTTGCTTGCTGTTTGCAACTAACACGCTCTGCCTCTCTCTCTTTCTCTCTCTCTCTCTCTCTCTCGCACTCTCTTTTGCAATTGTGATCAGCGACTCACATACGACGCGTGGCGTGACGGCGCCATGTGTCCTTGACAGACGCCATTTAGAGAGCGCATTTGGCAAAATGGCCGCCACATGCCGTTATAGCAGTTACTGTGCGAGCATTTCTGCAATTTGCAGCTGTCCATTGCTGCTGCCTCACGTCGCGCTCGCGCTTTCATTAGTTTTTGTTTTTATTTCTCTATATTTTCGACTTGTTGTTTAATACTGCAAAACGATTTTAGCTACGGGGCTATGCACGATTATGTAATACCTTTTATTTGCAAAATTATTACTGAAAACTTGGAGAATAAAACTTATTACTATCTATTGTTATCTAGCAAGGTTAAACTGCAAAGATAATACTTGAATTACATCATTTAAGAGTTTCTTAATTTATAGGAAATTATTGAAAAAATAAGCATTTTTTCAACTTTATTTATGACAGAAATAATAAAGAAATATTGACCTCGTACATTGACAACATTATAGATTATGAGATGCTTTCAATCATATTATGATTTTAAAGCAAAACTCGCTGGTGGGTAATACAATGAAACTAATTGAATAAATTAGCAGCCACGTTGAAATTTCAGAAAATTACATATAAAATATACTCTGTAATTAAGGAAATATCTGAGCTATACATTCACAGCTTGATGTGCGAATCGTGAAGGATATTTAAAGGACTCAATACCGCTTTTTTTTTGCCAAACAACACCCCACTTCCTCCAACTTCCAGTTAATTGTGTCGAGCAGATTATTATTAATGGGATATTCAAGTATTGGGCTATGCAGGGTACTCGTGCAGTCGTTTTTAATTGAACAGTGTCAGAAACAAGAGCGCAACAAAAAAAAAAAATATCTAAACGAGCTGCTCAATTTTAAATGGTATTTGGCATTTTTAATGGTCTCGCGTGACTTAATTGGAATTATGGTGGCATGGAATTGGCTTTATGTCATTAACTAAATGCCTGACATAACAACAACAGCTAAGCGGGTGTCGGATAATGGGTAGGGGGTGTTGGACGATGGACAGTTTGTTGTTGAAATACTAAAAGGGCCAGTTAGTATATATTTGAAGCTCAACAAACGAATTTTGCGCACATTTTTCCCGGCAGTCAAAAAGTCAAACACTATTTTACATAATTTATGGTCAGGTCATTAGCGTGTTTAAAACTGCAGGCAGTAAACACAGAGCAAGCAGCCATGTGGTGGTGGGGAGAGAGAGGCGAGTGGGTCATTGGTTAACCGCAAGCAAACAAACATAGTTTATAATTAAAACAAAATGGCGCTGCCAGGCTCAGCAACAGCCCCCGGCAAGTCGACCTCGCACTTCTGCCTCCCCCCAAAACACACACTCACACATTGTCTGGCCACACACACACACACACACACACACACACACACACAGATAGACAGACACACACATAGGTACTTACTGTAGATGTCGCAGTGCTCGCCCTCGTAGTGTGTACCAAAGCAATCGCAGGAGATGCCCGAGTAATGGTTGATGCAGCGGGAGCCAACAAAGCAGAGATTGTGCCGCGAATCACACATATCGGAGCAGCCTTCATTGACATTCTCGTGCTTGGTGGCAACCAGTGGCGCAATTGGCAGCAGATCGGAGGCAGCCTTGCCCGAGCTGAGCACCACATTGCGAATGCAGCCGACAAACGATTCCGTGATATATTTGACGCCATGCAGCTTCTCCTCGGACGACAGGCCTGTGGAATTGAATTTAGAAATGGAGGGTCAGCTTCGTTTGGGTTTTTTTTTTGGTGGGGGTGGGGGAAAATTCGGGGTGACTTGACGGGTTTGCCTAATAGTTGGTCAACATTTGGCAGAAAACAAACCCGCACACACACACACACACACACACATACAGATAGAGATACACACACACACACACACACACACAAACAAGATTAATTAACACGAGAGAGAAATATTTGAAAGCGGATTTAAGCTTTCGGCCGAGGAAATGGGAAATGGGAAAATATAACATCATTTTGTTTACAGTTCGAAAGTTTTCATGGGTTGCGCTTTAAATATTGTTTAATTAAAAAAGTTACTGTTCATGGGGAATTTCGTTGTTGTTCTTTTCGCCCTTCTAAACCCACGAACGAAAGAGCGATGCGAAATTGTAAAGTTAGATTTATGTAGATGAGCAGACTTTTAGCTCTCGTCAGTTTGGTCTAGTAAGAGCATTTAAATAATAATTAAATTAATCGCACTTTTTCGAAATGATGCAATCAAAAGATTTTGAGTGCCGGTATTAACTATAAAAATGTAAATAAATGTGGTATACTACTTGGTTTAAGCTGTTAAAACTGACATAAAACTGCAATAAACTTGTTGAAGCTGCTGATTTTATATAGACGACATTAAAATAATATGAAATAGTTGTGGTTCTCACTCAGTATGTTATAGCCTCAGAGCGACAGTTCTCATGATTTAGTTTCATATTTTAGCACATGTTGTCTTTATGAAATATTGAATAATTTATATATTACTAAAAGGTTTTTCATATTTCATCAATTCTAAAAATATATCGTATTTGAAAAACATATTTTCTTCTTTGAAAATGGTATCGTAAATTTTATAATAATTGTGCGACAATTAAATGTCATTAAAATGTCCCTCGATCGCAACTATTTGCAATTCAATCACTTGTTTTACTCTTTGGCAAACTGTCGCAGTTTTATTTGAATAATTGCAAAGAGCATTAAGTTAAGTGACAATAAATTTTGGGTAGTTTTTGCAGTTAAATCAATTCCATTTAGAAGGTTAGTCTGCGATTAAAATATAAAATTAATTGCGGGTGTTCAATAAATTGTGTGTGATTTAACTGTTGGTATTTTGTGATAGTTTGCGATATACTGCATTTATTTTGCTATTGTTATTTGTTGGTTTGTCTATAATTCATGATAGCTGCTGGCTAAATGGAATGCCACACAAACACACAACTATGCTTTGGTAAACATGTTGCAATTGTTAAAGCGTAACTCTATTCACTTCTTTTGCTCTGCGTTCACTCCAATATTTTCATCTATTCATCGTGCTCGTTTTTATGTTTTTCTACGCTATTCTATTGCTTTTCTAGACTAGTGCAATCAATGGTGCATTCGATGTGTTCAATGCTACTAGGCGTTTCATATTCCATCATCGAGTTTCCTGTGTGCGGTTTTGCGAGCGTCAAATAATTAAATTTTCAAATGGCATACAGAAGCAGCTTTCAAAGTCACAAGCACACACACACACAAAGGCACACAGACTCTACCTGTAAAATGCGCACTAAATTCAATGGCAAATGAGCGACTGCAACCGAGTGTATATGTATATATGTGTGTGAGTGTGTGAGTGCGTTTGTTGGCAAATTCAATTTTCAATTTTCGTTTTCAGATTTGCCGTATCAATAGTTTGCCACTCTTTTTTTTTTGCTTTTGCTATGCGCTTAGATGCATGTTGCACTTGTCACAAATGCAGCAGCGCACCTCAGCTTTAATTTTAGCAACACTGGGAAGGGGAAGAGGGGGTGTGGGAGAGAGACAATTGATTTTGGCACACTCACCTCCGACCAGGACCACCGACGGCAGATTCGTGGAGACACCGTAGTTGTACTCGTGATTCAGACCTTTCAGATAGACCTCCTCCTGACTATTGTCGACGCGTGCAATTAATCTTGCGCCATGGACATCGATGCGCACCTGTGTCACACAGCGAGTGCGAGACCGGGAACGAGAACGAGAACGAAAAGGAGAGTGGATGATGTTGGTGGATGTAAAAGATATGGAGCATAAAACCAATAAACCAGCTAGCTAGCTAGCGAGTGAGTGTGTTTTGTGCGAGTGGGCGTGGCACACACAGACTCACAAATACACACACAGACACACGCACACTCACAGACAAATGATAAAAATTTATGAATTTATGCGTTTTGGCCCAGAGTTGAAGTTGCAAGAGCGCTGGGCGATAAATTGTTATTGTTGGCCACCTTTCTCCTTGTTTTTGTTGTTATTGTTGTTGCTGGCAGTTGCATGAAAAATCTACGAAAATGAATTGCAACTGCTGTGCTCACATTGCAGGGATCAGCTGAAATTCATTAGGAATTTGCGTGTTATTTATGAGTACAACTCCATGCAAGTGTGAGTGCGTCTGCTCTGAATGCAAAAGCGAGAGCGAGAGCGAGAGGGAGAGAGAGAGATAGCTACATGCAGTTGTGTGGGTGTGATTAGTAGTGGATATGTTTGTTTTAAATATGAAAATACGCAACGATCTGTGCCCGTGGTTATTGATGATGATGTTGTGTGTGTGGTAACAGGCATGCCCCTCAGTTCCCTGTTGCTTTGGCTTGCCCGCTACACGTTACCTGTCCGGCGGAGGTGAGTTAACAAAAGTTGAGCGTTCATAAATCAAACTGTACGCTTTGTTATAAAATTTTGATAAAGCGTTTTACACTAACCAACATGCACAAACGTGCACGCACATGCAGACAGACGCATTGCAATCTTGCTAATTGCTTGGCGAACGTATGTGTGCATGCTAATGTTGCCAATAACAACAAGTACAAACAATAGGAATAACAATAACGACGGCAGCAACATCGAAAACATGCTGGCCGACAAGTACGGAAGCTCAGACAATTGAGATAAAAATAAAGTGTGTGCAGTCTAACTCCTGAATACCCTGTAAAGGCATAAAGCAGAGATCTAAATAAAGTGTCTCTTATAAGCAAATAGTTTTGAAATTACTTAGTGTCAAATAAGCTACTATAAAGTTGGGTAGTTATACTAATATTTTCTACAAAGCCAAAAGGATGAATTAGAAACTTAACGATGATTTATAAGCACAATTTTTTAATTTATTGCTGCTTTGTTCGGAATTTTATATAAGACAAGAATATAAATCGATGGTAATTAAGAGTATATTGAAATATTCTCCACATGCAATATTAAAGAAAATTATAAACGTTAGTTGTCATTAGATTTTAATTAATTTTTAACTCATATATAAACAATGAGGAAAATTTTAACTAACAATTAAAAAAATATGTATATAAAATTACACAATTGTTTTCTATCTTATTTAAGCAAAACTTAACTAGAAATACCTAGAGTTACTTGCAAATAATAATTGTGTATGAAGCATTACAATTTTTTTTAAATTTTAATATTAAAAGCAAGATTATTTAAGCTTTCAATTTAGCAAGAATGTATAACAATATTGAGTATATGATATTATAATTAATAAGTATATGATATTATATTTTTTCATCAGCTGTAGAGTTCGTTCGATATCGTTTGTTTTATTATGAACTGTGTCATATAATATAAACGAGATTTAATATCTAGTAAACAAACGATTATCGGGTAAGTATCGTAAATTAACATGCATCTGATTAAATGTGCGTTAAGTCAACATATCGTACACGATAAGAGCTGCAAATAGCATAACAAAGTCAAACAGTCCATGGGAAGGGTAAAAACAGTAACGACGGTAATAGCAACAACAACAACTGCATGGAGAACAACAGCAATTACAGCAACAAAAAGTTGGACTTCAACTGCAGGGAAAAACTTGGAAAAAGCTGAAAGTCAAAAGGCAAAGCTGCTCACTGCAGCGGGATCGCCTAGTTAGGCGCCGAGTGCTGGATAAAGAGAAGAAGGAGGAGGACAAAGAGGACTAGGCGGGCAAGGAGAAGGACAAGCAGGAGTGGGAGGAGGAGGGGGACGAGTTTTCGGAACACTGTCGAAAGTGGAACTTGTGGTACTTACCATAACACTGTGCCATTCATCTCGATTTAAACTCTCACCCACAGTGACACTCGTTGAATGCTTGCCAAAGACATGTACAACCTTTAGCTGACCCTTCTCGACAATCACATAGAGTGCATAGGGGTCCAAATTAATGCGATCCGGATTCTTAACGTTGTGATAGACGAGCAGGCCGTGCGGCAGTCGTGTGCGAAATTGAAATGAAATCTCACGGCAAAGTCTGCAAAAACAAAGAGCGACAGAGATAGAGAAAGAGAGAGAGAGTTAGTGAGTGCGAGTGAGAGAGAGGCGCTCTGTGTGCCTGACAGACTTTTAAATTTATTTGTTCTCAGCTCTCCAACTGTTGTCTGCCGCCGACAACATGAGTTACAATTAAAACTACAGCCCAAATTGCCAACAGCCTGACCAAGATGTAGCAGCAGCAGCAGAGACAGCAGCAACTACAACAATGATAACAACAGCAGCAGCAACAACAACAACATAAACAACAACAATAACAATAAGAACAACAACAATTTTTTTGTGCAACAAAGTTATGTTTAATTTTATTTGACTCTCCACAAAACTGTCTTCGAATCTGTTATGTATGTTGTGTGTGCTGCTCGTATTTAAATAATTCTTTAATTTTTATTTCTTCTACTGCTTTTTCTTCTTAATTTAATATGCAAATGGCAAATGTTTGCCGAAATTGAATTTTAAATTTTGCGCAGCCGGCAGCAAAGTGCCAGCTGCAAGTTGTGCTGTCGACTTTTAGGCAAAGGTCCTGCTGCAATTGGGCAGAAAATCAAGTTTTCAACAGCAGAAGCTTCCGTCCTGGGCCCGGATCTCTGCTCAACTAAAAATAATTGCCATAAGTGGCAGCAAATGTTAAAGCAAACGTCATGTCTACTAATTGCACCTTGCAACACATACTCGGCACTCAAAACTTTGATTAGGCGTCTGTAGTGTGTGTGCGTCTGATTTGTAGCTTCTCTTGTGGCAAGTACTTTATCAAATTGTTGTTATGTTTCTGTGGCATGCCGCAAAGGTGTAATGTCATTTAGGCATTTATTGGATGTTTTCATATTCTCGTTTATTTTTTTTTTTGGGCTGGTAATAAATGATTCTGTCAATTATGCACTTATTGCTTTACCATAATTGAAAGCATTATGAAATTACTTATTAAGAATTTAAGTTTTTCATGTTGAGGGTCCTTAGCTATCAATTTAAAATCTATACAACAAAATTGTAGTCGCATATTAGCATACACTGAATGAATTATAAAAGCCAAAAATAATTGTAATAATAGTTAATAATTATTCAGTAGACGCTAAGACTTTATGTTTTCATTTGCAATATAAAAAACATTATATTTACGACCACAAGCAATGGCAGAGAAAAATCGAGGAAGATCAAAGACTAATTATGAGAGTTTCAGACACTTTTAGCAGACTAAAATTATTAGATTACAACTTTGAAATCGCTAATGCATAAAATACAGTACTTAGCAGCATTTAATAATTACTTTTAGTAGCTGGGAAATTTAATATTCATTCGAAAAAATTTAAAAAGCAAGCTATTATTTCGCAGAAAATGCTGTAAAGTTCGAAGAATATTTATAAGAATCTTTTAGAAAGCCGATGCTGCGTATTTATTATTCCAGTCGGGTGTATTGTGAGTAAACCCCTCAGAGGCATCGCCCATTAAAATATTGATTGCAGTTTGTTGATATCTGGTGTTGAGCTCAAAAGCCAACAATCTGGCAAATGACGCGTGATTCGTGCGCTGTTCGCGTGGCATGCAAAATGCAAAAGACTTCAAACATGTTGCACCATCAAATTGAGGTAAGTGTGTCAACTGAACAACAGCAGCGACAAACACGATTTTTTCTATAGTTTTGTATGGTTTTTTTTTTTTTTTTTTTTGGGATGGGGAATGTTTGGTGTTGCTGCCCACTCACCGTAATTGAAATGTCTGTATGATGTCGCCGTCCATTTGGATGAACGTGTTGTTTTTGGCGAACATAAAGGTCTTGCCCTGACCCGTTTCGGCGAACGTCAATTCCGGACCGCGCTGCTCGATGGGCACCGGGGTGGTGCCCAAATGTCCGCCGCCCATGTTGCCGCCAAAGCCCACCGGCAGCTGGACAGGACTCTGCGTGTAGCTGGCCAGCGAGGACTCTGTGGTGCTCGGCTCACGTGTCGTTGACTGCAAAAACGGTGGCAATGTGTCTGTGCGCGTCAAGAGGAGAGAATGGAGCGAGAACATTTTGAATCAGAAGTCGCGTTAAAAAGTTTATGCGCTGCGTCGAGCTTACGTGGCGCGCCAATGCAGTGAAAGAGGCACTCGGTCTCGGTGCTAAAGCGATTCTGCGGATTGCCGTCGCAGCCGCCCCAAATGAATGTGGTGCACTCGCCGGTGGTGGGTTCGTAGCGCCACTTGTAGATGTACTGCTTGCACGGCCCCGGATCTCCAGGACCTGTGCACTTGTCGTACTGTTTTTCCTTCGCCAGCTGCATCAGCGCCGAGTTATTGCCGCTAACTGCGTTGTTGTTATTATTGTTGTTGTTGTTGCTGTTCGCCAGCGTGCTGCCACCAATGCCGCCACCGCCACCGGCACCGCCAACGCCACCAGATTCACCGTTTGATTGACTGCCAGTGCCGCTGCCAATTGGCAGATTGACGCCACCGCCAATGCCACCGCCGCCGCCGCTGCCGCTGCTGTTATTGCCACCGCCTGGCCCGAGGCCGGCGCCAAGTGATGGTTGATTGACGTTGCCCGCCGTGTTGCCATCGCCCAGGCTGGCCACAACTGTGCCGTTCGCCAGGCTCAGCCCTTTGATGGTGCACGGACTGAGTCGCACCAGCAGCAGCAACAACAATGGCAGCATATTCAGCGACATTCTGTCCCCCTTCTTCAGTTGCAAATGCGCTCAGAGTGCTAGCGTTGTTCTTGACTGCAACGAAATCGAAGTGGTCAAGAAAGTAATTAAATAATCTATTTTTAATTGCGATTAGTAAATACTATTACACTGTAGTAAACTTTGTTAATTAATCGAGGGTTTCTAGGATACTCTTCTAGATTAATGTAAACTAAAATTGAGTTGGTGACAATTTGAGAAATTTAGTCAAATGTTCTTTTGTTTTTTAAGAGCAGCAGCATTTGAGCTGACACGAATTTGACATTACTTACGCATACAAATTGACTACAAAATAGTCAATGCTTTGCACAGCTTAGCACATCTGTATTCATGTAATATTAAATTCGTTGACCAACATGAGAGCTTACAATTTCTATATAACTTACAGATGAGAATCTAATGAATGATTGGACAAAGTTATTTTGAAATAGAAGGGTAAGCTGCAGGTTAAACACACGTTTAGTATGTTAGCTATAAAATAATTAGTACTACAGCTAATGTGTCAAATGTTTTATTATGTCTTTGCTTTTTTTGTTAGATCATAGTTTTAGCTGTATGTATAATAAATAGGATATTAAAAGAAATTGCTTTCATTTATTGTGTTGCACAGCCGACGGCTATTGCTCTAAGTAAACATGTTCTAAATAAACCTGCAATTTGCATGAACTTTAGGTAAATAAATATTTGAAAAAAAACATATAAATGAGAACACACATATTTACAATAAATGTTCAGTACTAACCTACAAATGAATAACGAATAAATAAATAATTATACCACAACAAAAAAGTAGTGCGTTAGTTATGCTGCGTTTGCGTGTGATTTCCAGCTGGCAAATCACATTTCAACTCAACTAATTTCAGCGCGAAGTCAATTACATTTGAATGTTCTGGCGCAGTGAGCGTGCCCGCAAAAGTATGCTACAAGAAAAATGTTCATTCCTTAGGTCTATGGCGTATGCTGTGATGATGAGTTCATTAGATTTGTGGTAATTGCACTATAAATTCACTGAGGCAATTTACTTGCTCGTCACAGCGGCAGCACAAAGCAGCTATCACAGCTTATGATTTCAGCAACTTGTTATGTCTACGTGTATGTGTGAGAGTGTGTGTGTGGGAGAACAGTTTACTATTGTCATGGCGCACTAGTATAAATCCCATTTACATCATCATGCTCATCATCATCAGTCAATGTCTGGCTGAAAATGAAGCGACGCTGCATTTCTTGCTTGGCATTTAACGAAAACGAACTTTTGTGCTTACACTTCCGCCGGAAATGTGATGACACACACACACACACACAGAGACACAGACATAGTCTTATAGATATAAGGAAAGAAGAAAAGTTGCTGGAAAGATGTGATGCGTGTGCTTCCTCTTAGCACGAGCTTGAGAGTTGATTTACAAGTAGCTTATCGTCGTGGAAAAAACTGTCAAAAATTCAAAAATAATGATGTGCACAGTTTACACTAAATGCCCCATAGCAGAAATTCGAAGGCGTTGCCGCTTGTCTGGGCGTTTGCCCGAGTCTCTAGAGAGAGTGGGAGTGGGAGAGTTTGTGTCAGTGTCTGTTGATGCCAAAAACGTCAAAGGGAAATGGCTAAAAATGGAGCAGCAAAAGAAAGCAAACAACAACAAAAAAACTAAAAGTGGAAATTAAGTTTTTCGCAACCCAAAAACTTTGTCGGACTTTGCATAACGTACCAAAAGTGGGCGTGTGCCTCTCGTTTGTTTCAACTTCCTTCCCTCCCCCTTTCTGCACTCGTCGCCGGCTTTGTTACCATTTCCGTTTCATAAGCAATTTTTAATTGCGGCTTTAGCTGCTGCTACTGCAAAAGTCCCGGGCAAAAGTCCTGCAACGACTCAACGTCGGAGAAGCGGCATGAAAAATGAGCATCGCCAAAGTTCATGCAAATTAATAAACCTCAGCGAGCTGAACGAGCGAACAAGCCATGTCAAGGCTGCACAGCGTTGTGCTGTTGGCCAAGTTATTGATGCATGCCTGCATGCCAGAGACAGAGGCGAACATGCGTGCGTGTTATACACTCGTATCTGCATCTGCGCCGAGTATCTACAGAATATTCCATTGCATTGGCTGCCTCCCACACAGCGAAAAGTTTCGGTTTCAGTTTCGCTCTTGTCTTGATAATGGCGCTACCTGATTTTTGGGTTGTTCTTGTTCTTGTTTTTCGCTTGGGTCAGTCGAGCGCAAAAGTTTACCTAACTTTTGACTTCCTGCTTCAGGATTTGCACTTGTTGTGTTTTACCTGTTGTTGTTGTTGCTGCTGTCTCGTTATCCGACGTAATGCATATGCGTGGGATTTGCCTAAAGTGCATTAATGCCACAACACGTAACTCAAAAATGGTGGCTTAGATAACAACGGTTACCGGCTACCTGCGAACGCGAAAGCGAACGACACTCCAAGGAATTGAGCATGAAAAATCGCGCATCCCTTTGGGTAGGCAAAGCAAGCTGAATCCTGTAAGCTTGACTCCCAGCTTGTAGGTAAGTGCAGGTCAAGGCTGACAGCATATATAATAGCGCTGTCGCCAGGGAATCATCAAACATTCAGTGAGAGATCGTCATGGCAGCAACAACATCCTCAGCATCGTCCTCTTCGCCCGCCACCTCGTCTTCGACCGGTGAACCAAAGACCGCCTACGCTTTGTTCATGCATCGCGCTGAACTGCAACGGAAGCGTGCTCAGTTTGCTAGCGTGTCGCAGACAAAGATTCAGCTAACAGCGCATCTGATTGACGAGTTGAAGCAACGCATGGCCAGCTGCAGCTATGAGGACCTGCAGATCCTTGTGCGCGAGACGGAATTCAAGCGAGCATTAGAGAAGAAGCTGCGACATCGCCATAAGCAACTCAAGGCCCTGGCCAAGGCGCAGAAGCTACAAAAGCTGAAGATACTGTCATAATCAATGGAAGGATACAAGCGCAAAAGGACTCGTCACTCATTAATTAATTCTAGTTTAGCTGTAAACGCATTAATTAATTTTAGATAGACTTTAATGTTGAGCAGTCTTCACGACTGAGCTCGGCAAATGACATATTTATTGCCTTTTTGCAAAAAGGCAAGAGAAATTCAATTTCAATTTCGTATGCAAACTACTTTTTCTCACAATATTCTGTAGGGAATTATAGGATAACCCGACAAGTTGGACCACTTTATAGCTGAGTTCAATTAATGCTTTAAATTTAGATTAAGATACATATTTTGAAACTATATATTATTTTTTGAATAAACATTAAGAACAAAACAATATCTTTCGATTTCTCATTTATATTTTAGCAACATTTTACAACCTTTTAGCAAAGTCGCTTTAAAATTGCAATATTTCACAAGACTGTAGGAATATATGGTTTAATGGAAATTTTTAAAAAAAGACAGTAATAAATGACGATTCAGTTAATCAACGCGCTTTATTAAGTATACGCACGACAACAATTTGCAAATATGAATTTTTGTGCGTATGCCCAAAAATAACACGGTAACCCAACTTTTTCATACTACGAATATTAGATTACATAATGACATAATGTTAAATGTATTTGCAATTTCCTTTCGCTCTCAGACTATAACTTAAGCTTCAGCTGCTTAAGCCAAAGCAGAGGAAAAGAAAAGCCAAACACGCGTTTATTTAGTTGCGTGCTCAACAAGCTAGGAGCGTTGCGCATATTTTGCATGCAGAAGAACAACAATAACTTGATTAAGATAATCCAAGAAACTGCAACTTAACCGCAAGTTAAAGTGCACTTCGACTTTAATATGCCATTTGTGTGCGTGCAGTTTAAGCGTATGCAAACTTCGTTGCAGCAAAGCATTTTCCATTTTCATCGCCTTCACTGACGGGGCGAAAAGAAAAACGTTTTAAATTATGCGCGTGTGTGTCTCACAGCAAACAACAACGGCAAAAGCAACAGCAAAAGCAACGACAACAGCAATGAGAGCAATGCCAGTAATAACAGCTATAACAACAGAAACAACGAACAACAAGCGAACAAACGGCCACGCCCCACACTAAATTGCACGTTTTGAGGAAGGCGTCGACGCCTTCGCGTGGTGAAAAAAAGGCGCACAAAAGTCAGGGAGAGTGAAGAAAGACGCCAAAGGAAGCGCTGAGTAAAAGCGAAAAGGGGCGGCAAGAAGAGAGGCGAAGCGAAGCGAAGCGCGCGAACAAATGAAAGCAAGTGAAGTCAAATTAAATTAAATGACAGATGTCTGACATTTTGATAGTCATGTGTGCAAGCGAGAGAGTGAGTCTGTGTGTGTGTGTGTGCGAGCACATGTATGTATGTGTGTGTGTAATATAAACACATGCAAATATTATACACACGAAGAACGCGGCAAACGTTGTTGCTTGTGTCAGGCATCGCAAGGCAAACTGCAGCTGCACTTGCCCTCCAAATGTGCCTTGGGGTCTGACGCAAGGGGAGGGGATGGGGGTTGTGCTGTGTGGCATTGTTGTTGCTATTGTTGCTGTGCATGTTGTCTCCAAAGTGTTGCCCGCGTAAGCGTAATGAATTAAAATAACTTGATTGCTTGAAATTGAACGAATTGTTGCTGTGGGTGGTGAACAGCTCTGTACACTCTGAGCTTTTGGCATCCACTCGACGCTGTGGTGAGTTCTGGCTGCCTTCACACTCGGATGACAGCTATCTGGTAATGCCACGACACCAAGCGGAAATTGCAGCCAGCTTTGATAGTGTGTGTGTGAGTGTGTGTAAATATTTACTGAAATTTGTATATTAAGTGACGTCGACAATGGCGCCAGTTGTTGCATTTTGTATTCTATTCGTTAGCAATAGCGTAGACAACAAAAGCAAACACACACACACACACATGCGATAGATAGCGTTGGATATAATAAAAGCCACGCTGCATGAATGAACGCATAAAGAACGTTTTGCTAACTGCGTGGGCGCAACGCGAAATGCTAAGACATGAAGCATTCACACATTTATACTCATACACACTCTCACATATACACACATTCACATTCACAGAAAGCGCTGCAGGCTGGCAAACATTAATGTTAAACCACATGAGACACAAGATAATACAGTGGGTAGTCGCTAGCAATAACAGCGATTATTTTCACCATAAAGATATTATCCACAAGATTTATTTGTAAGTAATTCATGAATAAACCCACGTTTACTTATGCCGTACAATTAAGCAAATAATCAAAACTTTTTCTTAAGTAAATGTTATTCAAAATTGACTTTCAACTATGAAACTTTCCCACTTGCTGTTTAAAATTCTATGAAATTAACATGTTCTTCCACTTTGTGGCCCAAAATGTTACACATAATATAGAGAAAATTAATTAGTCGAATTTTCAGACTCTAAACCTCTTAATCTGATTAATTTATTTAATAAGCACAACAATTCGGAAAAGCAATCTGTACGATTTTATAAAATAAGTCAGCTTTTAATGCTATTAAATTGATTTATTTATTAATTAATTGGACACTACACAATTCTTATACTTAGTTTCTCAAAATGTAGCCAACTTTTATAAGCCTTAAAATAAAGAAAATTCATCAGTTGAACTTTTATTATTTCATTTTGTAAGACTCTTTAATCGTCTTATTTATTTAACAGTCAATTAGGAATCAATTAAGAAAATCAATATGTTGATTTTACAGTAAGTCAGTTTTTAATGATATTAATTCGATTTATTAATTAAGTGAGTCGAAATAGATTATCACTATTAAAATTGCACTATTAAAATATTAACATGTTCTTATACTTACTGCTTTAAAATGTTGCACACTTTTCGAAGTCTAATAATAAGGAAAATTAATCTGTTGAATTTTATATTATTTCCACTTCTAAGTCTTTTAAATCCTTTTAATTATTTAATAAGCAAAACAATAAAGAAAATTAAGCTGTTCAATTTGAATGTATTGTCAGCTTTTAATGCTATTAATTCGATTTATTCATTAAATGTCATGCCATTGCAGATAACTTCGATAACGAGTGTTTTTTTTAATGCATGTCTGCTTGCATATTTCACACATTAATTCACACAATTGCATCGATTTCTTATTATGCATACTAAATGAGATTTAATTTGCCGTCAAATTACGCACAACTAACTTGTCTGTCAAGTCGTTGACAGTAGTTGATTAACAAGTGAGCAAAGCAATCTAGAACAACGACGAGTGAGTGAATAACTTGCAAAACATTTTCTGCTGTGCTGCCGATAAGAATGAATACGTGGTTGATGTACCAGTGAGGAGAAACTCTGAAGAATTTCGCAGCTTAAATTATAACACTTCGTTAGGCTGCACTGTGTTTTGTTGTCGTTGTTAGCATTCTGCACTAATAAATTAAATTATTTTTAAGTACTTTAAAAATGATTTAATGGCATTTTGCGCCGCCACGCCGTCACCGCCTCGCAAAGTCGAAAACTATTCCATTAAATTAAACAATAAGTGCTTGAATTTAGCCAAAAGTTTATGCAACTTTGAGTCACACTCAGACGCACACACACACATACACACAGAGTGATGCTTAGAATTATTAAACGAAATTTACACGCTTGGCTGACTCACACTGTGTGTGCGATGTTTCCGTCTCGCTTGCTCCATATGCATTGGAACTGTCTGCTCTTTTGTTATTGTATACATAAATAATTATTGTTTAATTTGCCTGCTTGCGATCCTTTGTAATGAAGTTGTTTGTTTGCCCATTTACCCATCTGACAGCCCGCTGACGTCCACAGCACAATAGACTCTTGAAAGTTGCGTTTGGTCTAAAGAATTATGCACATTTTGCTGAGCACTTTTTAATATTTGCTGGCGTGCCAGGCACTCTAATTGAGCGCAGTGTTAGGAGTGACTTAATTATGCTTTATTGTGGCTATTATATTCATACGTAGTGCATGTTTCTTATAATTAGAATTAACTAAATGCCGCCTTCTTACCCGAGCTGCCAGCGCATGACGTGTCATAACTTGGCCCGTTTGCTGTTGCTGCTGTTCTATGTTGAATTTAAATGTATTACACAAGGTTTATACTCGATTTTATGCACTTGCAACATGCACACAAACACACACACACACAGTTTGAGTATTAAAGGCAATTTCGTAATTACTTCACTTTTCTCATGTAATTCATTTCCTTTGCTTTTATCGTTTCATATGTTTCATATATTTTTTTTGCTGTTTGTTGATAAATATTTAAACTGCATTTGTTTATGCAACAGAAGCATGTAAGCTGCAACTTGTGTGTATTAATATTTATATTTGAGTTTTTTGTGCATGACTTCTCAGTTTTATTGACTTAAGCTCTTAACACCTTGTTATTATTTTCGACTGCTTTTTGCATTTTTAGCAAGTTTTTCTTTTCTTTAAAGTTGACAAATATTTATTTAAAATATTATGTATTCGACATTTACGACTGCATTGTTCTCCATATTTGACAAATATTTTATTATAAATAGCTTCTTGATCTGTAAGCTTTTGACATTAAATATAAAGGATGTTTGATTTATTAAATATGTTTATATTATTTATATAAACTGCAATTTTCTTGTACGTTTCACTCTTGGGAATCACTATTTATTCCCATTGAATTTATTTTGTATTTGTTTCTAGATTATTACAATTTTATTTATTTACACTTACAGTTGAGTTTATTAAGTTTTTTTTTTAAATACAACCCGCTGAATTATCATAAAACAACAATGTATCATTGTTTAGTTTTCAAATATATTTTTATTGCATTTTAATGTATGCAAACTAAACAAACTGTACTTAAAATAATGGAAAATAAACAATAACATACATAATTTAGAATTGTGTATTTAATGTATGTTATTTAATTGCAATAATTATAATTTTCTTGGGTTTGCCGTAATCTGCTCGTTTACTATTTTTATTAGCTGAAAATTAGCATTTTTAATAAATATTTGCGTAATTTGTGGCACGTTCACATTTGCATATCAAAAGAATTAATTCCGTATTAATTTCATGCGATTTCCCATTTTTTTGTCGCACACACTTTGAACACTTGGGAATACTTGATGATGTGTGTGGCGTGAGTGGGGAATAAATCTATATATGTACATATATATACATATATTTATATTCGTAAATGCATGTATTGATTCAATTGAAAATATTATTTTCTTTTTTTAATGTAATTTTATTAACTGGCTAGCAAATGGCTTAATTACTTGCAATTTATACAAATTGAAGTGTCACATTGCGACAAGAAGCAAAATAAAAAAAAAACGGGAATTGCAATTGAAGTGTATTGGATTGCATTGGATTCGATTCGATTGGATTGGCATTGAGTTTTTGGTTATTTGGCGCGTTAAAAAGCACATCCTTGATCCTGTTTAACTGATGATATGCCAACTTATTGATTTAAGTCGCTTCCTGCGACCGTAACACGCTTAAATCATTATAACGCGCACACAAAAAAAGGAAACTTGTGCAAACACACGTCGAGTCGACGAGTCGACGATACACACACTCGAGATGAGGGGCGGCAAGGGGGCGGGAGGCGTGGCAGGCAAAACGGTTGGCCCAAAATGAGGTCAAAGTGTGCACGCTTTCGAGTGTGTGCCATATAGCTTCAAGGATACGTTTCTGTAGCTGCACTCGTATTGCGTTTTATATTTTCACTATTTTATTTCTGCTGACGCATACGAAAACAGCCACATGTATGTATCTTTCTATATCTCTCTGTGTCTGTGTGTGTGGCAACGTATCCTGCGGCTGATGAATCAACTTTTGCCTTTTACTCAAGTCACGAAACACAAACGCAAACGAAATCACAACGAATAAGCGAATGCCAGCAACAAAAGTCGGAGTCACGTCTCCAAGTTGAGCTGAGGATTACATTTGCGTGAAAATCAGACACAATTGAAACACTGCCAATGCATTGGCCAACGAAATACTGGATACACAAATACACACAGCACCGTTGAGCCGCAACGATGCTTGATTAAACGCACTCGCTTTGGGCGTTTTGGGCGATTTTGTCGGCTGGACAACGCGTCGTATGCGTACGCTTTTGACGATACACGGCATTGACCCTTTCGGCAGCAGCATGTGCTAATTACTTGCGCCAGGATAACGTTACGCAGGACGAGACCAGAGAGCGAGAGAGAGTAGTTGAGTATTATGCTTGCTTGCATACGATAATCCACTTGCTTTGACCTACGCGCTGCGACTAAAGCCAGCGCAAATGTTTAACTTAAAGCGGCGACTGCGTGCGGCATCCACGACGTCAACAGCGACGGCGACGGCGACGGCGACATTGCTTGTTAGCGTGCCAGGCGGCAACAACAGCAGCGACACGCACACAACAAGCGAGTCGATAGTCACACAAGTATATAGCCCACATAACCCGTATCCACACAATCCAGAGCCCAACCCGTGTGCCTGCCTCATGAGCTCACCCATACTCAGGCATGTGATGTGGTCTTTGGGCTGGTTTCTATGGGATTGGCCGATCCGATTTGTTGCGGCTTAGCCATTAAACTGTGCACATTATTAGTTTAAGTTCGTCTGGACTTGGGTCACTGCTACGATTAACCGTAATAGGCGTCAATTGGAAAATTGCCACTGATATGCCACACGACCGAAGGCCCAGAGTCTGAGACTCTCACTCCCTCTCTCACTCTCTGTGAGACCGGCTTTTGTCTCAGCTATGTGTGTGTGTGTTTTATATAGAGTAAGGCTGGGACCCTGTGCTTGTGCAAGGCTAAAGTAGGCGACACACAAGGTGTATAAATATAAACAGACACCGAGTCGAAACCTCAACAGCCACAGCAACGTCAACAGCAAATGCAAATCGCACTCGCATTTGAATCTATATCTTTAATGCGAGCAATAAGCGCAAATAGTCAAGTTGTTTGGTTCATCTGCTAGTGACAGCGGCTAGTTAACTAAATGCAATCTAAGCAGCGTATTCCAAATTTAATATAACCATAAATAGACAATCATCTTTGTGGCTAAAAAGTGCTCAAAATTTATAAAATTCCCTTTTAAAAATATACAAGAAATGTACTTATAATTATTTAATGCTTATTTATGTCCTTCAACGTAATATTAGAGAAAACGAAAATTAAAATTAATTTTAAAATTCAATGTATTTTTAAAATTAAGTTTACAAATGTATTATATTTGGACATAAAAAATTTTTACAATTATTTCTCCAAAAAAAAAAGCAATGCAAATAATTCTTGGCTCATGCATAATTAATAGAAATTAGATATGTGATTAGATTTGTGATTTCTATCTTCAAATTATCTTTAACGTGTTTTCTTCCGCAAATGCATAGAATGAAGCTTATTTTTTTAACAACTCTTGAAATTTAAATATCAAATAAAATGCTTCAAGTTTTGGTCTGTTGTTTTTTTTGGTAATATTTTTGCTTAAGAAAAATGAGTTGAATATTTTATCGATGTACTTTTGTTTTCTATTCCTGTTCAGAGTATTCCCCGTTCGTTTTGCACTCAACTCATTCGAATTGCTGTTATTTGTTAGAGGCTGGCTTTTGTCTTATGTAAATATTTGATGACACTTGTTAAGGCTGAGGAACTTTGAGCTACATATCGTAGTATTTGAGCACCCATTTGTTCAGACCTCCCCCCGCCTGGCGGCGCTTTTTGCATGTGTCTCATTTAAAATTCAATTTATTTTTCGGCAAGCGTTGGAAAACAAAATAGACTAGAAGCAAAAGCAGTAGCAAGCGGCAAGAGGCAAGAGTAAAACACAAAATTTGCATTATTTTTGTGGCATTGATTTGCGGTAAAAGGCGAGAGACGAGTATCTCAGAGACGCAGCAGTGAGAAGATAGCAGATAGCAGCGCGATAAAGACAAAGGCGGATTAAGAGATACGACGGTTTACTTAGAACTTTCGTAATTCGTGGCGCAATTGTCTTAATTCGAAAATTGCAGCTTCGCAGCTGTAGACAAATTGTAGCCATGCACGAGCACGCATCTGGCAATGCCAACGATAATCATGAGCTCTGCTGTTGTATCTCAAAGATGCAGCGACTCGTCGAAGTTTGCTGTATTTTCTTTGCGCTCGCTTTGCTTATCTGTTTGCCCATCAGTTATTTGCGGTCGTAAATTTGTTGGCTTTTGTGCGAGTTAACTGTAAAGCATGTGACATGGTGACAGCACGGACGCTTGACCTTTGACCCTGCTGCCATTGCGTGCCCCAGTCCAATAAGCGCTGCATATAAACGATGAATTCATCATCGTCATCGTCATCATTGCGCATCGCAATGTGACATCAACATTCATCATTTAATTAGCTCGTGCCCTTTAATGACATTAATTAGCATTTTCGTATTTGTTTTTATGATGATGATGATTATTATTATTATGATTAATATTTGTGTTTATGATTAGCTAATTGCGTTTGCACATAAACACACACAAACACACACCGCAAGTATGTACTTAGTTTATTTTACAACAAACAATTTGTGAGATTTTGATTTTAATTTTGATTTGATGTCATGTGACCAAACCGCAGATCGCTGACTGAAACTGTGGCAGACGCAAATGATGTCGGCGCCTAATAAACCAGTTGAGGCTGCATTTAAATACAACAGCAACAGCAACAACGACAACAACAGCAGACAGACTGTCAGCAGCAAGAGCTGAGATCACGTGCAGTTTCTCGCTGGCGACATAAAAAAATGTCAAGCAATTTACGAAGGCAATTAGAAGATGCCCTCTAAATAAATCTTTGTATTTATTTCGCTCGCCGAAAGTTGACAATTTTTAGCTGTGCTCTGCATAAATATTAACTTTAAGAGTGTGCATAAAAATAATTTATATTTGTCACTAAATCATGCGTCAAAATACAGCGTATCTTTTAGTCATGCTGACTTATTTGCACACGTGCGAGAACACAGCTTCAATCGCACTTCTGTTGTCACATTATTTATGTTATTTTTATTATTTTTTGCCCCGTCGTTCAGGTTGTTGACTTGTATTTTGGTTTATCCGCCCAATTGGCGGCTCATTGATTGCTCTTGGCAAATATCAACTTAATTATTTGAGTGGGTTTAATTCACATACTATATGTATATACACACAAGTCGTGTGATTGTCAATTAATTGCATTTTTCCCCCCTTTTCAATTTCGAAATCATATTGAAATGATCAACAAATCCCACACTTACGGACCGCTTTGATTATATTATTAGCATAGGGTAGATTTGTTGATGGCTCATTTGTGGTAATGAGAAATTTCTCATTCTCGAGAAAATATAACTCATATTTACTATATGATACATAAAACTTTGTAACATATTTTGCAGTGAGAGTATCATTAATTCATTGTTATTATAATCACTGCATATTAAGCAGTTAGTGTCATTGTTTATTTTTAACATTGTTGACAAGTGATTGCATAGACAGCTCAGCTAATTAGGGTCTCCAGTCAATTGTAAAACAATGCGAGAGATACGACGATAAAGCGAGAGCGAGTGGAGAGAGAGAGCTTGTCAGTTGGAGCTGATATTTAAATATTTATCTTATGCCCGAACAAGTGTGGCAAGTGTGTCAAATTAACGGCACGATGGATGCAAATTGGTTAAATGCTAATGGAATATTTGTTACCCAGTGGAACTGAAGCAATTACAGGATGCGAATAATACAAAATGGCATTTTAAGTAAATTAAAATTGTATTTGCCAATAGCCGAATTAAATATATTGCCACACACACACACACGCACAAACACTAACACAATCAGACATTATGCAATTAAATTTGAACACACACTTGGCACATGGCAATTTTCTTGCTAAGCTGCAAGCAAACATTTAAACATTTTTCTGTTTGCCTCTCGGCACTTTAATCAAGTCAGCTGATAGCAACAGCCACAGCAAAACAACAACAACAATGAGAACATTGCAGAGATCTTGGCCAAATTTGCTATGCCAACTCCAGCGCTGTGTTTTCCATTATTAATCATATGTAAACAACGCTTTTTAATTGCCAAAGCCAACAAGCTAACACTAACACTTGACAGTGAACGACTTGAAGTCACTCTGCTTAGCATTTAAAAGAATTAAAGGTAGAGTTTACATTTACTTACATGATTATCTCTCTACATTATTTTAGTATTCAAGCTCTTGTTATTGAAAAATATGTGTTTACAATACCAATTGTCCAATTTAATTTAATATAGATACAAATTATAAATTTTTGTAGTAAGACGTTTAGTTTTGAAGCTTTAAAATCTGATAAATATGGTCAATAATTTAAAAATCTCGATGCCAAGAAAAAGCAAAAGAAGACGATTTGTTTTAAAAAAAAAAAAAAAATAGTATATGTTTGAATTGATGTAAAGAATTTCCACTTTAGCGCCAAATCATAAATTAAATATACTTGAAATTATAATTAATAATAAAGAAGACAACAACTTATACAACATTACTTTAATAAAAAGTTGTCTAGAATAAATACAGATAGTTTATATTAAAATAGACTTATTGAATTTCCACTCAATTTGCTTGATAGCTATTAGATAGTTATTATCAAGTCTACAGAGTATCTACAAGTATAGTAGCTGAGACGCTTTAGTTAAGAATCTATCTGCATGTTGTTGATACTTCTAATCTAGCTCATTATAAGTATAGACAAATAGAGAGCCCCCAGTGTTCTAGGCGTCATTGGCAGAGCACTTCTCATTATCAGCTGAATACAAATACTAACTACAAATACAAATTTGTAATTACTCCCTGAATCGCAACTTTCGAGCAACTAGAATAACGGAGACCTTTTCACCTGTCCAACTGTAATTGACAAAAGCAGTTACAGCTCGTCTCGGCTTTCAAGCTGCAAGTTAATCGAAGTGTCAAGCTAAGACTGTGTCAAAAAGTAACCGGAGAGGGAGAGAGAGAGAAGGGAAGGGCATTGGAATCACCTGCGAATGTCAGTTTAGTTGTGAGCTTATTTATGATGTCAGTTAGTCGTTCTCAGTGCTAAATCACTAGCATGCAATTAGATAAACACACTGCGATTATAGTGACTACAACAAGTATTTTATGTAATCAAAACGTTTGCAGTTTGAATTTGAATTTTGAATTTACGATGCAATAATTTCCATTTAGTTTATCAGTTTATGGCGGAGCCAACAGTAAAATCCAGTCATCAATCAAACTGATCACAGTCAAACAACAGTTTGCCAATTAATCGACGGCCAATTGCAGGCCATATTTTAGTCGACATATTAACGAATTTGCAGATAACCAAATGCTTGACACTCACCCGACAGTTTGCCGAACCAGAAGAACGGGGGCCTGTTGCTTAGTTTTTTGTAAATATCCCAAAGTTGTTGGATGAATTTATAGCACTGTCTATTGAAAATTGATTCACACTTTGATTATTGATTTAGCAATTTATGAGCTGACCTCCAAAGCGAGCAACAGCTAACAAAACAGACACAAACACACACACACACACTGCACTTTCGTTGAGTCAGCGAACTAGTTCCAGTTCCAGTTCGAATTCACGTCGCTTATGAGGCTAATTTATGCGGCGTATTTGGACTTTTAATTAACACTTCCGCGACGACGCTACGTTTGATTCATGCGCTTCACTTGAAGCGCTGAGATTTCGTTGCTGTTTTGCTCTTTTACTACTTCGTACTTAAGTGGCTTCAATTTAGCCCTGGAGGCGACTTCTCCCAACTGACGGGGCACGCCACACGATCTCGCGCACAGTTCGCTGTTCACAGTTCGCAGCAGAAACCAAACCGAACCGCACAATCCAGCTGCAGAAGCCCAACTGACTGGAACCGAACCGTCACACTGATAAGCCCACACAACCATTTCACACTCTCGATCCGACCCACACACTCTCGATCTCGATCTCAATTGCGCTCGCAGCTTTGAGCGGTTGCAGCGCTGTGAGAACTGTCGCTCTCTGCGTGGGAGAAATGCACGGCAAGCCATTTATCGCGTGCGATAAGTGAGTAGCTATGAGTGCAAAACTTGGCAATAAATAATTGACAAAATATTTGCTTTGATATAGAATGACTTTTGCATAGATGCCCATTTGAAGTAACTTAATAAATTAATTTACCATTTTAAATTAATATAATTTAAATGCAAAAAGTAAAATAAATATTTGTAAAGATACAGATAAAATTAATTTATGAAAACACTAATTTAGCAAACACTTTATCGCATGCTATAAGTTAGCTTTTGAGCCGTGCAAAGCTTAAACGATTTTTAGAAATCAAATAAATAATGTAAGAGAATAGTAAAGAATATGGTTTATTAAAAATACAAATTTAATTTCTAATGGAAATAATCTTGCAAGTAAATCGGTTTTAAATAACACAATGACAAAATGCAACATAGCGAGAAAATAACTAATAAAGAAATTAATTGTGTCTATTTTATTTAAATTTTTGTTCCCTCTATTCTAATAATTTCGCTTGTAATCAAACTTATTATTTAATTTGCTCTTGGGTTTGAAAACACTTTAGGTAGAATATAATAAGCAAATAAATGTTAATTGCAAACTCTAAGAAAAATGCGTTTGGTAATGAGAACATAGCAAGTGGCTCAGCGTGCAAGATGAAACTTTAATGAATGTGAAAATAAAATGGAAAATTCCAGCAGTCACCGCTTAACTAAATACAAACAATAAACAACATACAGACACCATCGACTACAGTCCCGGCCCTGTGTCATCCTGGCCAAGGACAAACTTGTAGTAGGCCTTGTTCAGCTGCTCGAGGAACACAAAGGCGAACACCGTGTGCGGCCCGAGGCGGCACAGGTAGGGCGTGAATCCCTTCCAGAGCGAGAAGAATCCCTCGTTCCGTATCACCTTCATGATCACATCAACGGCCCCGCTATACTCCGCCTTCCCATCGATCACCTTCATCTGCTGGATGCGCGTCTTCGCCATGTCCAGCGGCATCGATGCGATCGTGGTCAGCAGGCCCGAGCACATGCTGGCGCAGATGTGGAGGCCGAGACCCTCATTCATATAGTGCTTGAAATACCCCTTGAACTGCGAATACGACGCCAGCTGCACCATGTTCACAATCATCGCCCTGCCCACCGTCGGCAGGCAGCCGCGCCACAGCGCAAAGAGTCCCTCCTCCTTGACGATGCGCACCAGAGCATCGCCCACATTGCGATAGTTACGCCTCTGTTCCACCGGCAGTCGATTGTCGGCCATCATGCGTATCAGCGACACCTCGGCGGGATTGCCGACGAGGGCGCCGCAAGCGCCCGCAAAAATGCCCATCGCCATGCTGGACAGCACCTTGGGCGCCGACTGGTATTTGTTGCGATACGCCTCGACCTCCATCTGATAGACGCCCATGCGGGCGGTGGTGTAGGTGGCCTGACGCAACAGGCCAGCACTCAGGCCATTGTAGAAGGCCAGAAAGCCCTCGGCCTTGAACACCTTGAGCATGCAGTCGATCGAGCTGGAGTACTCCTTGGTGCCCCCTTTGCCGGCGGCGATCTGCATGCGGGTCTTCACCAGATCCAGCGGCTGCACGATGCAGGTGGCCATCATGCCAGCCGTGCCGCCGATCACATACTTCATATAATTGGGTATGGTCTTCTTGTCGACATCGTACAAAAATACCATTTTGCTATCTGGTTAACTTCCTTGTACAAATCTTGAATTTCTGGCTTAGAAAATTAAGAAAATCAAAAATCAATGCAGCTGTTTTTTTTTTAACTAGTTGTTGAAAAGGGTGACTGTGGAATACTTATTCTATCCCAGAATACCAATTCTACAGCCTACTTCTGTGCCGTGCCTAAGATTCCTAAGATTTTCGATTCGTTTTTTTATATATTTCAATGAATTTCAACAAAAAAGGTCGATAACGAGAATACTGAATACAATCCAATTATTTAATGACCATACTATTATTATTATTATTATGTTTTTTAATTTTGTTTAACGCATAGGCCTATGTTCTATGTTATCTAATAGTTTAAAACGAAAAAAATACGTTTATCAAGCTCTCAATTGGTAGCAAAACATTGCTTTAAATCGTCAAGGAAAAAAGTTCACAAAGAGAATACTGAATAAATGACAGAATAATCTTTGAATTATCAATAAAATTGCATATTGTCTTGTTATTTGCAATAATTACAATTTGTAGCAACAACAAGAATTAAATTATTAAGGAATATATTAAGGATATATTGTAAAAGTTTTAAAATATATATATTTGTAGATCTGTTTGCAATTTGAACTATATGTTGAAGAAAAAAATACATAAGAATTGGCAAATTTTGTTTCGTTTCGATTACTAAAAATTTTGTTGGTTTAGGTTTGATTAAAAATATACTGAATTTTCAAATAAGAAAGTGGTTTTTGAACTATGCAGCTTATACTTTCAAGAAAAGAAATTCTAAACAATTTTAGACTACGCATTTTTTTAGTTATCGATAACGTTTTGAATTCGTTTCGATTACGTGAAATTGTGTCGCTTTAGCATTGCTTAATAAATGATACAACAACTTTAGACTAAGTTATGTTTTATTGATACTCTATAATGGTGAAAGATTACAACTTGGCTTATATAATCAACAAATAAATGCATAACAATTTCAGATTGGCGATTTTTCTAGATATCGTCGACGATTTGGTTTCTTGTCGATTAAGAGAAATTAGTTCCATTTAGTTTTGAATTGAACAATAAAACTGATGCCCTATCATACTACATCTTGTTTACAACTAGGATTATATAATCATAAGCATAACAATTTCAGATTGAAGATTTTTCTAGTTGTCGATGGCAATTTGGTTTCGTGTCGATTACGCGAAATCGGGTCGCGAACAGTTCAATTAACGACGCCGTCTAATTTTCCACACCAGGCAGTTAATTGTGCAACTTGGTCTTACGCTCTTCGGCCCACAAATTAACAGGGCCCAGTTGAAATGGCTCATTATCTGTTTTGGCCTGGCTGTCATCATTAGATGAGCGCACCAAATTGTTTGCCAACGAGCTCGAACTGCAATTAGAAGATGATCCAAAGTTCAGCCAATCTATACCACTTGTTTTTTTAGTGGTGCACTGTATGTGGACGCGGGGGTGAATGTGTGGCACATTGCAATTAGACAGGCCAAAATTGTTATGTCAGAGGCAAAAAGCAAAATATGTACTTACAAATACCATATTGGCAACTCATTGCGGGCTAATTAAGAACTCATGCGGCATTGGCAGCCAACACGCAACCGCGGCAACGACAACGTTGCAACGTTGTTGATTTTCGCGTTGTTCATACAAAAATCGCATGCGGTAGTCGAAAGTCGAAAGTGTCGACTAATTGGTGAGAATGGTGCGTGTCTCGGCTAATATGCGGCTGAGTTTGCTCACAAATCAAAGCATACTTTCAGGCTGCGCCCCGCTAAAACTAGAAAATGCTAACAAGCAAACGCGAATGCAAGCAAGCAAAACGATGAAGAATGAGAGCAGAAAATGACTGTTGCAATCGCAAGTCCACGGAAAAGTGGGACACAACAACAACAACGAACTATCAAATCAATTACGGATGCCAAATGCCAAATGCCAATTGTGAAAATTGTAAATAAATATTTCAACAAATGACAACAAGCCGGTAAAACTATTTACGACAATAAATCAGATCATATCGCCAGCTCGCTGTTACCGCAACCGCTCCCGAGCAGCCCTACAAGCGTGGCATGGAAAAGCTTTGCTAATACAACGCAAGCTACAACAAGAACAACAAAAACACCGTACTGACAACAAGATGATGGTTGATAAGGGAAATGAAGGAAAGAAACGGGGCAACGACAGAGAAGAATCGCAATGGAAACCACAAAAATGTACGAAACGAACTGAGGTGAAGCTGTAGCTAAAAGCAAAATAACAATAACAGCTGCAATTCAAAGTGTAGTCTGCTGCCGGGGAGCGGGCGAAGCGGGGCGACAGCGTGCGAGCGACAAAAAAAGTACCCACAAAAAACGTAGTATTAAGTGGCGAACCGTTAAGAAGTCATTGGGTAGACTAAAACCTGAAACAGTAATAAACCGAGCGACGGCGACAGAGCAACTAAGTGCGGCAATTTCTGGAGTAAACAGAGCAAGCATAAAAGAGAGCAGAGAGGAGAGAGAGCTAGCAATCGAGAGCGAGAGAGCGTTGCTCAGCATGCATGTAATGTGCTTGAGAGTAAAAGTTGTCAGCGGGATAGCGCAGCGAAAGCTGCTCACCAGACACATAGAATTCGAATAAAATATATTTTAATACATTTAAATACTAAATATATGATCAGTCGCTAACAAAGAGTTGTATAACTTGAAACGGAACAAAAGCGCTCAAAATGTGTGTCATCTCGGTCCGGTTTTAAAATTTGTGTTTTTTTTTGAGATATTTGTGAAGAACTGTTAAGGCTGCTGACTCTGCAACAAGTTCAACGCACAATGTAATAAACAGTTTATGGTTTAACAATAAATCAATAGCTAAAATAAGCAGCGATCCCAGAACAACAACAAGAACAACAACGGTGAAGACAGCAACGAATTCTAAGCGTACAAAACGAAAGACTCGAGCACGAAACTGACGATCACTCACAAGCTCTCATGCTCTCGCGCTCACACACTCTCGCTCTTTTGCTGCTCAGTTTTCGAAGTCGACGCTTATGCTTTTCGAAGTCGAATGCCAAGCAGCAGTAGCAGCAGCAGCAGCAGCTTGCAGGCCAAAACGTTGGTCATTCATTCGTCAGTGAACCGTCGTTTGAGTCGTACTCTTGTAAGCTGCGTTTGCCGTGGCTGATCGCGTAGCGTCTTCTTCTTCGCCGAAGAACGAACGTTTTACAAGCAACAAGAAAATAAAATCAAAAGCTTTGCTCTTTTGCATTTCTTCGTATCGTAATCGTTGTGTGTTTGTGTTAACATTTTTCATCTGCATTTGCAATTTGCATTTTGCATTTGACCCTTTTGTTATTATTCGGCTTTGGCTTTGGCATTGCGCGCGTCGTTTTCGTTTCATTTTCGCTTTGTGCTCCAAATTGACGTCGCGTCGCCTTTGCATCTTTCGTTCAATTCCGTTCAGTTCAGTTGAGTTGAGTTGAGTTCAGTTCATTTCGGTTCAATTCGCAGTGATTCGCTTACAAATAATTACTGAGCTGCACTCAAGTTGTTTTTGTGTGTTATTTGGTTGTATAAGAAATGTGCAGCGCCAGATAAAAATTTCACTTCAAGTGCTCGCCAAGTGTTCCACAAAAAATAAGAAAAGAAAGGAAAGAGAAAGAGAGAGAGAGAGCGCAAGCAAAACGGCACATGTTCTGTTTGCCATGTTATTAACATTGTGTTCATAATTCCCTTGTATGTACAAATACAATTACATCGGCATCGACATCATCAGTGGCAGCGACAACAACATCTATGCAAATAGAAAGCAACAAATACACCAGGAATAAGTATCAACTAAACGCAGCAGGTGAGCAATGCAGTCTGCATTTAACATACATAGTTGGTAGAAATAATTAAGCTAGTTAATAGAACAAATCCACTGCACAACGGTTTGATCAGCGTACCCTGTAAAGCAGTGCAAAGCTGGGTATTTACCGCTGCTGCTAATGCTGAAAGTGAACAAGTTCACTGAACAGAATCGTGCTAAAAGTAGAAGTAGTGCAGTTAACAAAATGCAAGGTTAAAAATAATAAAGCTTTCTTAACAGCATAATGTGAAAATGCTCAACATAATAATTTTAAAAAGGAATTACTTAACATTACAGAATAATGCAAAAAATAAAATAAATTACTTAGCAGAGTAATGCTATAAATGTTGAACAAAATAATTTTAAAAGTGGATGGAAGTGGTCCAGTTAACAGAATTCGGGCTCGGAAGGGAATTGTCTTTCTTGTAAATCTGTTAATTTTGTTGAATAGTAAAATTATGCTCTGATTATTTGATGTTCAAAATGCAACACAGCTCTTGTTAAACCAAAGAGAACTTTAGTGTAGTTTTAGGGTATTTGTTGGTCGCGTTCTTTTTTGCAGAACGTACAGAAGCTGAACCAGCCACACAGCCAACAAACAGCTAATGAGTCAAATTGTTAGCGTTATAGAGAAGAAGTTCATTTCTCTCATTTGTCTGTTGTCTGTTTCCACTTAATATATTCATTAATATACATTTCTCTTTGTTGACGATTTGCATATCGCATTTAGACAGCTTCATAATTTACTAACAGTCGTCTCTCTCTCTCTAACTTCTTCTGCTCTCTGTTTCTCTGTGGTCGAAAAGCTCTTGACGTTGTTCGACTTGCTTCAACCCGAAACCAAAAAAAAAAAAAAAAAACAAAAATAACACTTGCTGCACGATTGAACTTTAAGCCGCATTCTTCATCTTGCCTCTTTTTTTGTGGACGCGTCTATCAGCCTGCTGAAGCTGGCCAATTTTTGGGGGTTTTTTTTCTGTTGTTGGGTATTTGCTGTTTTCTGTAGCTCTTCGTGGGAACTATTGACTTGGTCTTGCTCTTGGTTTGGCCTGGAACTGTGGCTGGCATTTGCCAGACGGCGACGGCACACATTTTACTAGGCTTCGGCGAAACTGGCTTTGAGAACAGGAATTTCCACTCCTACAACGCGAAGCGCTGTAATTGACATTTTTGAGTAATTGCAAACGGTTTTTTTTTCGGATTTTAGCTTTTCGACTGGGGTTTTTATTCATTATTCATTATTTATTTACAAATTTGAAATTCTTTGATTTTTAATCGTCAACAATTAAGGTCAAACTACTTAATCGAAACTAGAACTATTTAGCTACCAATTATAAAACTAGAAATTCGTATCAAAATGTGTCAATGGATGGCTGTGCGGGTATTTTTAAACAAATATTTCTGGCCCAAATATTACCACTTTGGTTGTCGTCTGATGTATGTTGCTGTTGCTGCCTCTGCCGCTGCTGGTGGCACGTGGCTTGGGCGGAGTGCCTGGTGGCGGCTTTACGATAGTCATCGCTGCTGCCGCTTCTGTTGCACGGCTGCCGGATGTTGCGTTGCAAGTGGAAGTGGCAGGTGAACGGGAACGGGAACTGGAACTGGAGCTCTTCCGGTGTCGCAGCGTGCGCAGCTCGTCGCGCAATTGCTCCTTGTAGACGAGCTCACGCTTGCAGGCCTGCAGCTCCTCGACGCTGCAGTGCTTCAGATGGCGAATGGTGCGCGACACAAGACCGTCGATGATGTGGATTTTGGTGCGCGACAGCCGCGTGGGCTCCGCATGGCGACGGGTCAGTTCGCTCTGATACTGGAACAGCAAGTAACCCACGCTGGGTCGAGCGCCACGGCGATGATTGCCATTGTTGTTAGTCGTATTGTTGTTGTTCACTTTGCGTTGACTCTCCATTGTTATAGGTTTTGGTTTGAATGCGGCGAGAGACGAAACGATTTGAAGCGTAGCGGATATGTCACAGCTTTGAGGTTTGCTCGGTGAATGATGTCCTGTCGCAATTTACCAGGATTATTTATATCGCTGCGCAGACGATGGTGCTGCTGCTTACCTGTTGACCTGCCCAACTATGGCGGTTGACCTGTCGAATGCGTAATTACCTGCTGTGAAAAGTGCTGCGCTTGCAATTGACCTGGGTTAAACCCGCTGCCGTTTCTATTACCGTCGCCGCTGTTGCTGCTGCTTCTGCCGTTTCCTCAAAATTATTTCGAATGCCGTTTGACAATCCGGGCAAAAGTTGCTAGCAACACGTGTGCTGCGGACTGCCCCCTGATTTTGCTACGAGCCCGCATCAATTATTTATTGCGCGACCTTTCAAAAAATGCAAGACGCGTCCTCAGCATGCCCGAGACGAAAATATGGCACACATTTTCAGCTGCTTTAAATGTTGCCGCATAATTGCGACTAGAAGCGTACCGTTTGCCCTTTTCGTGGCCTAATAAATATACTTAATTTTGAGTAGAAATATATCTTACTTTCAGCCCAGCCACTTCTTCGTGTTACCCTCGTCTCTTAGAAGCACTTATTAAATATTTACTGCTAAACGAATCTCTGACCCTACGCAAACGCCCTTAAATTAACTCAGTTGCACGCTGCCTCCAAACAATTTTCAAATTTTCGTAGGCGGCCCAAATACACAATAATACGCACAGTGTTTTCCACATAATTGTTATTTTCACTTAGTTTAATTGACACGGCAGGCAAAAAACACACAAACGCGCGTTTAAAGCGCATTTCAACTTAATTATGTTTTTAAAATGTATTTGCTGAAAAGAAAAGTGAAAATTCCGCTCTATTGTCTGGCAGCGACTTGTCAAAAATTCTTTAAAATATATGCAACACATACAATAACGGCAAGAGCAACAATAACAATAACAACAAAGTGAAGAATAACAACAACAAGCATATAAATTATAATAACGCATGGCGACCCTGAGCAGTTTGCCAGTGAAAGTTTGAGATACTTTTCAACTCCAGCTTAAGACTCTTTATTTTATTTTTGGATCGTCGCTCGTCTGCATTATGTTAATGCGTCTTCTTGAGTGCTGCTACTGCTGCCCATATAAAAAACATATACTTATGGTGCATATAGCTTAGTGCTAAATGCTGCTGCCCCACGGGGCACGCTGAACGATCTGTGACCCACAAAAGTTCGAACCGAAATGCGCTGGAATTGAGCAGCGATGCGTTGATGATACAATAATCATTTTGTTGACTTGATTACAATGATTGTCTTGCGGCCTGTGGACGAAATTCATAAGCCTGTCGTACGCAGCACGCACAATCTTGAGTCTCTCTTTAGTGACTTGTGGAGCGTTGGTTGAACGCGTTGAATTGGAAGCTGTCTGCAAGCTGTCAAACGCAGTACAAAACGCTGCTGCTGCTGCCCGCATCAGCGTCAGCTAATGCCCCTGGCCCTAGTTTATAGCTATGCGACTGCTGCTGATGCTGTTGCTGTTGCCTTTGACCTTTGCTACCTGACCTCAAAAAGCGTGCCCCTGGCTAAGTGTGAGTCGGTGTGAGACAGGCTCATAAAACGCTGATGCGCCGCATTTGCTTAATCCGGCGCGTGGTCTTTCCCAAGTTCTTAGTCCGACTGCGAAATCCTTTTGTTTTTCTACATTCCCGTTACTAGATGCAATTATAAAAGGATTATGCCATTTATGAGGCTGCCACACACAACACCTTGCATAGTTTTCATTATGAGGCCGTTTTAATGAATTACCTGGAAGTTGTTAAGTTCAAAAGGCAAACGAAAGTTCTAGAAATTGCATGCTAATGAGATGTGACACAAACACAGTTCAAATGCGCTCAAATGCCCCAACAAACAGGCCTAAACAAATATTGGGTAGCGAAATATATAAATGTATATATATTTTAATGGGCCCACGAGAAGCTCACGTCGTGTTTGATCTCTTGCCTTATATGGTAACGTCTGAAGTCGATCGCTAACCTGCGGCAAGCTTGTTCATGCTTCGCGTTGCATGCCGCACAGCTGCCATGATGATGACCGGTAAACCGAAGCGAATCCAAGTGAAGCGGTTGGCAGCCCAAAGTGGATTAGGCCGGCTTAAGTCGCGAAATATTTTGGCACAAATATCAACAGTTCCCTGACCTGCAACATCAACCCAAGCAGGTAGCGTCGCAGGTAGCCCGCTCCCCGCCAACCCCCGAGCCCACAAGTTGTATTTAAGTCTGCTGCAGATTGAGTAGCATCATCAGTTGCCCAACTGCACTCACTGCAAGCGTAACACTTTCTACACTCTACACAAATCACAGACAAAACAATTATGGAGAACGACAAGCAGATTAAGCCCACGGTCTCGTATCATTTGTTCCTGTACCGTGAGGAGCTGGCACGACGCAATGCCCGTCAGCTGCGTTTGTCGCGGACCAAGATTGAGATCACAGACGAGCTCATCTCACGCACTGTGCGCAACATCAAGACCTGCAGCATGGATGATCTGAAGGCGGTCAATCGGGAGCTGGTTTTCAAGCGCAAGCTGCGACATCGCGTCTCCAAGCTGCGCAAGGAAGCCAAGCTGGCCAAGCAATAAATTGGAAGGAATGAGACACTTTAGAATTAAACTGAAAAGGGAGGCAAAGCATGAAGCCGAAAGGAGCGAGGGGAGGGACAGAGAGAGAGAGAGAGAGTGAGAGAGACGTAGAACTTGATTGTATATATAGAATTTTCTGTAAATAAATACTTTGATAAGATTTTTGCATTGACAAACGCTTTGTGGTTGCATATTATTGCGAGTATTTTGAAAAACTTGTTAATTTTATGGTCAATAAAAAAAGAAGCTTGTAGCCATAAAAACTGGTAGCTGAATCAGCAAAAAGCCGCACAAAGGCAAAATGTAAACTTCTCAGACTGAGAGACGTAGACTAAGGCGAAACGAAACAAAATAAAAATAAAATAGATGGATACACATACTAATATAAAGAAAAAAAGTCGTTTGCATTGAACACAAGTAAATGTCTAAAAAGCTGAGCAAAATGAATTTCATGTTAACGACAAAGCGTAAAGCCGAAAGAGAGACAAATGGGCAAACACGATGAAACTGAAAACTGAACACAGAAAACCGAATCTAAATCTGAATCTCAAGCCTCAAGTCCTCCTCCTCCGAACGTCATCATCACGAATCTCAACCAGTTGCAAATTTTGATGTTGGCCAGCGACTTAATTAGAAATTGCAAATGCAATTAAAAAAGCAACGCGCCAAAGTTTATTTAATACATTTCAAATATATATATATATATTCGATACATACACAATATATATAAATATTTGCATCTGTCTGCGTGAAACTGCCATGAGAAACCGAAACAAGTTCGCTGCATAAATTAACCAAAGCCAAAGACAAAGCAACAGCAACGGCAACAGCAACAAAACCAAAGCACCAAACAGCAGCTACATGCAGCTCAGAGCTGAAGAGAGCAAAGATCAGAGTTTATTTAAAGCAACTATAAAACAAGAAAGAACAGTTAACCATTCTATATAGTTAATTAAATACACTAACTAATATGCATATTACTTGGAACAGCGCTGTAGCTGAAAGTCTAGAAGATTTCAAATAATTTAGAGAAATTTATTAAATGCTGCGAGCATTAACTCAATAGACTTTGAATTCTAATGATGTTATAAATTACGCAATTACGTTGAAAATAGCTAGAGTGACAGGTTGTGCATGTTAAAGCACAGTTTTTAACCTGAGAAGTTTATTTAAAGACTTAAGTTCTCTAGAATCTAGAAAATAAAGTTGATAAAATTAGAGAAAAAACGTGAGTTGACAAAAAGTCAGAAAAATGATCTACCTATCTATATTTGCACATAAATAAAATATTTAATTGAGTTCGGAAAAGAAAACAATTTGAGCCTTAAATGCAAAATAGTATTTGCAACGTTATGCAAAAGATTTTGCGGCGAGATAAGTTTCACAACACGAACTTTGGGTCTGTTTATTCACCCGATTTGTTGCACAGCTTGTGCACCGCTTGTAATGGCTACAGTTAGGGTATACTCTGAAGTTAGCAACTAGTAACAAAGTCACGATATAAATAAAGAGCAGTCAGCGTTAAAGGCGAAACAATTTTTTTTGTATCTTTTTTTTCCAGAATTGTGTGTTGGTTTTTCTTGGAGCTGCAAAATTTATAACGTGACATTGTTAAATTTATGTGCCCAAAATGTTGTAATAAAACTTGAGCAGAGTTGTTGCTGTTGTTTGTTTGGCTCTTTGTGTTGTGTAGGCCAAAGTCGCTGCGACTTCTTGTCTACACAATATTTGGCTAACTGACGGTCGACAGACGACAGTCGACGGTCTGGTTGAGATTGGCGCCAGCGTTGGAAAATAATTGCGAATATCATTCTCAATTCAATAATTGACTTAATTATATATTTATATATATATCTACTTGAAATTCTCTTCAAAAATTCTTTGGATAACTTTTGCAAAACTTGTTGACCCGTGACAACACATAAAAAAAAAGAAGTAAAATAAGCAAAAAAGAGAGAGGAGGGAGATGGAGAGGGAATTAAGCAACTTTTGGCTTTTGGTTATTTATCTTAATTAATGTTTATGATTTAAGCACAATAAAAACAACAGACATTTTGTTGCTGTCTGATTGATTCGGCAATTGGTTTGCTCTCTTCAGGCATTAAATCTCGTCCCATAATCTGTGCATTATATATATTATTAAATGCTTTATATGTATATTGTGTATATAGATATATATAGAGTATACCGCAGGCATTGGCGCGATGGCCCAGATTGAAGGACAGGTCAGCTTAGAGCTTGACAAATGGGAATTTTGTGACTTGAGCCTCTCAATAAAAACGTACAACGAAATCATCAAATCACGACTCGAGCGCCGTTTGATTGACATGCAGAAAGGCACAAAAAAAAAGAGCACGATAGCAACAGCTATAGACACTACAACAACAATAACGAGTATGGCGACGGCAACAACTGATTGTTCATAATTAAAGTTAAACCCCCTGAAGGCAGGCGGGCAATGATTTCGCAATGATTCTGTGGGTTGCCGCCGACAAAGCCAAGCCAAAGAACTCAGAGCGACCAAGCAAATTATCTCACTGCCCGTTACAGTACAATACACACACACACACACACACACAGACTTGTGTCCACAACTTACATAGTTACATGCACGTAACAGTGAGTGAGAGAAACAGACGGAGGAGGGTCGCAAGTGGAAGAGACAGATTGAGAGCAACAACTCGAACCGCATGTCACGCCCCGCAGAGCGGGAAGCAGACAGACTGTGCTTATTAACGCATAATTAGCATATTTAGTCTTGCTCTAAGATTGCGTACCCAAAGCTGTCACACAGCGTTGCCCCTCCTCTCCCCCCTTTGACAACTCACCTTTGTTTACAAACTGACAACCTTTGCCATGCCACAAACTTGTGCCGCCTCGTTGATATTGCCAGCGATTTGTCGATTTGTCACACAATTTCAGACGATGCGAGCTTAGTGCGCTGCTTTTGCGCTCCCTTCACCCGCCACCACTTCCAGCTCCTACTCTTCCCTTCTCTGTGTCTCTTTCTCTGTATCTCCCCATCTTGGAGGCTTTGCCAGAGTGTTCGTGGTCATTGCGATTTAAGCCTCATTTAGTTGCTGCTTGCTGCACTCTATTACTTGAATCAACCTGCCGCCCACCTCTTTCCTTCCTTCTCTCTGTCTCACTCTCTTTGTCTGTCTCAACTGTTGTTGTGGTCGTGGTTGTTGTTGCTGCTGCTTGTTCCATTCACTTTATGAACAGCAAGCAAGCAACAACGAACAACAACGAACGGCCGACAATTGTCGCTTTGACATTTAACTACAATTACTTTTTAGTGGTCTTTCGTTGGTTTGGTTTTGTCGTGTTTGCCATTCTGACATTTTGGTCCGATGCCTGCGAGACGGGCCAACGAAGTGAGACACAGTGATGGCAGCAACAGCGAGGTGTGCTGCGGGGTACGGAGACAAGGTGGAGGGGACTCTGTGCGCTGTCCATAATGAAACTTGTTCTAATTAAAATATGCGCACTTTTTTTTCAAGGTGTTGCTGCCAATTAATTTTGAAAAACAGCTGGCTGACTGCCTGTCTGTCTGGGCCGGGTTGTTGGCCAGGAGAAAAGTCATTGGCTTTTCACGCAGAATAAATCAAGGCCAGTGAGAGAAAAATGCGTTGACAGCCGTGAAAATTGCCAACTGAGTGACCAACTAATTTGGCTGTAATTTGGCCAAAGGTTTTTGCTAAGAACTGTAAAGGCCAAAAGGCGGCTGGCCGCAAAGGCTTTAAAGGCGCGGGTGTGCCAGCGACGTTTTGTGAGTTAGCCCATTTTTGGCAGTGCTGGGCGTGGGTGGCAGTCGAGTTGCATGACGCTCGTTCGGTGTTGCATTACCAATTGCCTTCGAGGGTAGGGGGAGGGGGAGGTGGGTTTTGTTGAGAGCGAAACTGGAACTTGAGCTATGGCAAGTTGTCGAGCAACAGTTGGCTAGCTGGCAAGCTGGAAAACTGGCTGACTTTTCAGTGGAGGCTGAGGCTGTTTGCTGTTTGCTGTTGCAGATGGCGGTGGTTTGCGGTGTTAGTGTTGGTGGCACGTTGGCATTTATAATATTTAATCATATTTGCACGAGCTGAGGGCAAAAATGTCGCGATACAGAAACAACGCAAAACTTATGGACGCATACTTAATGGCAATGACGATGCAGCATGCAGCATGTGGCATGTGGCAGCCGAGTGCAGTCAGCAGCCAGCAGCAGCAGCATCCAGGCTGCAATTTAACCGTTTTCATTTTTTATTCATGCATTGCATAGCATTTGTAGCTCATTTGCATTTGTGGTTGTCGTTGTTGTTGTCATTGTCGAGGTTGGTGGAGATGGAGATGGAAGGAAGCTGCTGCTGCTGTTGCTGCATCGACGTTATCGTTGACGTTGCTGTTTGTTGGTGGCGTCTGTAATGCAATTTGCTGCAAAATGAAACCGAACACAAACCAAGCGCTGAGCATTTGGCAGCATTAAATTTAATTTTTGTGTATGTGTCGGGAAGTGTTACTTGGGAGTTGTACAATTGACAACATAAGCGAGTTGCTGCTGCTGTTGCCGCTACTGTTGCTGCTGTTGTCGTTGCTAGTTGTCGTTGTCGCCGCATGTTGTTGACGTGCATGTTGCAGCCGTTGCAGCTGATGTTGTTGCATGCTTTTTTGTTTTATTGCGGCCTGTGTGCAGGCGTGTTGAGCTTCGCTGCTTGCTTTGATGACAGCCAACAACGACAACTCGATGAAGTTTTCAGTTTCGTCGAGTGTTGGCTGAAATTGTTGCATTTACCAATAGTTCTACTTTTGTCGTTTGGCTCTTGCTTTTGCTTTTGCCTTGCACTTTTCATAGCTCTCGTTTTTATTTTTGTTTTGTGTGTTTGCCTGTTTATGCTGTGGCAGCCATCGACAACGCTTGTGACATGCCGAGTGACGGATTAACGTTATCGTTATCGTTATCGACTGTCATCGAGCTGTGTGGCACATGCTGTGCCCCAATCCTTGTCTGCCTTGTGGCATCTGCCACCTGAGTGCTGGTGTTTTGCATATTCATTTATTTGCTACCGAAGGACATCATCAATGTCGTCATCAGCAACAGCAACAGCAACAGCAATAGCAGCAGCAACAACGGCAAGCAGAATAACTGCGATATCGCAACGGTTCTCATCATCATTTGCATATGTTACACTTTATTTATTGTTGCTTGTTGCTGCCATTTTTGTGTGCTGTTTGACTCTCGTTTTGTTCGTTTTTCCCCACTTCGCTCGTTCGCTTGCGCCGCATTACAACACAAATATAACTCATACGCAGCGTTAACCTCGGCACTTTCTTGCGCTTCTCAGTTCGCGACTCTCGAGAGTCGCAGTCTCTTTCTCGCCCGCATTGTTTTGCGCTGTATTTATAGCAGTTACGTGAGACTTTGTTTATGTGACAATTGCTTTTTGTTCGTTATACATATTTTCTGTATCTTATTATTTCTTTTCTCTCTCTCTCGCTGACTTCTTTCTGTTGGTTTTTTGTTTTTGGTATAATTTCGATTGTTCGCGTTGTAATTTATGCCTTTAAATTGTGCAAGCGCTGAAATTTGCAAGCATTTATTAACACATTTGGCGGCCATATAAATGAGTCAGACCTCTGACTGCAACTGCAGCCATGCGACGTGGGGAAGCCTCGCAAGTGCAGCCAGTTAATGCATTTATTAATATTGTGTGGCTGCTCTAAATTATGAAACAATTTCGCGAGGGCTGATTGCAAATAAAAGCGGAATTTTGAAAATTGTGAAGGCGAGGAACATAAAAAGGTTTTCGACTCGCATACTGCTCGCTAAATTAATTGAAAACATTTGCTAAAAATTGAAACAATCATTAAATTCTGCATACTTAAAAGCTCGCTACTCACTATAGTTTAAACTTTTATTGCCCGTAGAATGTTTGCTAAAGTTGTTGCTCTTCGCATGAATCTCAAGTGCTCAACGCTCGTTACTAATGGTTGTTGTTTTTTTGTTAATGACAGAATCAAGAGCCTCGAATGCGCAAGAATCTAAAGGCTGACAATTGAAGGTCCGTCACTCATTGAAACATACCATTCTCACCTATTTTATGGCTGCCCTCGCTGCCCGCAAATATGCATTTTGCTTTCGAGATTGTCGTTGTCGATGTCGTTGTGTAGATTCAATTGATGTGCCTTCTGTTTTGCCAGCTCGTTTGTATTGTTGCCATTGGTCAACAAAAGGCAGAGAATATCATTTTCGCATTTTGATGTCCGATTACAGGCAACAACAACAGCACAACAACAAGAATTACAACTAGAGCAGCAAAGCATGGCAGCAAACAACGCAAAAGGTACAAAGCAGCAGCAGCAGCAGCAACTATTATGACGGCAAATAACTAAGGCAAGACCAATTTGTTGCACACACAAATACACACACACACAGCAGAGTCAGAAAAGACACAAAGATATAAATGTAGCTGGAAGACAACACAACTCAATGCTCGCTGCCTGCTTTGGCGCAAAGTTGTCGGCTATGAAAAATGGATCTGCTCCAGAAGATTTCAGTAATCTCGTTCGTCACACTTGGCCGCTCAAGTACGAATTTATGAAGCCCCATCAGAGTCAGAGTCTGAAGTGAACTTCTAGATAACATTGCTGCCCGCCCCCTTCCGACCTTCCTTGTGACTAGAGTGTGTGTGAGAGTTAGAGAGAGAGAGGGGGACTGAGAGAGCATTGGACTGGACAGGGCTAAAACTAGCGAGTGTCCCAGCTGCTTGCCTCGTCTCAAAAGTTATATACAAGTATATATATTGATTAACTTGTAACGCTTGTTGTGCGTTGATCTCCCGATTGAATGTGTACTCACTTTCTGAAAGAAATGCACTCAAGAATGTGACGGGCGACTGCACACAGTGTTGGCATAATAATCAAACTACAGATACAAAAAAAATATCTAAATGTATCTCGTGTTGCAAGTTCAACAGATTGTTGCAGCAGCCATTGTCTCAGTTTGAAAACAATGCGAGTGCGGTGGAATTGGTCAATTAAAGATTGCCGCAACTCATTTGCATGGCAAGCGTCTCATTTGCGCCTTTTGCGAAATCCGCATTGACGGGCGAAATGACGCCGGCGAAAAACGCTAGCCAAATGGGCGTTGACTCTGCCTCGAAATGTTGTAAGCCCCATACAATTATTGTGATGACGATGTCGTCGTCGTCTCAGTCGCAGTCGTTGGGCGTAATGAACTTTTGCGAAAAATTCCATTTTCATACCACTTACTATTTACCATTTGCCTTTTGTTTTTTTTTTCTTGTTTTTTTTTGGTCATGTTTGCGCAATGGCCACTCACTCTCTTATCAGAGCGTGTGGCAATATACCTTTTGAGCATTTAAGGCCTGCCCAATAGCCATTTGACCATTTGGCCATTTTGGGCATCGCACACATTTCCCTCACTCACCTTTTCGCTCACTCACTCGCTCACAATCAAACAGACAGAGTTGCTCGTCCACTTGCATATTTTACAATTAATTAAATGCAAAATGGTTTTTCTTGTTGCGTCCCGTTTTATGCAATTTACAGTTTTACAATTGACGTAAAATATAATTAAAATCGCTGGGGTGCAAAAAATAAAATCCGTATTCCTGTCTCTCTGTCGCTCCCTTCGAACAAGCGGGCCCAGGACTCTCGTTGCGATGCGACGTATTCAATCAATGGATTGCAGACAAAATGCACTTTTATTGCATTTAACAACAAATTGAAAAGCCAACAAAATACAGTAAAAATGCAACGAACATAAAATAAAACGCATAATCTAACAGAGTTCTTCCCAATGCGAATTTGTAGAGAAACCTCTGAATGCTCTGCCAAGAACGAGACCTGGGAACAATGAATAAATAAATTTCGTTTATTTCAATTTATTTATTTATTTGCTGAAATGAGACAAAAGCGCGCGACTAACTTAATATGCGACTATTAATTTGTTCATATTGTTTATTTACTAATGAACTACTCTAAACAGGTTCCATTCGTATCTAACGATCTAAAGTTCTATTCGATCGCATCTTTCTTTTTACTTCTTCTTTTGCTGTTCAATCTTAATTTGCTACATTTTGCTACCTAACCGAATTAAGTTGACATCGGTTCGATGAGCTTCTAATGACAATCAGCGAGTATTTATGGGCACTCCGGTTTTTTATACGATTTATTCTGGGTCGTATAGTTGGATTATATGAACAAACCGTTGATGGGAACATTACAACTGCATTACAAATGCCGCTGGCCAGCGACTAATTTGCATAGCAGCAGTACAATCAACTTTGGAGTTTTGAGACAAGATCTTCTGCATCTTCATCGCCGTCTTCTTCTCAGCTGCAGGGGGTCGGAAAGATGCATTTCCCATGTCCCTCCAGAATGCCATTCAGTCAGTGTTCAGTGTATTCGGTCTTTTGATAGAGCATTTGAATGCAACAATGCCGAACAATGCGAAGTGCACAAAAGAAATGTGCATTGCCATGTAACCATGTAAATGTAATAATAAATATTTGTTGGCTTTTGTAGCGCAGTGTTTTTTGATTCAAATACCCTGCAGTCAAGCTGGCGTTTGCAAAGGGTATCTCAGCAATATTTTATATAAGTTGTAACTACCTCTAGCTGAAAAGGTTCGCCAGCGTTTTGTTATTTATTCGAAGCCAATGGCATAAAATCGATGCCAGTTATTAAGTTTCAAATTTATGTTTGCAGCAAACAAGCTTAGTGTCTTGAAAGCCAATAGAGTTTTGTGAATTTATATGGTATTAAAACAACAATTAGATGAATCTTAACTTAGGTAACTTTAATGAAAGTCAAACTCTTTGTTTCTGATAATGCTTCAATGTAATCGGTAACTTTAATTCGTGCACTATCGAGAGCATTCTCGCCGTTTGTGTTGCAGCGTGTTGTTGTAAATTTGCTTGTTGCATTCTGTGGTTGTCGACATTTGTTGCCAGTTTGTCTGACTGGCTACTTTGTCTACCCGCCCTGGCATGTTTATCTGTATTTCAGTCTTTCAGTCGTTGTCGCTGTTGTTTGTTGATTGTTTTTTGCATTTAATTTTGCATTACTTTTGCTGCAATGTTGCAGTTTTAATTTCAGTTGTCAGCGGCAGCAAAAAAAACAACAAAAAAAAAGCAAAGCACAAAAGGGTGTGTCACCCATTTCGAATGTGTTTTGTCTGTGACTATTTGTTTATTCATGCAAAGTTTTCTGTGTGCTTTGTGCAGTTTTTACTTTCACTGCTCGTTAAAAAAGTGCAAACAATGTTGTTAATGGCCCAAAACCAACAACTTGCCCCTCGTCGCCCACCCACTGGGCGCCTAGGCAGCTTGCCAAAAAAAAAAAACCAAAAACAAACAAATAATTAAATTTTCTTGAACTGGGCAGCGTGGCATCAAAATCAGCGGGTTGCATCTCTTTCACCTGTCAACCAAATGCAGCGTTAACCTCATTATCAGCCAATCATTATAACTGTAATGATGGTTAATCATTTTGTAGAGAGCGCAAAAATTTTCCTAATGAATCCACTATAATATGGCCATGGCCAACTGAGATGCTGATTGCTGATGTTGCTGCTGCTTTTGCTGTTTTGCTAGCTGTTGACTTTTATGATTTTCATTGCATAGTATTTATTATGGCCTGGTGTGCGTGTGTGTGTGTGTATGTGGAAAATCAACAACGGCAAATAGAAAACACGATACAAAAAGCAAGAGAAAAAAATCAATAGAAAATCCCCCTACAAAACATCAAACACCTGATACCTCACACAAAACCTGAAGCTGCAAATGAAGTGAACTGCAAAGCTGACGAGCTGAGCGGAGTAACATCAGCTTCAGTGTTGCGGTGGGTGAATTCACGGCACTTGGCACTCGGCAACGGTGATCTATGTGCGTATGCCATAAATCGTAACAATAACAACACTGCCACTTGGCCAGACAACTGCCAGACAACAAACACACACAGCTAGCTAGCTAGCCAGCAGCATCTGGCGGCTAAAGTTGGAGTTGAAGTCGAAGCTGGAGCTGACGCTGCAGCTGTAGCTGAAGCTGGAGCTGGACATGGACATGCGATTTCACTTGACAGAGATGTAAGCAAAGTGTTTGACTTTACTTTTGTGCTCGGCGACGGCCACTTCGAGCACATTTCCCTCGAGTGACTTTCTAAGCATCAGCTGTCTGTCGTGATGCCGCTGTCGGTCCGGTTGTCTGCTTAACAATTCCAATTGTTGCAACATGAAAAATGCGGAGTTGCTGCCGCCTCAATGTGTGTTGTTATCACTGCTCTGAAAATCCCATTTATTTCATATTACAACACACTTACTATGCGATAAAGTAAAATATATAAGCCGTAGACGCTGCTCAGCGCTTGCTGCTTGTTTAGTGCTCACAAAATATTGTCGCACTCACACACACTCACACAGCAGCAGCAGCAACAACTCATAAAAAGCCCATTTATAACTGTTAACTTGTACAAAAGTATTTACAGACGATTTAGCCGCTTACCGAATTACGACCAGCGCACAATTGCAATTGTTTATTTGTGTTATGCCACGCCCTTCGCCTCCCCCGTTCGCTTCCGTCAACAGCGCCGTGCTGCCACTTTGCAGAGTAGTACTCCAATAAAAGTGTTGTGTGGTGTGCTCTGCTGTTTGTTTTTGTTTGTTAGCTGTTATTGTTGCTATTATTACAGTTGTTTTTGTTTAGTGGCCAACACAGCAGCTGCTGCTGCTGCTGCTTCTGCTTCTGCTTTCCTCTCTCGCTTTTCCCTCGTTGCGCGTTGCTGACACGCACAAAATTTTTCAATGCAGTGTACAAAAACTCAAGTGCGAAAATACGAGTAAATGTTATATATATCTATATATTTATCATAGAAACAACAACATCAACAAATAACAAGAGACAGGGAATGCCGAGTGTGCTGCCTTTTGTCCTATGGCAGGCTGAAATGGCAATTTTGGGGTGACCGAGAGGTTGTGAGGCGACGTGGTTTAACGGCTGACATTTAGTCGCGGGCACAACAAGGTGTAATAGATTAAGCACTTCATGCAGCCACACGGTGGTGCACATTACAGTGAATACACAGTTTAAAGAAGATTAAGAGTTCAATGAGTAGATAGCTGAATAAATCAGAATTAAATACGTAACAAACTGATTTATTTCTTATTGAAATTTTTATTACGACCAAATTTTTGTTTTTATATTTTATAGCTATTTTGTAATATTTGTTTTAAAATGTTCTTCATATCTTATGTTAACTGATGTATTGTATTTTGTATACTTTAATTTACATTTCTTTTTGTATTCACTGGTTTCAAACAAATTAAGTTCTAACTTTTTCAAAATTGGTTTAAAAACTCTTTTCATTTATTTATTATTGTAAAATACAATGACTCCTAGCATAAACTAAAGATTTATATATTCGAAAATTACTTGGAAAACTCTTTTAAAACTTATACATAATTTCCAGCTGTAGCTATGAAGAAAGTAACTCTTTTTGCTAGTATCTTTTAATATACTCGAATAGCTATTACAATTCCTACTTTCTGACTTTGAATGCTGGCAGCAAAGTTTGAAGTGCGCTTTTTCCATTTACAACACATTTTGGAGTCGACAGCGCTCACTCGAAGTTCATGTAAATTGCCTAGAAAGGTAGCACCACAGTTGCCGAACTTTCACATCTCCTAGACGCTTTGCGTTTTTTTTTTTGTTTTCTGAGAAAAGACAGAGAAGAAGAAAAATAAAAACGCTTTACTTTTTTCTCAGACAGTAGTAAAGTGCAATATTGCAAGTCAGAAAGAGACAGCAAAGTCACTGTTAGGCAGCGTCATGAGAATCACATAGAAAGGCCATCGGGATTGAGCGAATGAACAAACGAACGAACATTCACCACAGTCAACAGTAGTCGGTGGCAGTGTCACGCGCTCTGTTTGCTTTGGACTTGCAACGATTACAAAAAAACAATAATATTTGCATTATATTTTATCTGCTGTCATGCACGTTTGGGCAGCATATAAATATATATGTATATGTATATATATATATATATGTATATATATATATGTATATGCAAGTATCGATTGAAATGCATATGAGAATGGGTTTTGAAAAACCCATTTTAAAAGCATTAAATTTATGTCGTCCATTGTTGACTTTTATGTGTGTTCGTTTCGCTGTTGTCAGCGCCATATTCCATATTGATTTTGGTTTAAATAATAAACTAACGTTTTATTCTTTGTTCTCCGTTTATGTTTGTATTTTCAGTGCAGCCCTTGCAAAGGCCCAAGCTGTATATACATCGTACATACACTAGGTGAGTTTAACTGGTTAAAGGGAAAACTGTCTTTTTCTTTGGGTGCTGCAGCAACGTTTTTTTGTTTTGGGCGCTTATTAAAAAGCTGACAGGCTCTTGGAAAATGGAAAACCACACACACACAGCGGCAGCAACAGTATTTTTCAAGAATTGGGACAGCAAGACGCATAAATAACCAACATGCCAACTGAAAGAAAGACAGCAAGAACGGGCGAGTAAGAGAGAAAACGCGAACAACTCAGACCCAGCACTTAGAATAGCAAACAAACAAGAGTTAGCGACAAAGTCGTGAGACAACAGGACCAGAGAGAGGGGGTTCGGCGGTTCCGCCTGTGTTAAGATGAGACGCAAAGCGTAGCGTCATTCTGCCCCACCTCCCACCTTCATCAGCGGCCTGAAGCTGTGAGCGTTGCAGTCGCCGCCTGGTGGCATTGGGCAAAAAGAAAGCGCCGCATTTTGCCTGGCAAACAGATACCGGTTCTCAAACGGCACTGAGAAACAGCCGGACAGACGGACAGGTTTACTTTTCCGTTGGGGAACTGCCAGATCTGTGTGCTGTGCCTGTCTCTGTGTGCCTGTGTGTGTGTGTGTGTGTGTGTGTGTATGTGTGTGACAAATCAAGCGAGAAAAAAGCCCCGTGCGAGAACCGCGTGAAACGTCAATGGCCCAGAGGAACAGCAACAGCAGCTGGAACCACAACAACTACTTTGAACTGTGAGTACTCGCAGTCGTAGTCACACTGCGTAATGGCAGCAGGAAATTGAAAAACTTGCCAGCTTGCTGTGCATTCTCACTAAAACTGCGGTTCGTTTTAAACTTTTTTTGTGTGTGTTCGGCCTGTGCATTTGCCCTGGCAACACCACACACACGCACACTTTTTAGCATTTGATACCATTCCACAAACTGCAAGTTGTTTCGTTTCGATGATTTATACTGCTTTATTGCTTATCGCTCCAACTTCAACTTAATCTAGTGAACTAGCGCTTAAAGTCCCTGGTGTATATAGCCTGGTGTGTGGACTGACTTAACAAACTAAGTGTATAATAATATGTTTCTAATCTTGAAATTGAGTCAGTCAATCACCTCTAGTGGCCGTTGTTGAGTGTGGCCTCCAGACGTTGTCGCTGCTTGCGCTGCTGCTTCTGCAGCTGCCGTTGCATGTTGCTCTTCAATACATCACGATATTGGCGCTCACGTTCCACAGCGCTCAGCTGCTGATAGCTGGGCGCCTGCCGCTCCCATTGGCAGTGCTGCTGCCGTATCAGTTCATCGGTCAGCTTTAGTTTGGTTGTTGCCACGCGCATCAGGCGACGGCAACGCTTCGGGCGTTGCAGCTCCTGGCGATGCAAAAACAATGCATAGCTGACCGATTCACAGACATTATTTCTCTCCATGCTGCTGCTGTAGTTGCTGGTGTTATTCGGTGACATTGTTGGCTTCGAATGTGTATTAGAAATTCGTTTGTATCTGGCAAATTGCTTTTGCTTGCGCAGTAAAAAAATCTGTGTGCTTCCGTCTTGCTTGTCAGCAACCGAATGATGCAATCTCTGTGGCAGTGCCAGGATTTTAAATCTTCACAGGTAGCAGGCAAAGCTGCGAAGGCAGGACAAGCCAAGCCTTGCAACCGGAGCATTACCTGTTAGACCAGGTAGGATTTGAATATCAATGGCACACGTGCGCAAAAATCTCCTTTGGAGCGTATATTTGCACGGCAACAGGTACGCTATTTGAATTTCACAAATTTTGCAATTGCGTAAGGTATTAATGGGTAATTCCCAAGTAAATATATACACACAGTATTCAGCAATGAGCTGCAACTTCAGAATTGCCACTGTTGTTATTTATGTTCAGGCTTTTTGAGGTAAACGCCATAAAATTGCGTCTTCCAAATAGAAAATGTATTTCAATACTTTTCACTTTACATACTTGATTATATTGAAACTGTACACAAAACATACGTCGTCTACAAATTTACAATTCTCGTTGAAACTTAACACAACTAAAAGAAGAATATTTTCTTATTTCCACAAGTTATATTATTACAATTTAAAGTCAGCAAATTGAATATGTTTTTTTTAATAAATAAGACTAATTTAGAATGAAGCTTGAGCTATAATTTGAAACTTAAAATGGAAAGCATCTAACTCACTTCAAGAAACAATTTAAATTTAAACTCATTTTCTGTCACTTTGTACAGACAAACTTTATGAAATTCTGCAATAATAATAAGAAAGATTCACGCGAATCATGTCAATGCAATTAGAAAGTCAAAATATTGTTAATGTGCTTATTTTTCGTTATTTTATAATGTGTGTTATGGCAATTAAAATGAAGGTAATGAGGTTGTTGATACAATTCATTTCTGATAACTTGAGGTTTTTGCATGTAAGCGACATGATTACTACAAAAACGGGGTCAATGCTGTTGCGATATAGATGAGAACTTTCAAGTTTCGAAGCGTCTTGGATTTAAAACTTGAATTGGTTCAACAAAAATCGAATTAATCGATAGGCTTCGTTTTGTGCATTTTAGTTCTTCAAGCCTCAGCACTATAATTTGATAGTGAACTAGAATTAAATGTTCACAGCAGGGTCTGGGACTTCCATTGAATCGCTTGCTGGGCCCTTGACAGTAAAGAGTTGTAAAAGGCAGCAGCCATTAAAAAGTGTGGCCAATCAAGTTTGTGCCCCTACTGTAGATGAAGTTAAACTAATCACAATCTAATATGGGCGAATAATGTAATGGTTCCCGATTCGAAAATAACAAAAAAAAAATTGAAGTGGATGGCGCTCTTGAAAATGTGTTCGTGTTGCATGCCCCATGGCGGAGTTTCGCGATGTTTCGCCGTTTGTCCGTTGTCCCGCTGCCATTTGCAAATGCGCTTTGCATGTTGCTGCTAATTGGCAGCAGTTGTCGATGGAACAGTTTTTACTTCAGCCATGGCAACAACACTCCACATCCTCTGCAGTTGCGTGTAGTTCTCGTTGTTGGTGTTGTTGCAGCTACTTTGGTTCTAGCCTCGTTTCCATTTCAGACGTGGATTGCATGATTAATGAACGCCGTTATGCTTTTACGAGCAGTGCGAAGAGTTCGGAGAGCCGCAGCTGCCATGTAATTTAAGCGCATGCGCCGCTGCCTGTTTGGCCCATTGCATAAGTCGACTTTAGCTTGTTGTTGCCGCTGCTGTTGCTGCCTCCATAAAACTGCGCACAAGAAACAATAAAACACCAGCAAATTAGAAATTACCTTTTATGTGCAATCCAAGGGGGTAACACACTAAACATACACGCACAAACCAAAAAAAAAAAATAATGGTAACAAATTTACACACAATGCGCACTTGGCAAGTCAAAAGCAGAGGCAGAGGCCACTGCCTGAGCCCAGAGCCCAGGGCTGTAGGCCTTCTGGCAGTGCGTGGATTACGTCAGCGTTGGACGCCTCATTAAGGCAACTTAACGCTGAGCGTTGCGCTCACTACGTATGTAAATCGGAACTGTATTTTCCAGCTGTATATGCGGAAATTGAGCTAAGATGAGATGAGATAGTTGTGCTCCTAATGGGTGCGCAGTCAAGGCACACAGTTACGTATGCTAAAATGTAGATACAAATGTATCTTCTGCTGGCGTTCGTTTCGCTGGCTAGTGCTTTAACAAGATGTAGCTACAACTGTTCATCAGATACCGTCAGATACCGATGCAAATGTGCATTAATTGTGCTAGCTGCAGACAGCTTAATATCTGCGAAATAGTTTAAAATGTATCTACAAGTGTTTGGTTGGAAAAAAATTGATGTGTTTGAAGCAAATGTCAAGTTGTAGATGCAATTGTGTCTTAATAATTTGAAATGTGCTGGCTGCAGCTACAATATTGTCAACTCTATTGATACTATTGACATTGTCTAGCTTGGGGACTTTTCAACGTAGATCTGCTGCTAATTAACACAGAAGGGAGAGTGAAATGAAAGATAATAAATAATGCTGTGTATTTGCAGTCAGCTGATGCCCTAGAAAGTTTGCCAGTTGCAGTTCGCATTACAATTTTTATCCGACAATACGCAAAAATGCCACTGCTCGCTGCAGAGCAACAAAACTTTTGCAGTGGCACGAAAAATGTATTTTTTGGCAACACAACAGAAAATTTCCAACTACAAAACTACATGGAACAACGAGAACAACAACAACAAAGTACACTCGACTACGACAACAACCAGAAGACATAACTGGACACATCAAAATGCACATAAATAATAAAAATAACCAAGCGAAGTGGACGACAACAAACAGGAACCGGGGCACAACAGCACAGAACAGCAGCAGCAACAGCAACAGCAAACTCTATACACAAAATACAAATAGAAATAAAGAACTGAGAATAAAAATAATAGGAGAAGCCCATGAAGAGAAACGCAGCGCAGTGGAGAGAAGCAAATGTGGAAATGCTTTTGTTTCGACAACTCGAAACTGTTAGTAATAAAAGCGCTACAAAATTATGAAATTAATTTCAAATTTTAATTATGCAACAGTGGCTGCAACATGTAAATTGAACGGAATGCCAAAAGTTGCCACAGCAGTTCCGGCGAATTCTCTCGCTCTAGTTGCAAGTTGTGCCGAGTTTGCTCAGTTGCTCAGTTGCTCTGCTTCTGCCTCTGTGTTGTAGTGTGTGCACGCTGTGTGGTCTCTGCGGAGTCTGGGTGGGATTAGTGATAGTTGAAAACCAGACCGCATACTCGACTTACAGTGACAACAATTCGTACACACACACACACACACACTCACACATGCAGACTCAGTCACTGCTGGCCGTGAGAATCTAGACGCTGCTCAAGTTTGATTAGAGTTAAGCCCAAAATTAGTTGCCGGCGACCTTTGGGTCGCAGTTCGGGGAGTGCAGGGTATAATAATGAAGTCATGAAGTTTGCACACACTCCACACACACACAAACGCACACGAATACGTTGAGCAACAAATCGTAAATTCTTCATTAGCATGTGTGGCGATGTCTTGATTCAGTTTCGAGCCACGAAATGTGAATATCAATTAGCATGGCCATAATTCTTGATTAGGTAGCCATCTTGTATGCATCCATATTTCACTTTAAGAACTTCTAAGCTATTGATACTAATTTCTATAATTTAGAGAGCTTAAAGTGCCATCAGCATCAGCGTCTGCGTAGAGCATGTGAAGTTCGTAGTGGCCAGAGTTGAAGCACAGCAAAAGCATAAAAGCGTTAACTGACCGAGGGGCGTTGTTAATGTTCCACACACTCTTGTAACAATCCGAGTGCTAATCGTTCTCATTCAGGCAGCTGACAGGCGGACAAGCATGATAACGGCAACAGCAAACTATAGCAGGAACTATAACAGCTTTTCGGTTTGAGGAGTGGGCAAAATGTTTGGTTGGTGGCCAGACGCAAACAATGCGAAAACTTGGTTGGCTCTTCAACTTATTAGCGCACAGTTTAATAGGCTCAATTAATGTCAACTTCGTTTCTGCGACTGCTGGCCCTTTGGGCCAAGTGAAATTTTTTGGCAGAATGGCAGCAAACGAATGGAATGGATAGGAAAGGAAAGTTTTATTTGGCCATTGATTGGCGCGCTTCGCTGCATGCGAAGCAAACTTTTTGAATTGAACATTTGTCGAAATGCATAAAAATTAATTAACAAGCAGCTGTGCTCATAGCCCTGTATTATTAGAATTATTAGCAAACAACCAAAAAATAAATGAAGAAAAATATAAAAGTGAAGGAAAAGCAGCAAACGAAAACAAAAAGCAGAGCAAGAGAATTTTTAATTGGCTTTTGCACGCAGATTCTCAACGTCGCATCGCGTCGCGTGGCGTCGTCGTGGTCGCATGCATTTAAGCCTAATTAACTTTCTACTTAGTGCTCAGTTTTTCCAGTTTTTCACAGTTTTTTTTTGCGCTCTCCTGTCTATCTTTCAGTTCAACTTGTGAATGAATCTTTAGCTTCGACTTGTGTGTGTGTGTGTGTGTGCATTTTTGCATTGTTTGTTTGTTTTTCTCCCGCTGTTGTTGCCTTTTACACTGCGTCAACTTCTAATTTCATTTGAAGCCTTCGCGTCCGCTTTGATGCCACGGCCAAGAGTTGAATTCTGCTTTTCAAAAAGTGAGCAGCCAGCAAGGTGAAAAGTAGGTGAATGTTAAGCAGTCAACGGTCCAGCAACACAATGTTGCTGTTGCAACAAAAGAAAAACGCCAACAACACCAGCACCAGCAGCAGCAACGGTAACAACAACAACAACAACAACAATGATGAAGAGTAAACAACATTTTAGCACAAGAGCAGCGAAAAGGGTTACAAAGCTAGCAGCAACAGAAGCAATAACAACAGCAGCTCCAAGAGTCGCCAAAAAAACAAAAGACAACCAAAACAAACATATCAACTCAAAATGCTATACCTTTCTTTAGTCTCCAAACCCCGCCATTCTCCCCTCTACACCTCTCACCCTCACTACCTGCTATTGTAGCTACTGCTGCTGATGGCGTTGATAAGATGGCTGACTATAAAGTCGACCGTCAACAGTCAACGCTGCTGCTGCTGCTGCTGTTGCCTTTTGCCTTGTTTTTGCTTTTGTCGCCTTTTGCTTCTTTTACCTCACTTCTGCTTCTACGTCTTGTGCGCCCACACCGGAAGTGCATATTAAGCGTTTTTAATTTCCAGTTTCGCACAACTTGAAAAACTGTTTGCAAAGCAAAGTACGAAGGCAAGGCAACAATAACAAGAGGAATACACAAGAATAGCAAAAACTCTGATCGCTATGCTGGATGCTCTTTTGTTAGCTTAAAGCTACATTAAATCTTTAAAACATTGAAAACTGTAGAGATACGTGATCTTTGGGCAGCTCGATAATAATTTAATCAAGACACAATTTTTGGGGTCTTTGATGTGAGCTAGATAGTTAAGATTTATAGTAAACAGCTATCTATTATAATAATTAAAGCATGCGATCTTGCAAGATTATCAATTCCCAGAAGTTTAAGCTTTTGGCATGAGAAAAAACTTGAATGATTGATTAACAGCATGCTAATGAAAGCACTGCTAGTTGCGAACTATTTTCTTTAAAGTTTGCACAATAAATCAACAGCAATACTTTACTCTTGATTTTTTTTTTGTTATAAGAAGCTTCCCAAATCTAAAATTACTATATTTATTGTATTAGACTTGCGGTAATTTCAAATGTGTAATTGTTTTTGAAACTATTGGAAAATATAACAAATTAGTTCCAAGTATTTTTTATGCTTTTACTCGCAATTCACCTAACACCGCTCGACAGTTCACGTTTGGTAGCAACAATCGCTGACAATGAGCTCGAATTTGTGGTGTTGGCTGCTTGCAGACTGCAACAACCTCTTGGGGGCAACAACTACAGCGCACACAAACAACTCAAGTGTGAGTGTTAACCTTTTTTTTGTGGTTTTTTGAGTGGCCTTTTCGTAATCTTCAGCTTGACGACTTTGCTGCGCATTTGGTTTCCTGTGAACGAAGCGTTTTTTGTTGATGTCGTCGCTGTTGTTTAGTTTCTTTGTAATTTAGCTAGCTTTACGAAAATATTGCCATGTGAGAAATTTGATTAAAGACTTTGTGTAGCGTTCAATGCAGATCTTAATTTGCCTTTACATAATGACTCGCGGGCTGTAAAATTTAATTACAATTTTCATGGCGCACTGACTATTTGCACAAAAAAAATACAAAAACCCCACACACACCAACGATTTGTCCTCTCTCCCCTGGACCCGAGTGCAGTGCACGCTCGTCGACTTTGACATTAATCATTCGCTATTTGAGTTTGGCCGTGAAGCTGTCAGTAACCTGAACATTGCCCGACGAGCCGTTAACAAATTTTTGCAGCATGCGACAGAAGTGCATTTGATGTCGTTTTTGGTTTTTGCCAAATGCCAGCGTTTGCCGGTGATGGCCGTCTCAATAAATATTCGGTAGGTGAATTTGTCGAACGGGCGATAAATTTTCCAATTTTAACGATTCGGTGAAAATGTCACACAGATTACGTGACTTTGATGCGATTGACATAGTTGCGAGATTTATGCGTGAGTTGCAGTGAAAACCAGGCCCAGACCCGATAACGATACCCAAAACCGAGGCCCACAAAGCCTAGGCCCTAATCCCCCTTGCCACACGTCCCCTTTGGCAGCCACCTTGTGCACGAACGTGCGTTGCGAGCAATTAGAAAAGCGGCGTAAGCGACAACGACAACGGCAACCACAACAACTGCAGGTAGACTGCGGCGTTCGCAACGACAGCTAATTTAAATGCCGAGTGTTTGCCCAGACCAGACTGCTATTGGTCGCACTGGTCGCTTTCGGTCGCAACGAGTGAAAGATCACGACCAAAAAGTTGGCAGCATTGCCAGCAGTAGCAGCAGCAGCAACAACTCTAGCAAACAACTCCAGCAACATCAACAACAACGACCAACTTAACGATAATGTTGGAGGCGGCACATGAAAGTTTACGGCGTCGGTAAAAATTGTTTGGCGCATTATTACTTCTACCCTGTAGACAGTGATAGATATGAAATATATACTGCACACTAAACTGAACATAAATACATAGAACATTTTCTGATTTGGTTGATCAAAAACTGGCTTTTGAGATAGATTTATGAAGTCTACAAGTTTGATAGATTGTTGAGATTATTTTTGAAATATTTGCTGAAATGTTTATTTGATTATTGAGATCATTTTAGAATATCTTTTTTCACAAGCAAACTCAAGTCATCAAGTGGGGGAATCCAACAAGAAATCTCTTAGCACCTTCTCCAACTTTTAAATTAATTAAATCCAGATAAAAACCCACGGCATTTTCTATACGATACAGGGTATCAGTTAGTCAAGGTCTCGCACCATAATTTTTTAATCTCGCAATGTAATGAAAAAGGAAAGCGAAAAACGAAAACGACGCTGAAACCAAAAGCGAAATGGAATAGACGCGTAGGTTTGGCTTGGTTTGCTTACAAAAATTCTTGAGAAATAGAAATACGACAAACAAAAAAAAAAATGAAAAAAAAAATAGACAACAAGTGGAGAAAAGGTTGTGCATATTTGAGATGGTTGACAGAATGGAAAAATGCCGTTTTGGCAATATGGATGAGAATGTAATAATGTAGGAAATAAATGAAATTGAAATGACTGAAATACGAGCGAATAGACGTAAAATTAAGCATATGAATTTTCAATATTGCCCAAAAAGAGATCAGATGCTAAAGTGCCTGCCACCCCTTGTCACATTGCTTGTCTTCTGCTCTTCTTGTGTCTGTTGTCTCTTGTCTACACTGTCTACTGTCTTGCCTTTGTCTTGCGTTAACGCTGACAGCTTCCTGTGGCCGCCTTCTTTTCCGCTGGGGCATTGACTAATGGAAGACGTGTACGATTGCATTTTGTTGCTCGTATTTGTATTCCATTTCAGTTTTTCAATTTGTCGCCGGTCGCCTTCTCTAATTTCTTTTTGCGTAATGCAAGGAATTGCAAATGTTAAGCATACGCCCCGTTTCATTCCCGTCTCATCTCGTTGTACAACGTTGTTTGCAATTGCGATTATTTTGTCAATTTCAGCTTCGACGGCAGCTGATGCAGCATTTGCATTGCATTAGCTTTGAGCTGAGGGCAGACCTTACAACCACCTCCCTTTCCTCACTCATTTCTCCTGTCCCATTACCAAATGTTTTAATGTGCGGCGGCGTCAACGCGTTTGTTGGGAGCTATTTGCAACATTCTTGTTGCGTCGCGCCGCGGTCTTTGAGGCCAGCGCCACTAACCAAAAACCCAGCCCATGCGGCCCACTCGTTCATTCATTCATTCATTCATTCACTCGCTCACTCACTCACTCAGTGAGTCAGTCAGTCGTTTATTCAGACACTCATGCAACTTTCATTCATACAAACAGCCGTCGTCACAGCCATGAATGCATTTCCAGTGAAAATAAGTGGTAAGGTGGCAAAGAGGAGTTGGGAAATATGTGCAAAATGAATGAAAAAATCGTAAATAAGAGCGCAAAGGCAGAAATAAAACATGGTTCACACACACACACACACACGCACATAGACAGACATGCAGCCGACGCCTTTGGCACAGAAATGGATACGGATACGGCCTCGGCTTCGGTCCAGACTCAAGCCCAGACTGCGACATACAGACACATTCTTCTCCTCAGTCCTCTCGCTCTTTGGCGAAGCGAGCGCATTTTTCTGCACAATTTATGTCTTTTAATGAAAATGAAAAACGAATGAAAATAAAAAAAAAAAAAAACGAAACAAATAGAAAAAGAAATAAGTATATATGTGCTCAACACGCTAATAACTTTTAAAAGCAAATGTGCAACTGCCTGCCAGCCTTTCCATATAAATTGCAGACATTGGAGTCCATATATGTATATATGAATGTATATAGATATATGGAGTAGCAGCATAAGTTACTGTGGCAACCCTCCATCAAGTGTGGCCCTTTTGCCGTCGTCTCTTTTTTTTTCGTGTTGAACTCTGCGCGAAGCTTACAAAATTAGTTTTGGACCTGGGCGTGCAATTTGTGTAGTGTGAATGTAAAGCTAATATGGGGAGCTGCTTCCATGTGTCCGGAGGGGAAAAAATAAATGCTTAAAAACTTTGAGCAGGTCAATTTTGCTATGGTTTTTTGCCTGCCTAATTATATTCATTGTATCAAATGCCATGCTGTGAACGAGTTCTATAATTATGTTGCAATTGACGCTGCTTTCGATTAGCATTGATCGTAAATTCAATTCAAGTTCAAAGCTGTCGGGCGAATTGCACATTAACCTCGAAATGGCCACAGAACATTTTACATTTCACATTTTATTCAAATGACATTAAGTACGGGCATCATTATATTATTTTTTTATGACTTTATTTAATGCATTTAATTGCGAATGGGGCCAAAACCACAACAAGCGAGCAGCAGGCAGCAGCAACAATGCCAGTTCGCCATTAAGTCCATTAACGAAATTAAAAATGAAAACTTAATAAAAGCCGGCTCAACGGCTACAGGAATGTGGTCAACACACATGGCTAATGGCTAAAACGCCAACTTCTCTCGTTCATAATATGCACCGCGAATTAGTCTCGCATTAAGCTGCAAACGCTTAGAACAATTGTCGATGTTGTATTTTTTACTGTGGCTTAGTTTAAATCAACTTTCGACTTTCGGCAAAAATAGTTTTAGCTACAAGTAAGTCCATCAAGTGGATTTGGTGAATTTGTAAGCCAACGAAGCGCTTATTGACTCTGCTAATCAACACACACCAGCACACATAACTTGAGACTCAATAGCAGCCGCTGGCAAGTGTAGAATTAAAAGAAGTACATCAGCTCCGGCAGTCAATACGATGACTTGCATTTCCGCAAGATGCTGTTGCTACTGCTGCCAAAAAGGCGAACATGAAAAAGCAACTTATTTGTCTGTCTGTCTGACTTGCGGTTGATAAAGTCAACTCAATGCTGCAACAGTTTCAACTGTAAATTTCTAAAACGTCCATTGACAGCTGTGTTGACGTTAATGCTGCTCACTGCAAAAGGCCAACAGCACTCAATGTTGGCCAAAAATAAAAAACACAATATATACATATATAGACAGATATAATGGCAAAGTGATGCTGACCAGCTGCTGGAAAAGCATTGAAACGGAAGCCAGAGGCGAAAAGAAAACAAAAGTAAATAAATAGATCGGTTTTCAAGCACTTTTGTCCATTGTCTCGAGCTACCAAAAAGTGCAGCCTCAATTGAAGGGGTCTCTAATTGTTCAATATGCCCAAGCAGCAGCAGCAGGTCTTTTTATAGACATTCACAACTGGCTACAAATCAATCGTATCACATTGCCATTGTGCTCTTATCCATAATTAAATACTGACATTGATATTTTGTTTTGTTTTTAATGTGATTTTCTATGCATTTTTGTTTGGTCCATAATTGTGTATACGATACGTAGACGCCAGTCTTGCTACGATTTATACACAGTTATTATTTATTTTTAGTTCACATTGGACAACGAAGCAACGCAACGCAATACAACTCGACTTAAGCCAAGTCAACGCCGCAGATGATTTTAGCCTTGACTCTTTGCTTGTTTGCCGTATTGCTCGCATTGTTGTTTCGCTTGGCATTTGTTCGGCTTGGCCTGGCCAGTCTTTTGTTATGTTATTGATTTTGAAAATCCGCCACAATAAACCATAATTGATCACGTTCATGGCCCAACTTGGTTGTGTCCAAGGTGGTGAGCAGGAGGGTGACAGTCTGGGGGCGAGGTGGGCGAGAGTTTCAGGGGCATTCAGCAGAGTGTTGAACAATTTCGTTAAGACTCTTTCGCTTGTCAGAACTTTTGCCAGCCGCTTTTGTTTTAGCCATGGCAATTAAATGAGCAAAGCTATCAACTTGAGGCTAGGCAAAAGAACTTGAGCCGCCTCTTGGTTGTCGCAGGCAGTAAACACAACAGCAGCAACAGCCTCATCAACGTCAGAAAACTTAATTATAGCCATTGGGGGTGCAACGGCATCGCTTTCATCGTCTTCGGTTTCGTCCAGTTTTTAGCCAGCGCTTCCGTATGCTTTATAAACTTGCTTTTGCTGCCTTGCCTTGCATTGGCCTATAAACTGAAAGTAACATACATCCATACACAAACACACACCGTTTCAAGCCAAAACTAAACTGAAACCAAACCGGGACCAAGACCGGACCCGGGCCCGTGCCCAGCCCAACGCAGTTGTCGAGCCCGGCGTTGACGTTAACATTGCCAACAAGAAATAAATACAGAAAGAAAAAAAAATATTTGACCTACATCAAGTTTTCAAGTTGCTTGTTTGTGTTTGTGTTTGTGTTTCTTTCTTTTTAAGCCAAAGATGCGGCTGAGGCTTCTTCACCAAGCTCATAATCGTGTTCGCAATCTTCATTATCAGCATCACCGTCAGCCTCATCACCTGAACATCATCAACGGCCTCTGCTACGCTTTACTTCTTGTTTGTCTCTGCTCTCATCGCTCGTTTCATTTGTAGCCGGCTTTGGGCCTGTATTTCTTTTTTTTTTCTTTTTCTTCTGAAACCAACACAAAAATAAAAAAAAACAAGGCAAGATGATACCACAACATTTGCGCATATTTGGTCAACTGCATTTTTTCCACCAACTTCTTAGAGTATTTTTGTCAGTATTTTCTGGTCTGTCCGTTATTGTTTTCAATTTGGTACAGCGTTTTCATTAATTTTTCAGCATCTTGTGTATGTCAGTGTGTCGTGGTCGTCATCATCTCTAACGCCGTCGCCGTCGACGTTGCTGTTTGCGTCTTCGCCTCTGTGTCTAACTTGGTCTTCTTTGTTGTCGTCTCGTCGCTTCACACCGCCCACGCATAAATTATTAAAAGCCGTTTGCAGTCTTAGACGCTGGCCAACAGCCACAACAACAACGTTGGCGTAGGCAACGGACAGCGAGCAACAACTACGTCATTTTATGAACGCCTTTTGGTCAGTCATGCTTCGCATTTTGCTCCACTCCACTCTCCATTCTCCACGCTCTTTGATGGCTTCTCTTAAAGCTGATTCATAAAAACTTTGAATTTATTTTGGTTTACATTTTGTGTGTAAAAAATTTACATATTGGCAGGCCAATACAAAAATAAAATAACTACACAAAGTGGTAGAAAAGAGAAACACAGATGGAGAAAGAGAGAGAGAGAGAGAGAGAGAGAGAGAGAGGGGGACGGAGGCCATTCATTCTAGGGACTCAAGTGTAACCTTTGGCTCAGTTTAGATCAGGCAGCAGCATTTAGTAAGTATCTCGTATTATTCTCGCAAAAATGCTTTGAAAGTATCTTTTGAGGTTTACACAACATGAAACGTGCAACAGTTTACGCTTCGTGAACCTTTCTACTGACGCTGGCTTTTGTATCTCCAGTATCTATGTCTCCCATTCTCTCTATCTCTGGTCTCCCTCTGTATCTGTATCTGTATCTGGTCTTGGGGCATGACTGCAACGCTGGTCGTGGGTGTATTGCTGAATGGCTGGTAATGCTCAAAGCTTCAGTGCGCACAGCTCCAAACAGCGTGTTGCACGTTTTCATGCAAATCGCTTGCGAGAGGCAGCTGCCCCACAACCATACAACCAAATGGGTGCAACATTAAATAATTAAAGCAACGCCCAGACACATGGACCGACAGTGTTGGAAATTTTAGACTGGCGGTCAGACAGACTGACTGTTAAGTAGTATGACTCGCACGAGTACCCGAACGAGTATTCATACAGTGGCTGCTGCTGGCGTTGCACAAAACTGGCACAGCAACTTTTTCTTCACGGCGAGTCCGAGTCCGACTCTGAGTCCAAATCGGAGTCAGAGTCTGAGCTGGATTTTTATTTTTATACCACATCTCTCTCCATCTCGCTCTCTGCTCATATGTGGAGCGTTAATGAATTGCCGTAAGCTGCTGCTCAGCATCGGGGTGCTGAACCGGATGAGAATGCTTTACTTGCTTTTCGAAATGTTTTGCAATTAAAAGCGGCAGCAGCAGCAGCAGCAGTAGCAGTTGCTGTTGCAGCAATTGTCGCCAGATTGACCAATGTCTTGCAGCCGTCTTGTTACGGATTGCAGATGTGGCAAATGTGTTGCAAAGTGTTGCAAGCCATTACAAATCATTAATATATTAGCATTAAATATCAATTTGTTGGCCCATTTAAGTGTCAGTGAACCTCTGTCGCACATGCAGATTACTCATACGCCTAGTAAACTGTTACACACACTTGCCAATCATGTGACTCACAACTGGCCGAAAACGTTATCCCCGTCACAAACGAGGTGTTGCCATCAATTCGCATGTTTATGCTAAAAAAAAAAAACAGTAACCGAAAACGTTCGTTCGACTTTCCGTCAATCGACAAATATTGTTTATGCTATTTTCTCTGTCAACTTTCCAGGTCAGTGGGCTAACTCAGTACAACTCGAAAAAAATAAAGAGTGTTCGCTGTGTGCTAGAGGATTTAGTCATGCAGGCAACGACGACGATGATGACGAGACATTTGTCCCACTGACTTTGACTTGCGACCAAGTTCAATGCGAATAATTGTTTGTAATTGGAATTCTACAGCGATTTACTGTGAAATTCAGTGCAGGCAAATTACTAGCGACAATTGTGTGCCAGTTTTTATGGTCGCGACTCGCAAAGAAAAAGTTGCGGAAATAATTGTCTTAAGTAGTTTGAACTTTCAGTTCATAGAGCGAAATGTAAAACGAGACTCGCTTTAAATGTATACACACCAGTCACACACGTACTTCAACGCAGACAACTAAAATACCCCACACACACACATAGACACACACACACATAAACACACACGCCCACGGGGCTAGGGTAAACGAGTATCTGAAAGTGTGCCCCGAGGCGTATGTTGGCCATGCGCCCAAGTCAAAGATCACTTAATGAATATCATAATAATTAGAACTGAAAGTAAAAACGGTGCGTAGGATTTGGCTATGACAAGGCATAAACACTTTGACCGTGATTGGGCAAATTTGTGCCATAAATAAATGTAAATCAAGCTTTAAGAGTTTCAGTTTTGTCTATTTTTTTTCGAGTGCGTTCTTGAAATTCAATTTACTGAAAATAAATGTTTCTGTCGATTTTGTACAGTAGCCAGTTGAGTTGAATCCAGCCCAATGCTAAAGCCATTATCGATGAGTCCCAACAGCATTCGGCTTTAAAAACTTTAACTTTGCTTCACTTTCTAAAAATGAGTTCATGCAACAACAATAACATCTATTTTTTTTTGACACTCGAAAATAATTTTTTGATAAATGATTCGGCGTCAGGCGCGCGTACGCTGTGAGTAAAAAATATATGAAATTTTTGATATATTTTCCATTATGGACAGCGCAGCGCTCTCTTAAAATTGATTGCCAACAATTAAAACTTAAACATTGAAAATTAAAAGGGCGACTGCAGATGTTTGAATACCCCGTTTATTATTGTAACACATAGAGTATGATAGAAGTGCTCAATAGCTTATTTTTTACTCAAAACCAATTCAAATTGTTTCATTTAAATGTAAAATAATTGTATTTAAAGGATATCTTTATGTTTCGCCATCTAGTTGGCCACATTTTCATTTTTTTCCATATTGCGCGAATGCTTTTTTTGCCATCGTGTTTTTTTGTAATAACTTGTTAATTTATTTGCAGCAATTATTAATGCAAACAATATATATTTTATAAAATGTATATTCGTACGCATGTACATATATGTAAATATATATGAGCACATAAAGAGTGCGACATTTTGTTTATTGTCGTCGTATCTTTGGGCTTATTCCATGCATAAATCATTTCCGTTTTGTTGCTGCTGCCCTTTAACGGAATTTTATAATTACATTTTAATTTATGCAAATAAAAATTAGCCAGTCGCTTTTTATTGTTGCACGCATTTACTTAAACTAATGACAAAGTGCAGTACACACGAAAGTAAAAAACAAACAAATCCCTTAACAAAAGACCTAAAAATCTTTCAAAAAAATCAACAATACAAAATGATGCTTTGGGTCGCTGATTTGTGTGAGATCATTAAACTAAATGGGGGCAAAATATGTTAGTTAAGCACATACAAAATAAATGACAAATTATTGCAAAGAAACAATTGAATCGTTTTTGTACGTGTTCAACACACAAAAATGACATTTATTACAATATGTGGGCCGCAAGAACTGAGTGTAAATCATTTGATTTAAACATTACAAGAAAATCAGTGTCGTATTAACATCAATTCAAATCTAATTTTTTTTTTAGTTATCTTAGTCAAAACTTAGAAATTTTAATCATACTACGGGTATGTCGTGATACAAATTAAAAACGTTAGAGCTAGATGCAATTAAAATTTAAAAACAGTTATCACTTGCAAAAAATCTAACAAAAAACGATTTAAATTTTTTTAATTGCTGATCATTTTTGTATAACCTCGAGTGTATATACATACATATATTATTCAGACGATGTTTGTGTCGTATGTATGTATGGGAAAATTCCAGTTATTATATTTAAATGAAAAGTGAGTTTAGAACCATAATTCAATAACTGTTTGTGTAATTATCGCCATTTTGCACACTTTGCGAAAAAAATTGAAAGTGATTTGCATTACATCACTCAATTAGAGGCGTCTAATAGCCTTGCCCCACACCAACACCAACATTAATATGAAATAAAAATACATATATACAACAACACACACACACACAGACAGACTCGTAAATCTAGCATAGACAGTCGTTAGACAAATGCAAAAATTTAAATTCAAATCGAAACAGAAAATGAAAATGAAAACGAGCTGAGCTCAACTCAACTCAACTCAGCTCGGCTCATTGATCAAATTTTGATTTTCATGTCGAGTGGTTTTGCTTGCTCTTTTTGGGTTTTTTGCTCTATTAAGCAAATTTGTTTGGCATTTTATGGCTCTGATTGTGTATGCGTATATATATGCTTGTCTGTGTGTGTGGGTTTGTGGTGCAAAGTGGTGTTGTGTCCAATAATTTGATCATTAACGACAATTAGTGCAATAAGGAGAAAAATCTGAAATTCATTTTGACAGCTCAGCGAATATTCGCATTGTGGCTTTGCCATTCAAAATTGAACTTAATTGCGCGCAACATTTTCTGAGCTGCCTGAAAAGTAAACATTTACGAATTTGCTTTCGATACAGACAAGCGACAGATACATAACATTGATACATACATATAGATAGAGATAGAGATATTGATACCAATTCATGCCAAAGACCATTATGAAATATGATAGGACAAGGCAACTGTGTAATGGGAACTGCCTTTTCAGGTGCTGTGTGGTTGTGTTGCTGGGTGTCATTTGATAGCTATGTTTTGGTGTCTGCTCTGTAAACATTCACAATTTGACAAAGAGGGTCGGGCAGCTTGCACTTTGCCACCTAGCTACACTTGCCGTCGTCAATAACAAAGCAACGGAAGTGTTACCTTCTTTCGTATGGCCATAAAAGCTGTTGATGCTCCCACTCGATAAGTGGATGATATACGAGAACGGTCACAAAATACCTATAAGCATCTTTCAGATTGTTTATGTATTGTGAGAGCAGTAGCTGACAAGGTCACCGGACAATGGAAATTATGGTCCAATGATAGCCAAACAAAAAAAAAAACGAAAAAGTTTCACCCACAACATTTGACAGCATGTAACAGGAAGTCTGAAATTTGACAATTGCTCGGCGAACAACAAGCTCAATGAATTCCAAGAAAGTTCTCAAGTTATTAAGCGCCTTAACAACCGGTAGGTTGATTTAACTTCACAGACACAGCGACAGAGATACGGACATTTGAATGTATTTATGTGCATATCTGCATATATTTATAACAACTATCTGTGACTCAGTTGATTTGTGTGGGGCTTAAGTTATTTTTATGACTAGGCTGCACGCGTTGCCAATTTAATTGCCGTTGACTAAAAAAAATTGCAAAAAATGTAAATGTATTTTTTCGCACAAAAAATTCACTCATACCGTGTTGTTATTGTTGCTGTTATTTCTGCTGTTGCTGTTGGGTTATGCGTGAGTCTCTCGATCTCTGGCTCGATGTGTTTGTGTGTGCCTCGATGTTGATTTCGCTTTCAGTTTCGGCGGGTTGTTAATGTGTTTTTGTTGCCAGCGAGCATGAGATTTATTTAAATGCATTAAACTTTAGAGGTCAACTTCCTTTCACTGCCGACGTGTTGGCGTCGACTTCGACGTCGCCGACGTTGTCGTTGTCGTGATAACGGCCCAGTCTCCAATCTGTAATTTAGTCTCTGTCTCAGTCACAGTCTCGAAATTCTGCTTCTTTCCTCATGCCTTGGCTCATTCCTCATCACCTGAGCCAGTTGCCCGGTTGAATTGCTTTTGTTTGTCGTTTTCGTTGTTGCGAGAAATTCTCAAAACAAAATCAGCCACAAAATGTGACAAGTGACAAGTGGCGCATTGTATCTCAATGTCATATTGTTGTTGTACGTGTTTCAACCTTTTATTTGCATACCTTCTTGTTGTTGTCGTGTAACCGTAATTTTCCATATGAGCTGCTGAAATACGCACATGACAAAAAACAAAAAAAAAAAGAAACACACACACACTCACAAAAAAACGGTAGCTTGCCAAAAAAAAAAAAAAGCAAGCAAGAATAAAAACGAAAAAAAAAAATATTGAATGCGTAAGAAAATAAAACGCTCGTCGGCAAGTTCATTTAAATTGAAATCCTGCACACATCCAAAGTGGATACAGTGTATGCACAGGACACAGCAAGGACTCTTCTTTTGCTGTCTGGCTGCTGCTGTGTGTGTGTGTGTGTGGTATATTTACATAGTCGTTGTCAATTTTATGGCTCAGCCGAGGAAGGCGGCAGAAATGAACAAATGAATGAATGAACGAAGGCGACCATGTCAAAAAGTAACTGCATAAAAGTTCCTTGTAAATTTAATAAACTTTTATAGATGCATGTGTGTGTGTGTGTGTGTGTGGGTCGACAACGGCAACGACAACGACAGCGCACAAAGGAGTCGAATCCTGTGCAAGAAAGAGCAGCTGGCATTAATGCGTGGCTTGTCCTCAACTTGGCTCAGCTACTCGCACAATGCCCGCCCTAGCCCCCCGCTCTTCATTCAATATTGTTGATGGGTTCCCGCTGCTCTTTCTGCTGCCTGGCATCGAGTGATTGCTCCATGGGGTGCACTTTGAGAGTGCGCGACAAAGATACAGCACAACACACAGCAGCAGCAACAAGAAGACAAAAAAAAAATAAAATAAATATATATATAAACTTTTATTGTATCCGCATTTGAGTGTCACACGAAGGCGCGACGCAGCGTTCGCTTTCCTTTCTGCCCAAGTCAAAGTACAGCAGGACACTGTGTGTTCGTGTGTGAGTTTGAAGTCAGAGATTGATACTTGTGGCGAAAGTGATTTATTTACTGGTGAATCTCTCACGTGGACCCGATTCCGATGACCCAAATTGCGCCAAATGGCCAACTCATGACAATTTGATAATAAAACAGCTGCTCCTGCTGCTGCTGCTGTCTTGCCACACAATTGTTTGCTGCTGCCACAAATGACTGCAACTTGGGGAAAATGATTGCTTGCTCCCTTCGTCGAGAGCAGTTCAAAAGTTTGCATTGATTTGCATTCAAATGCATTTTACAGCAGATGTCTGTTTTTGTACTTCTTTTATGCTGTTGTATCTGTAGCTGCTGACAGACAGTCAAATGAAAACTTTTTTCTCCCAGTCCGATCTCGCAGATGCGACCCATAACTATACTGTGAGAAAAGCAGCAACAGCATCAGCAGCAACAGCAGCAACAGCAGCATCGGCATGCATAAAAATAAATGTATTGATTTTGTCGTTTTTGGGCAAATAATAAATAAAAATAGCCCAAACGGCAGCGGCAACTGTGCGCAATTGTTGGCCAGGCTAAAAGGAGCAAGCAAGCGAGCGAAAGAGTGAGCGTGGCCAGCAAAACCAGTTTGGTGCTTTGTCTGCAGAACTGTGTCTTTCCCCACACACACACACACACACACACACACACACACACACACACACAGATGCACAGGGAGCTACATTCATGCAACAAATGTACTAATGTAATGCGAAGTTATCGTAGCCATTGTGCGGCAAACGAATGCAGTGCAGTAACGAAATTGACCCGAACAACAACTAAAAACAAGGCAAAATAAATAGCCCATGCTAGACGAGTAGCTACGCTGTAAACATATTACGAAAGGCAACACAATATTAGCTGACTAATATTTTATTAGTCGCAACCTTTTGTCAGTTAACAGCCGCTAAAACAAAAGCTAACAAATATCATGGAAAACTATTTTGTTTGAAGTGCCTATTTTTGGAGTTCAAGTCGACACCTAAATAAAGGCAGTCTAAAATAGCGAAAACTTTTGGTACTTCTACAGGGTATTGCAAGTGCTGCCATTGCTGCCTTTTGCAGTTCAGCTGGTTAGTTAGTTGGTTGGCTGTTTGGTGTGGTTGCCGTTGCTGCTGCCGCTGCCGCTGCCAAGTCCAATGCGCTTCCACGGCCAATTGAAAGCTAAAATTGCATTTTGTGACTGCGACTGGGGAGCGCTTGCAGTCGCGTCTCTCACAGTCGGTGTCCAGTATGCACAATCCCAGAGCCAGTCATGCCTCGCTATGCTGCCGCAGTCCGAGTGTGGATTGTGGCTGCGTGTTGCGTTGTTACCTGCCCTTGCTGCACTCAGTGCGCTGGCATTATAACTAAGGCATGCAATTTGTAGCCACACACACAAAAGAAAAAGCGTAAAGATGCAACCCCACACAACGGAGCGCGCTACTGTGGGAGCTGCTCAATTATTAGCGTAATGCCAAAGCGAACCATTGCAAATAATTGATAAAGCATAACACATTCTTTCAAATGCTGCCACGACCATTAAAATCAATTATTTGCGCAATATTACAAGCTATAGATAGCCTGGAAGATATTTTGTTGCAAGAGCATTCAACTGTCAGCTGCTTAACTCTGCACTTACTATTTCATATTTACATTTACAATATGCACAACAATGTTGCAAGTCCGCATGAGTCACAAGCATCATCGGGCTGTCCCCAGTATCACAATTCATTATCAGCCGCTCTTTGGCCTGTTTTGCGCTGTTCGCGAGGCTTTTGTCGCCTTTTGCTGCCTCCAATTGCTGCCAATTTGTTTGTGGTCTCTCTTTTGTGCTTTTCTCTCTTCATTGTTATTGTCCATCTAGGGCTTACACTCAGCATACAAACTATATGTTATACGTATACTGTATATTGTATATATACAATATACATATATATTTTTTTAACGTTGCTTTATATTTTCGCTGTCTGTTTTTTGTTGTGTCCTGTCGCTGGCGTTGTCATTTGAGGTCAGTTTAAATGGTTTCCTGTCAGTTGTGGTCTCTTCGGTCTGCCCGCAACAGCCTCAGCGCCTGCTGGCCAAAATGCCCAGTGGCTCCAGTCCAGCCAGCAATGTTGCCCCAGCAGCGCAGCGATGTGCCATCATTTCGCATACGTTGCACAATATTCAATAAAGTATTCATTCATATTTCTACGAATGGCAGTAGCAATAATTTTGCTTTACCATTTTTTTACTCAACATCGTTTCGTTGCGTTTCGTTTTGTTTTGTTGTTGACTGCGTTGTTGGGTTTTAGGTTGCATAAACCTTGCTGCTGTTGTTGTTGTTGCTGCGCTTTGTTATTAATGCAACAGTAAAGGCAACATTTGAGACATTTGCGTTGCGATGGCCTCGCCGCATGCTCCAGTTACACACAGAGCTCGCAAACCGAAGACATCTTGTAAATGGCCTCCAAAAAAATAAAGAACCGAATGAAAAACGACATTTTGCTGGCAGTCAGCGGAGTGAAGTGAAGTGGAGTGGTAACTGTGGCAACGATGACTGCTTGCAAACGCGGCGCATAATTACGCGCATTTTCCTTTGGCATGAAAATGAACACCTCAAGGTGGCGTGGCTGCTGTGCATAATGCATAGAGAATTCAATACGAATTCGCAGCGTCCAAAAATGAGAATAGAGAACGAATGGGTTTGATGCGATGGCAAGTGTTTCTTACTCGAGTCTGTGTCTGTGTCTGTGTATGTGTGTGCAACGTTGTCGTGCAGCTCATTTCGTTTTATTTGCAAATTTTATGCCACAAATACCACAAGAATTGCAACAGCAACTGCTGCGGAATGGAGTTGACTGCTGACGCTGACTGTTGACTGTTGATGGTGAGTGACGGCGACGACGAATGTGACACCCCCGGTTAGCTCAAGTGGAAATGTTGCCAGTTGCCACTGGTGCTGCCGTTGCCGTTGCTGTTGCCGTTGCCGCTTCAGAAGCCCTACACATTTGCCATTGGTTTCGTGTGTTGCCACTGTGGCTGCTGCTGCTGCTGTTGCTGCTATTCTTTTGGGGCCAAGCACTTGAACATGATAGCAGCTTAGTTTTGTGCTGCAAGCCAGCCAAGCGAAGTTGTTGCAAAATAAGTGGCACATGCGCGCCATAAAATTGCAAATGCCGACAGCAACTGCAACTGCAACCACTACAATGACGTCGACTGCTGCTGCTGCTGTTGTTGCTGCTGTTGTTGCTGCTGTTGCTGCTGCGTTAATGATACGCCTGTCTAGCCAGCTAGCTAGCTAGCTACCTATGCAGCCTGACGTACACAAATGTGTGCTTGACTTTTAACTTGCATATGCGGCTTATGTGGCGTATGCGTAATGCGTGCACTAGTCGCACTCGTATTCCCATTGTGTGCAGCAGGCGAAGAAACTTTTTCTCGCTTCAACCGCAAACAAGAAAAACAACTTGAAGCACTCTCCTCTTGCGACTCTTCAGTTCTCGATGGCCGCCAGCTGTGATTCGCGATTAGAACTTTTCAACGTTGCATCAGAGTCGATTATAAAGCACTTACGTTCATTTTAATTGCTTAACAGCCTGCAAGATTTATTCGTATAAAATGACGAAATATTTCAACGATAAGAAATAAAGAAACAAAATTGTCGGCGAGTTTGAAAATAAATGTGGTGTTTGATAAAATAGGAAACTAAGTAATTAAAAATTTTTATATTTTTTTTTAAAAAAAAAAATTTAAATTTTTTTAATTTTTATTTAAAAAAAATTTTTTGTTTTTTTTTTTTGTGGGGGAAAAAAAAAGGGGGTGTAGGGGTAAACAGCTTGCCTTTGAACCCATTTCCAATTATGGCGTATAAATTTCGAAATATATTTGCGCAAAAATGTCTGGTGTCATTTAACTGCACTCTTCGCTTATTTATTTGCTAATTTATTGACTCGCAAATGCTGTTTTTTAATGGACCCACTGACGACTGACAGTTGATGTTCGTGCTCATGCCTCCCATAATGGCACTCTCATTTCATTTACGCTGCTGTTTTTTAAAGCATTTTATGAGCGTGGGCGGAAGGGAGGCGAAGGGAAGAGATGAGATTGCTAACGATGACATTGCCGGTTGGTTTCTATTTCTAATTTCGCAACCCAATTGTCTGGCGTTGACAGCGCTCTGCCGGCTGCCGTTTGCCGTCTGTCGACTGCATAAACAAAATGACATGGCAGCCAATTAATGTCGCACCATGTCAGGGCCCCATCCTGGGGCATGGCTGCTTTTTCGCCTCTTTCGACGGGGGCTTAGGGCGGCGAGGGGGCCTGGCAGAGACCTTAGACTTGTGCTACCTACGAGCACAGTGGCAAAACGCTTTGCATGGTCTGGCCTTAACTGTCTCATCATCTTCTATGCCAAATGGGCAATTTGTTGTCGTTATAAGGCGCATTCTGTGCAGTTTCATTGTTATTATTGTGCCGCTAGCTGTTGTTGTTGTTGCTGGTGTTCCCTTTGCTATCTTTGCTAGCATTTCCTCTTCCTTCCTCGACAACCGACGCAGCAGCGGCAGCAGCAGCAGACTGAGTAGTTGTATGCATATTAATTTTGATGCTGGCCAAACCCAGAGCCAGCGGAGACTTGCAGCCAGAATGAAGAGAGGCTAACTGCAAATTTACATGCAACGCGGCCCTCGGCAATCGGCGGACGCGTCTCTAATTTGTAGACTCTTAGCAAAGTATTTCTCCATCTCCCTCTCTCTCGACAATTGTCTCGGCCTAATGTGTTTGCCCAACCCGACATACGAGTGCGCCCACGGAGTCTACTACTCAGCTGGCCGGCGAGGGCAGTTAATTGAGTTCACGTCGCGTGTACTATCGGAGTCAAAAAGATTGCCGATGGCCTCTAACTGTTTGGAGTACTTTCAAAATAATGCCAAGACGCCAGCTCGAAGCACTTAATATATTACAGTTTTATTTCTATTTCCACTCCCCGAGCGCGAGAAAGAGAGGGGAGAGAGAGCGCAGCTTGTCTCTAGAGCACACAGCTTAATGGAGCGCAGTGCAGTGCAGTGTAAAGCTAAAAATTTTCTATAAATCTGCACTTATTCCCAAAACAATAAAACGCGCAACAATTGCGCCCATTCGCGCTTAAATATGCAACAGCAATGGCTGTCGGAGCAACAGCAGAAACAACAGCAACAACAGCAACAACAGCAACAGCAGCAGCAACTGAGGGACCAGAGGCAATCCTCCACATTAGAATCGCCATAATTCAGGCGACGGCAGCCGAAAAGCGCTTCAAGAGCTTCCCGAGCTCGAGTCGAGAGTTTTGGCGAGACTCCACTAAGCCCACTTTGTAGTCATTTGCGTCGACAACAACAGCAACGTCAGCAACTGCAACAGCAGCAGCAGAAGCGGCAGGAGCGGTAACAATAACGACACAACAACACCAACAACAAGAATATGTGGCACAGTGGGCAGCAGTGAGCAAATGTATGCCAGCAATTTAGACGACGTCGTTGGCGCGCTTGCTAAATTACCAAAACAAAAGGAAGCGATAACTTGCAACAGGACGAAGCGGATGGCGGCAACGTTGATGCTGTTGGCATAGGGCGATCCACGGTGCTGCCTTGACGTGGTGTGCTATGCTGTGGCATAGTGTGGTGTGGTGGGCGTGTGGCGCAAAAACACAATAAAACTTATTTACGAGTCACGGCGGGGTGGCCGGATGGCTCCTACGTAGTTCATTGTAATGCACTTAACAGGCAAAAGCGGGGCCATCGGGGGCAGGCGACATTACCAAGATGCGCGCAAATGATATGCAAAAGAGTGGGGGAGAGGGCAGCTGTCGGGACTGCTGAAGCAGTTAAAGGGTAAATGAGTGCACAGCGTGAGGCGCATGAATGAAAACGAAACGCATAGAGATGGGAGATGGCGACCAGTGGCGGAAGCTGACGTGGGGCATTCGCGTTGGCGGCAAACGAGACAAGAGGCCACTGCTACTACTAGTAAAAAATGAAAGCAACATGGGTTACACACACACACACACTGAACAAAAAGCTAAAGCGCGCGCGGCCCATTAAATAATGATGGCCCGGCAAAAGGGCAAACGAAATGAAGCAAATGCAATTAATATATAGACACTAATGAATTAATCAGCTTGGAATTCAGCATTGCTTTAAATAATTCTCAATTTCTTTCATTGCAGGTAAGACGCGCAGACTCACAAAGAGCTAAAGTCTCGATGCGTTGCTAAATGGTGAGCCTGTAAACTCTGCACATTACGTATACGCCACTCGTGCTCCATTAGCGCACGCAATTCAAATTGCAGCACTGATTGCATTTTCGTGCAGTGCAGTTACTGTTGAACTTTTGCCCAAAGCTCAGGCCATGTTGTCTTCCCTCCCCTTCACTTCCCTTTCTTTCTCTCTCTGTTTCGCACTTCGTCGTCACAGTACGTAAAGTTCTCAGTAGTCAGTGAAATTGCGCGCCTTGTTTATAGATGCAGTTGCAGTTGTTGTTGTTCTTCTTCTGCTTACTGTTGCTACATTCGCTGCTCTTGCCTATATTATATGGCGTCTCATTGTTGTTGGCCTGCTGCATGAAATTTTGTGCGAACTCAGCGAGCATCGCCAGCCGTATGCTCGCAGCACACAACTTGGACGCCTTATAAGGAAAATGTGCTGGCAAGCAGCATCAGGAGCAAGCAGAAGCAGGAGCAGCAAAACCGGGCTTAAATATTTATGGCTTGCCATACTTTGTATGATTATTTATGCCTCCCGTTTGTTTGCCGCCGTCGCCGTCGTCGGCCAAGGGCAATATGACTATATTTATATATCTGGCTGTATGCACATGCAAATTACGCCGCAGGACGACTACGTTAAGTGAAAAATAGTCGCCGGCGCTCATTAAAATGTTTTATAAAAGATGCCGCGCCACGTAAACGTCCAGATCGAGCATGTAATGAGTTGTAAACCATCAGCCAACGATTGTCGCATTTTCGCCCTCATTTGCTCCCTTTGGAGTGGTAGCTTATTGTGGCTTATTTCTCACTGCTCAATGCATCGCTAAGTTAGGCAACAATAGCAAAGTTAAGCATAGTTATTTTTGGAGCATCTTTTAGCATAAATCAATTAAAATTTAGCGCTGTTTGGTAATGAATTCTAGATCAATGATAAGCTGAGCTAAGCTCGCTGGGGACATTCAGGATTTACACTTTCCCCCGCAAAACTCTTTATTAAATCAACAAAATTGTTAATCTGTAATGCACATTATTAGCGTAGACTCCAACTCTTCCACAAGTGAGTATAAGAAATGAACTTCCCGGAAAAAAGAGATTTTTTCTAGGTGACAGCGCATAAAAAACAACGGCAGGAACTACACATATTTTGGTAGTTCCTGCGGTGCGGTGCGGTACGGTTTAGTATGTGTAACGGCATTTCGGCACGCCAAATAGTAGTTAGGCATCTGGAGCAGACTTTTGGCAGTAACTGTAAACGCTAAGCGGATCGACTAAAGAAGTTTTTGCCGCTGCTAATTAGCGGCCACAAAAATGTGACGCATCATGCTCTTCATTTGCCACAACTATATATATGTATATATAGAGTGAGCGATGGTTACGAGTGTATCGCTTGTTATTATAGCGCCTCGTTGGCCACCTCCCTTTGGCCTGCCCTCTTCAGCTTCAGTGTGCATGTGGCAGTTTTTCGGCAAGTTGACTGTGGTTAATTAGCAAGCAATATTGAGCGTTAATGCGAAATAAATCGCAGCAGCATCAGCAGCAACAGCAGCTTGAAGAAAAACCTCGGCAAAAACTGTGAAAAGTCGAAGAAGAAGAAGAAGCAGATGAAGAAGAATAGCAGATGAGAAAGGGCAGAAGAAGAAGTAGAAGAAGTCGCTCACTTAATTATGTTGACGTTTATGGCAAACGGCGACCCACAGCTACAGTTGAGCATAACGACACCCACACAGACAGCAGAGAAGAGAAGAGAGCTGAGTGGAGAGCGAGAACCCAACGGTAATCATTATTAATGATGACTTTTAGTTTACAAGCTAATTATTTGTTACTGTTACTGTTGGCGAGGCCAAAAACGCCTCGCGGCCAATTTGAAGATACACTCGATTCTGCTTCGAGACAACGACGAAAATGAAGACGACGTCGAAGTCTAGATGGCGATGACGATGACGATGGCATTGGCATTGGCGACTTTCGCCTTTGTTATAATTTTAATTAATTTATTATATCCATATCGATGTCAGGCTTTTGATGTCTCACTAATAGCACATTCTGTGTACATTTTGCATATTAATTTTGCAGCTTATGCAATCAGCAGGCAAACAAGAAGTGAACAGAGCAAACTCCAGTCGCAGATTGCTGAAGTTTCTATCCGTCGTGTATTGTGCGTCTGTGTGTTTGTGCATGTACGTTATTGATTGATCTTTTGCCGGGTCAAACGACAATATTGTCTGCAAAATGGCCAAAACATACGAAATGCCGTTATAATTGCCATATTGCCATCTAGCCATATGTAAATTTCATAAGCCGCTTAGCACCGAGCCAAACAAAATGCGCAGACAAGAAGCTAAGCAAACAAATAAAACTAAATGAATGAATGAGTCTATTGAACCATTTCCAAATGAATATGCAACAAAACAACACCAACATTTACACAAAACAGCAGTTAATTTTACATACAAAACAAAAACATGAAAAAAATCAGCAAGTGACACCCACATAACACAAGCAAAGTCAAGAGTTGGCCATAAATTAGACGCGACCTCAGGCCAAAATATAACATAATAAAACGATTTCCAAATCGATTTGAAATTGGGTCAAAAGAATTGCGCAGACGCAACGCCAACGGAAATGAAGTGCGAACAAATTGAATAAATATTAATAAACAAAAGAGTTTTTGTTAGCGAAATATACAGATGGGAATAATGTTGTCTATTAGCTTAAATTGTATTCAAATATTTTAGTTTTGCCTAAAAGTTGAGGCATAGAAATACTTTAAAATATTGTATAACAAATTTTGCATGCTCCCTTTGCTAAAATCTATAAATAGAATTCTTGGTTTGCTTTTATATACTTAGCTTAAAAGCTGATGGCAGTTGTTGCACAAGTTCAGCTAAGTTTCGTTATGATTTTGTATTCATTGGGTATTTTTGGGAGATTCCCGCTTGCTTCAATTTTCTTTCAAAACTCCATACTATCATACAATCAAATAAATTCAAATCTCAAATATCGTTTCAACAAGACAAACAACACAGAAAGTGCTAATCAATTGGGCGACAGACCGTGATCGCTATGACGAAATGGATATTGTTTATATTTTATTTGGGTTTGCTTTTGCTATTAACAATTACGCAAACAAATACATGTTGACAACCACAGCGACAACAAATGACAACAACAACAACAATGGCCCACAAGCTTTTTGCCGACGGACGACACCAAAGTGCGTGGGAAGAAACACAAAAAAAGAGACAAAAACAATGTGAGCAAATAGTAAAACAAGAGCCAAAAAAAAAAACAGTAGCTAAAATATAATAAGACTGAAGAGAAACAAATAAAAACAACAAGAGACCAAATAGTAAAAAAAAAAAGTACAAGCACCAACGACAATAACAACAAAGAAATATTACAAAATTACAGTAACAACGATGACGACAAATTAGATGCAGCACACACAGAAATTAAATAAAAATGCAATTAAAATGCACAGCAACCTGTGCAGAGGACACCAACTGAGGAGTGCAGAGTGGAAGAGAAGGAAATGCGCTTACGTTGGGAATAATTAAAAGCATTTTTTCTTTTTTTTTGTTTTTGTGTGACACAAAACAAAAGCGAAAGTGTTGAAATATTTATGCAGAAAATGCACAAAAAATATAAAAAGCGAGCAATGACAACAGCAAAGGTAGCAAACGGCAAGTGTCACCAGCAAAATGACAACAACAACATCAAAACTTAACAACTACAGGCATTCAAAACAATAACAATAACAACAATGACTACGACAACGACAACGGCAACAATGACTGCAACAACGACAACGATATCCAATCGCCGCAGCAGCAGCAACAACAACAAGTCGGATTTTTATTCGCATTTTCTGATAGCTAACAAACAAGCGGAGTATTATACTTTTGTGTGCCTGAGGGTTGCTTCAAATGTTTGCTATTCATTTCGAAACAAACGCAATTTTAATGACTCAATAATAGGCCACAGCAAGAGCTTAAAAAGCAGCTAAAATATTTACAAAATTTAATATTTGCTTTATTCATACTTTTGCTTAGTCTTCTTCTGTCTTCACAAAATATCTGCTTTTATTTGTTTTTTTTTTTAATAATTAAAAGATTGCTATGTGATGCATATCTATTCGCTAAACAATATTTGGAACACTTGCTATATGATTTTGCGATTTTAATGCTTGTAATGTTGAGTATTTCTGAGATAAATGCACTTTTTATAGCATAATAATGCAGCACGAACATTTTATTTGTAAACACTTGAAGAGGTTGAAAAGAAAATATTTACAATGCTCACACTTATAACCAAACAGTCTGTAATTGTATTTGTGTGTGTTTGAGTGTGTGTGTGCATTTGTCTGTTAAACGTTGCATGAATTGTGTGACTAATTTTCGCCTTTATTCGGCGGTTGTTGTTGCTGCTGGCGCATGCGCCACCGCCAGCAACGTTGCAGCTGTTGGCGTTGCTCTTGTTGCTTGTGTTGTTGTTGTTGCTGCTATTTGTCTGCCGATTGTCTGGCCTGTGCCAATGCTGTCGTTGTCTTTGTTGTTGTTGCTGTTGTCATTTGGAAGTAATTAAAATGGAAATTGCATTCGCAGATGGCCAGACGAAACAATGCGATGAACGAGTGTATTCATTGCTGTTGTTGTGTATTCGCATAACGAATGCTGAGGATGCTGGCAGTTCACAGCCGTTGCCTCAGTTAAATGCGCTAATAACTTTATTCACTTGGCTGTAGCTGGTAGCTGTTGTTGTTGCTACTGCTGGCATTGCAACATTTTGCCTCAGATTTCTATCAGCAGCAGACAACAGTAGAAGTGGCAGCAGCAACCGACTTGAGACAATCGCGCGGAAATTGCAAATGAAGTTGTTGTTTTCATGTTGATGTTGACGTTGTTGCTGTTTCTTTCGCTGCTCTTGTTGTTGTCGTCGCTTATTATCAAACATTACTTTTATTGTCGGAGCAAACAACAACTGAATAACTGAACTTTTATGTAGCAACTAAATAAGTTTTCTACTACGTCACATGCCACGCAGAGTTCATGCGTGTGAAGGGCAAACAAAGCTCTTATCTAATGCCGTAATGTTAGCCATGCCGTACTTCCACTTGGTGTGAATTTTACGGCATGCGATGGCAACAACAACAACAACAACAACAACAACATCACTGGTGGAAACAGCAACAATAGCAATAACAATAACGATGACGATGTCCGGCAGAAGAGACAAAATTACCGCATTTTCATGGCGGTTTAATTTAATTTTGAATTGTAAGCAACAAAACAAATACCATAAAAAATTTGTGATGGAAAAAGGGGGTTAGTTGGTCCGGTTGTTGCTTGTCTTTAGCATAAAGTTGGCCAAATGCGCTTCAAATAAACTTTTTTGTAGACTTGCCATAAACAGCATTGTTTTAACTAATATTATGATCCATTGGTCCCACAATTTGGGTCAACATGGGAAATTCAAGAAGTTTTATGTGCTTATAGTACAACTTGCTGGAAGTTTGAAAACTTTTAAAGTTATGCGGAAATGAAATAAAATGAACTCCCATACATACATGGGTATAATATTGTGTTATTAGTGTTAAACATAGTCAGCATGCAGCAGCAAGAAATCAGAGTTCTTGAATCGTTTTAATTAAATTCTTCTGCTCGTGTTGTCAGGCAATCAACAAGCCATCAATGTTAACGGTTCTAGCATTTTTGGCCGGCACAAAACATATGTATCTGGCCATAAAAGTCTCAATGAATGCTCGCAGCCAAGCAGCAGGAATTATTTATTAATAAACATAAAGCAGCAACAAATGCTTGTGCTCGCCCGTACTATTATAATAAATACTGTTGTAGACTTCCTCGTTCCCTCTCTTCTTCTCTCTCTCTCCTCCTTCCCCCTCATCTATTTCTTACGGTCTGTTGAGCTATCAGCAGAGCCAAAGCTGACTAACTGACGGCATGCCAATTAAAATTCAAGTCGCATTGCCGCTTAATGTCATAATTATGAGCCAACTAAAGAGATTTACGTATTTTGTTTCATAACTTTGGCCCGGAACCTGGCCCAGGCCCAGGCCCAAGCCCGGTGCGTGTGAGCGAGTCTTTTGGCCAAAACGCTATTGTTGGTGTTGTTGTTGTTGTCTGACATCGATTATATTATGCGCAGATTGTGGCCAGGAAGATGGACAGTGACAGTTGGCACGTCAACTTCTGGGCGTGAAATTGGCAACAGTGGAAACAAAAATGATGTGCATATATACATATGTATGTACGTATATAAATAAATAATAATAATTAAAACATCATGCGAGTCCGAGCACGTAACAGAAATAACAAATTTAATTAGGCAAATTAGCTGCAAAAATTAATAAAACATACATATGTGTTGGTAGAAAACGCACAAAAAGTTATGAAACAATTGCAACCGCACACAAAGCCAATTAATCAATTATCAAAAACAGCAAAATGTACAAAAGAAAAAACCATAAACATAAAATTTCACCAAGCAAACGAACCATTAATTTTATGTTTTTCCAGTAGTTGCAAAAACAGAATAAAATAACAAATTAGAAAACTATAAAAGGATTTGTCTAGATTCTCAGAATCTGTAAATTTTAATTAATTTATTTGTATTTTAAATGCATATATGTATATATGTATGTATGTGTATATATTAGATATTTATGGTAGTATTTTTGGTGTCACCCTGGCAACAACTTCAATAACCCATTTAAAATCATGCGTAAATGCGAGAACTATTTTATATGTGCCTTCTGGCATTATCTGTGGCAAGTTTTTATAGTTGAGTTCACACTTTTTGAACTCGTAGTGCATCTTGAGAACCTTACCATTCGGTAAATCACTATATTTCTTCATATTGGAGCAATGCGCCAATGCGGCATAAACTAAATTATCATAATATTTGGGAAGAATTTCTTCAAACGATGTTTTTGGGATTCCAAATGGAGTCGGCGTGTATTCATTCAGATTGCCATTTGGACTGCGAAAAATTTGCAACTCGAACTATGACCAAAGCAACAACACAAAACAAAGATTAAAAACTGTAACTCATTTAAATAGATGGGCATAAATACCATATCCCTTTCGTCAGTGTCGTACATCCAGTAGACATCGATGCCAAAGCTTAAATCATTTTTTGCCGATCGTTGAATTCTCGACGAAATCTTCAATTGGCTCTCGTCCGTGCTGTACGTGTTGAAGGATATCAGCTCATACTGCCAATTGCGCTAGAGGTCAACGAGAAATTAGTTCATGATATTTGATGGCAATGAGGAGTTCTCAAACACTTACTACACCCTCTGATATTCGAATGAATATTATCAGCAATGTCAATAAGTCTAACCACAATACTGACTGGCCGACCATTTTTAAGTTCTACTGCAGAACTGGAAATTACGAGAGCCCATTATATAGATGCCCAATACCACTAATGGGGCGGGCTTATCGCTGTTCAATAACATGGGTAATAATACACTTGCAGTCACACGCTATTGTTGTTTTTAATAATTGATAACAATTGCATGTTTTGGCATGTTTTGGCATGTTTTAGTTTGTTATATAATGTGCAGCATTTTATATATGTCAATTAAACTGTACAAATCACCAGAAATTGCAAATGTATTTGTGCAAAATATTAAAGAATGGCTCTTTGCAAATGTAGTGGTTAATAAATTTCTTATTGCATACTTTTGCGCGCACACAAAATTGTAAATTTAAATGGGTTTGAGCCTATTGCAGCTGCATTTAAAAGGCAAAAAGCCAATTGACCTGATGATTATGTCACACACACTCACACATACACATATATGGTTGAGGTTCAGAAATTTAATCAAATGAAAGCTAGAGGCAATTATGCTTTAAATACAATTAATTAATCATGAATACACGCGCACACAACAAACGCGAGCACACAGAGTTATTTATCCACAGCAACTATGCTGTTATTTCAAGCGGACTGAGCTGGATGTACATATACATATATATATTTTTTTTTGGTTTGCTGTTGTTCTTGCTGGTGTTGATGTTGATGTTGCTGTTGCACGGCCGATGGGCCTGTGCCGCAATATTAACATATCCTGCGTGTTTAAGTAACGCATAAAATTATATCCTGATTGAATTGACCAGCATCGAGTTGCCATCGCCATCGGAATCGCCATCGACGTTGCCATTGCCGGCGACAGTGCACGTAAAATATGCGAATACCAATAAAGTTGGCAACGCATTGCCGTTGTTGTTGCTGTTGTCCGCACAGCAATGTGGAGCGGCTTTAGCAACGAGCACTGCGGACATTATTGCTGCTCTCTACACCGTTTCTCTTGTTGTTGTTGCTGTTGTTGCTGTGTCGTTGCCGCGTTAAAATGCGCGCCCACGCACATAAATCACGTGCGCGAATCTCTGCAGCTGCTTGCCTCTGTATGTGTGTGTGTGTGTACCGGCAACTGGTGGTAAACGGAAAATCAGCAGACACAGTTTCTGGCTTCAGCCTGTGTATGCGTGTGTGTGTGTGTGCTGTGTATTAACGGCCTATCGGCTGCTGCATATCCGGCTGGACATCGGCTTCAGTTTTATTGTTATTGTTGTTGCCGCTGCTGTTGCTTTTGTCGTTTGTTGTTCTCGCTGTTATTGTTGTTAGTGTTGTTGTGTGCACACGTGTCAATGACAGCAGAGGACACATTTTCAGTGTCGTGTTTAATTAGACTTGGCCCCAAGGTGCGCAGTCCTGGGAACCAGCTGAAGCTCCACACAATCCAGCAAGCTACGTTATTCATGACACTCACCAGCGGTGGCCACAAACGAGTGTTCTCACCGCACTATACCCTCAAGGAAGTGTGGCAATTCCACAGGGTGTTTTTAAGTGCAAGTGCCGAAAGAAACAATAAGTTGCCAGCATTTATTGAGCTACACTTGCTGTGTTTAAGTGTGGTCCAGTTGGGATTACATAATTGTATTGTATTTCTAATAATAAGGCATAAATTCATAATCTGCCTTTAATTTCATAAATTCAATGGTTTTGATGTACCATTAACTAAAATTAACCTGGCCTTAAGCTACTTATTTCTTTCAAGCTATGGAAACTTTGAACTTGAAATGGAATCACAGTTTGACATTTCGAAACTTAAAATAGCATTCAATTCAGCAGCATAGTTGTCAGAAATAAAGTGATTCATTTGTTGGTCATTTTTGAGAATTTAAACTCGCGGATTACAGAGCAACTGCAAGTCTCTCAGAGGTCAGTGTGCAGCGCTTCTGTTTTGCCTTCGCAAGCGCAGACTTATTTGCAGAGTGAAAGCGTATAATCACTGCAAGGTCTCTGCACTGTTTCGCAGATGCCGCGAAGGGCATTTTTGTGGCAACCTTATACGCTGGTGTTGCAAAGTGAGAGTGAGCTGTGGTCGTCGTAGGTAGCTCGCATTTCCATGTCGTATGCACGTACGAGTTGCATATGTACAATATATGGAAAATATAGTATTTATGTGGGCTGACACGTGATTTTGCAGCAATTAAGTGCTGTTTGTACTTGCCACGGGTGCCACAGTTGCAGCAACTCAATTGTTTCTCGTTGCTGCTCGTTGCGTTGCTGTTGATTTACGTTTGCGTGTGCCATAATTAAACTAAAAACAAAACTAACAAAATGTGAAACCACAAATGGGCGTATTTATTAATAAATTGCCCAGGTAAGTGGCGTGATTTGTTTGGGCCAACGCCTCGGGCATTGCGCATACGTCGCGTGTGACAGCTGCGATTATGCATAGCCATAGCCACAGCCGCACATTTTTGCGCTTACCACCAAATGGGCAAGTTGTGCTTGCACATTGCTTATCATTTAAAACGCATAAGTGGCTAACAGGCTGGCAGGCTGGCCTATCTAGCATTTATGGGCCCTTAAAGCGCCAACAGTCGACAGTCGAGAGTCGAGGGCAAATAGAAGCGCCAGACATCAAATCAAGCAGAGCAACAGTCGTTGAGGTGAGGAGGCGCACACGCAGTGATTCAATGGGAAGCAGACGCACATCGCAATCCCAGGCAAAGTCAATGCACACAGCGACATCGCTGACATTTTCCCCACCCCGTCCCCCAAAGCGACCCCTTCGTCTCCACTGTGCCTTCATTCAGTCTTGGTCTCATTCCCAGTTCAACTCGTGGCCCGACCCGAACTGCTTTATTGCCATACGCCATATGCCCATATCCCAGAACGATGCTCGACAACGCGGGCATGCCGCTCTGTCATATGCGCAAATTAGTCGTTAGTCAACGTTTGGAGCTCACGACGCTCTGCTCTGCGCGAGAGTTTAATGACTTTGGCGTTAGACGCTCAGCCTCCCATCGCTTCGAAACGCAAACGCAACGCATCGCATCCCATCCCATATGGTTGCTTCAACTACTTCACCCTCCCTCGTTATCGCTGTCGTTGTCGTTGTCGTTGATGAGGCGCACGATAATGGCCCATGATGGTCGCGTTCTTGTCAAAGTCAACGCAAAATGGCAACACATCAACTCGCAGCAGCAGTGGGGCTGGGGAGAGGGGTACAGTGAGAGGGACAGGGGCTTAAGGCTTGCCTGCAGCGAGGCAGCATCATGCACTTCAATGCACCTCCATAGTTCCGGCATGTACATAAATATAGCATAATTAGCATGTCGCTGTCATTCGCTCTCTCTCTCTCTCTCTCTCTCTCTCTCTCTCTCTCTGTCGCTCCGTCTGTCTCTCACACTCTTTGTCTTTCTCGAAGTCACAACATAATGTCAACGCTTAGGCTTATGGGTTCCTTGACTCGTATAGAGAGTTGCAGCCGAGTTCATTTAATTTCACTTTGGCAACCAGGCAGTCAGGTGAATCTTCATCTCCATCTCCATCTTCATTTCCACTTCCATTTCCAATTCGTATTGCAGCTTCAACTGCATCTCTCTCGCATATTATGCAATCGTCTCCTGGCTTCTTGCATTCTGCTGCTGAATTGAGATCAGGTTGTATCGTTTCCTTTGCTTCTTCTTTTTTTTTGCGCATCTAATGAGCTTGTAATGTGCGTATGCAGGCTAATGAATTTGCTTAGGTAAAGGCCATTCATGTTTATCCAAGCAACGTAATCTCATTTGACGTCGTTGCAACAGATGCTGTTGCTGTTGCTCTAAGTTTGCCGGCTAATTGACAGCACTTGAGCGGCTGCCACATGCAACTTGACTTCACTTTCTTTGGCGACAAACTAAACTAAACCAAATCTGAGCTCGTGTAATTTGTGTAGTATCTGCGAACGTATCTGTATCTGTATCTGTTTCAGCAGCAGTTTTCACTTTCTATATGCTGCAAAATGTTGCCATGGCGACACTTGCTATGAAAGTGCATTTCTTTTCGTTTTATTTCGACTTTTTTGCTACTGTTGTTGATGTTGTTGTTGTGTGAGCCAAGTTGAAGTGTCGTTAACCCAATTTGAAAGCATTTGGGCAAGAGCCATGCAAATGCAACTCTGTTTTTTTTGAGTTTTTGCAGTTTATGTGTATTTTGGCATTGTGGCACGGAGACAGGTTGCAACTTTTGCTTTCGCTGGCCAAAGCCAAATAACCAAAGCAAACCAAACCGAACCAAACGAAACAAAACAAAACAAAAGCAAACCAGTTCAGCTCAGCGCAGTTCGCCAAAAAAGTTTGTTAACAGCCAACAGTTAACAGGCCTGGTCTGGCTAACAGCAGCGTCGGTTGTTGTTATCGTCTGCATGTATTTTCCTTCGATTGCAGCATAGCACAAAACAAAACATAAGTGAAAAAAACAATTCAGTGAGTGAGATGACGACGCTGACTCAACGGCCAGAGTTTATGGCAAATGCTGTGCAGTGTAGATGCCGCCTAATGACGTTGCTTTCGACCGTATTGCACCAATTAGCCGAGAAGTGCAGCATTGCCGAGGCTAGGCTCACTTTGGCTTTGACTTATGGCCCCAGCTCGGCAATTAAGTTGGTAATTTCATCATGAACTTTGCATCTCTTTCTCTCAGCATTTGGTCAAGTGCAAGCAACCGCACACACACAGAGATATACAGAGAGTAAGGGAGACAGAGAGCGACTCGGAGAGCGAGACGGCTATACGTGGCAGGCGAAAAAGAGAGCTAGCAACGCACTCAAGATTTAGTTTTGCCTTAAAAATTTTGCAACTTATGAGCTATAATTGCTGTGTGCTCGGTGCCCTGGGCAGCCTTGCCGTCTTCCTTCAACGTCCTGCCTGTGTCTGGCTGTGTCCTCGGCTGGCAACCGCACGAAATTGTTGCAAATTGTTTACTGCAATTTATCTTGGCCAAATATTTACGTAAAATGGCGAAACACAGACACAGACACACACGCACACAGATACACACAAACAATATTATTGCTGGCAAATTTATGTAAAACAAAAAATAGAATTTCCAACGCAATATCAACAGCAAATTGTTCCATCCCCGCTCTCTCTCACTCTGCATGCAATTAAGATGTAGACATAGCTATCATATATGTCACTTCGGTCTAGACTTGATCATAAATAATGTATGGCCAGCAACAGCTAGACGCTCGACCAGTCAATTGCCCCACTGTGCTTGGTTTGGGGAGGGAGGGGATAAGAGGTTGGGGGGATAGCACTCTGCCGCCTGCTGTTAGGCAACAATTTTTGCAGCTATTTCCAATGCACTCGGACCACTTGAATGTTGAATCAGTTGCAAATTGCAATGCGTCGGTCAAGCGCACCCCCATTGGGGCTAAAAATCTCTGAAGCACACTCCATGCACTTGGCCCAGTTGAACGAAAAGACCAAAACGAAACGAAACCAGAGAAACCAAACTGGAACTGGATGCAAATGCTTTTAGCATCCGTTTTAGCCATCGCAGCATACGGTGCACAGAACATTTCAAAAGCTTAATTGAAATATTTTATTTTTCAATTGGAAACTATATGCATATTATATATATCATATTGATACTATATATATATATATATATATATTTGCCTTATGGCCAGCTAAAGTAAGCGCATCGGTGCTTCGTTGTAAGATTTTTGGCGTTGGAGTAAGCTAAAGTTGCTTGTTTTATTTAAATGTTTGCGGGGCAGGTGCATTTTGTGGATGCCGCACTTAAAGCGCATGGCAATTTCAGCAAAAGTGTAAAATAAATTGGCAAAATATGTGTACGATGGAAGTATGAAAAGCAAAAATGAAATTGATATGCAGCTATTGCCGGTGGGTAGTTTTCTGAGCGGGGCGGCATGAGGGGGAGGTTTGCTTCGAGGGCGTTGCCTTTTGTGTGTGCGAGAGTGCAATTTTTGAGTTGATTTTTGCCAATTTGCGCCAGCTGAGCATGTTGCAACAAAATATTAAAAATATTCCAAGAGTGCGCAAAGCTAACGAGATGGCACACATTTACAATTACACACACAAACACACCACACACACCACACACACAGACACACACACACATACATACACACAGATACACGGACACGCAAATAGATGCATATGCATGTGGATGTGCATAAATAGAGCTTAAAGCGCCAGAACACATTTCATATGCAGAATCAAGAGCCATTTTTAGTGGCTGGCAAATGTCAAAAAGTCACAACGATGTTTGCTTAAAACGTTAAGCACTGCCAATAAATTCTGTCTCAATCAATAAGGCAAGCAGTCGGCAAGCGGCGAGCGGGGAGAGTCGACTGCAGGGGAATGGAAACGATTCGCACAGCACGTATCCATGCCAGATACAGATGCACACACGACAACGAAGACTACGACGACGACGCTGGCATTAGATAAATTCTCAGAGCGAGCGTTGGAGGTAGAGATGGAGGTGGAGGAGGAGGAAGAGACACGGGCAATGCGTGCCAAACTGACAGCCAACTCAATTGGTATAAAAATACGAAATTTACACAAATATGCGCTGCGTCGTCTTCGCCGTCGTCGTCGTCGTCGTCGTCGACGTCTGCAAACTAGCCAATTCCAAGAGTTCTGCTCTTGGCCACGACTATGTCGGGCCTGTCAAACGCGTATCTTATCTTCATTTGCCAAGCAGGCCAAGCCAGCAAGCGGGAGAGACGGACGACGCGCACACAGTCGTCGCATTGAACTCAAACTCAAACCTACTCGTAAATATGCTTTGAATCGGGACTCGTATCTGGATCTCTCTGTTAGCTGTAGCTGTTGCTGTTGCTGTATTTTGTATCCGTTGCTAGCGTCTTTTAGCAGCAACGGCAGTCGCTTCTATTAGCTGTCGGCCTTTTGTAACTTGTCCGAAATCATTTGGGCTATTTAACTTTTAAGACTAATTAATTACGAAACGACGAAATGAGCAATGTCTGTGTGAAGGCAGCTGAGATAGAGGTGGATACGTTGGCCAAGAGCTAGGAGGGAAGGTAGCGCAAGAGAGAGCCGACAGCCGACAGCAGAAAGCAGAGGTTACTGCGGCCTAGGCTTTAGTTTAGGTACGTGGAGAAAAATACAACGAGTAATTTTCCATTTTCTTGCGCGCTTTCCGCTTTCCGTTCCGTTGCTGCTTGTTCTTGTTGCTTTCGGTTTTTAATTACTTGGCCTGGCCGAGCTGAGTCGAGCCGAGCCGCCAAGCCAAGTCAAGTGGCCAAAAACTCTGACGTCCGCATCGATGTCGATGCTCGATGTTCGACGGTCGACACTCGACGCTGCGCGGTTGAAAGTTAAGCCTTGTCGGGTTGTCGGGCCGACTGGCCAGCAAGCTGCTTGTCAAGTAGCAAGCGGGCAGAAAGGCAGGCATGCCATTTCTAAATCCGCCACCTTCTGCCACCGCTGCCCTCCCACACCTCTTTTTTTCGCGGCACCACTTCTGCCACTCCATTAGCAACACCATCAGCATGACCATCAGGCTAGCGCCTCGCATGTAATTGACGCCAGCGTCTTCGTCGTTCTCTGTGAGAATTTTCTTTCCCTCTTTCGCATACGTCGAAGTGGGTTCATGAACCCTGACTTGGGCAGCTTGGGCGCCAACTCGAATGTCCAGCATTAAATGTGGCCCGCAGCTCGTTAAAGTTTTTAGGATGCGCGTCTTTGTGAGTGATTTTAAGTGGCAGCCACTGGAAATCGGTAGCCAACAAAACATTTATGCTTACTTAAGTGGCCATAAACATTTTGTATCCGTATCCCATGTGTTTGGGGTTTAAGCCATTTCTCAGGCCTCAAAACAGACAATTAAAAGCAATTCAAGTGAGATTCGCTGCTCTATTGTCTTGAGAACTTTGCTTTTTATTCGCTTATAAATGAAATTTACGTACAGATTAATGAACGTGTGTGTTTGTGACGATTGTACACTAAATATTCGCTTTGGCTGCAAAAGATAAAAATGTCATTTGACACAACAAAGAAAGTAATTACAATGAAAATATAAAATGAACTGACCTTTCGAAGTAATGTTAGATTTTCGAATGGAAAGTAATTAGTCTTGATAATTAAAAGAAAGACATAACTTTTTATTAATCTTTGCTTGGATTATTTGTGCATTCTGCGAATTAATTTCGGAATTGGAAGAACAACAACTTTAGTTTGAAAGAAGCTAAAAATAGTAATACTGTTAGAAGCGTATTTTGTATTTCATTGTGCTGAACTTTTAATTCAGCATGACTTGTTTCGTTTTTATCGTATTTACTCTTTTCGCCCGCAAAGTCTGTGCATCGACAAAACATTTCTATTTTCGTTTTAATTGCATTGTTTTCATCGCTGCATTTATTTTAGTCGCCTTTTATATTGGAAAGTATCTTTTGGTTATTTCGTTTTGGTAATTTTTGTGATTAATTTATATGGTAGATTTTTTTGTTAATTAACAACAACGACGCAAACGCAAACACGTCAATTGCCTTTTTGAGAAATTGAGCCATTCAACTTGAACTCGGCTATTAGGCAAACGAGATTTTTGCGTTAAGTTGTTGTGGTTGCTGGCGCTGGCGTAAGCCAAAGTTGTTACTGTTGCTGTTTGCTTTTGCTGCAGTCGTGGCCATCACTCAATTAACAGTTGCAGGCAACGCTTAACGAAAGCGGTGGCGAGACGACGGATTGGAGGCGGCTTCGGCACGAGGCAATGAACGACGCCGCCGCCAACGTAATTGCTCAGCGACGACTACGTCGAAAACTTGCCCAAAAAGCAAAGCCAACTGACCGCTCGACTCCTCTTCTTGCGGCGCAACTCGCTCCCTCAACTCACACACACATATAATCGCACAAAATGGCGGCGATTAGCGTTTAATCAATTTGCCAGCGGTTGTTGTTGCAGATGTTACTGTTGTTGCTTCTACTGTTAATGCTGCTGCTGTTTTTATATTCTTGCGCGCAATCGTAAACTGGCAGGAAGTCTGGTTGCAGCTGCATGTATCTGACAGATACAGATACAAATAAGATGTATGGCTACAGTGCACACAAATCCGATGCTGAATTCGAATTCACGTTATGTGCGTGTAACGGCCAAGACGCCAAGCGGATCAGTCGCTGTCATGAAAAATACGTTGGCCGGCGGGGCTGGCCGGTCGAGTTCATCAACTGCAGAAGCCAACCTTGTCGCGCCAGCCAAACATGTTTCCCCCCTCTATTCCTCACCCCTCCCACTCAACGTGCGCGCTTCGATCTTGATTCTGCAATCTCCGCTTGAAAGTTGTTATCGCTGTCACATTTCGACGGGCAGTGAGGCAGTCAGGCGATTGGGACCTTGGGCTACTGTTAGTCACTGAGCGACTAACTAACCCGATTGGATGATTGCACTAGGACAGCGAGGCAAAGAAGCACAGAAGCTGCTCTGTCTATCGGTCAGTAGCCCGCCTAGTAGTCAGCCTCCTGCTGTCTGACGTTGTGGCCATTAAAAAATTGCGACATTTTTTATACACAGTATAAAAAGTATAAAATGCGTCGCTTCTGTTTCTGTATGTGTGTGTGTGTGTGTGTAGTGTATTTTTATAGCATTCATTACTTTGAACGTTTCATCTCGTTTTCTCTTTCGCTTGCTGTTTGCTTTTAATTATCAAATCATCACATGATCATTACCAAACTGACAAAAATGATAATGCTGATGATGATGTTCATCAGCGAAGTTGGCTGCTGACAAGGCAAACTGTGAGCCGAGCTGCGAGCATTTCCCTCTTGGCCATTTGTTGTTGAAAGTAATTAATTTTTACAATTAATATTTTTTATGCTCAACGCGCAAAATTAAATTTACACAGAATTTTCTATAAATACCCTGTGTGCTCACTGCGCAATGAAATGGGTATGATGCTCGATGCCTTTGACATCAAACAGATTAAATTAATGAAGCTGAGAATTATTAGCACTCTCGAGTGTTTTCTAGTCGAATCTCACACTCTTTGTTTACCTGTTCTGTGAGTTAATTAAATGACAAATGCGAATTGTATAAAAGCTGTTAAATTGCCGGAATTATTAGCATTATAATTCGATATCTAAGAAGGCATTTGCCCATTGCATCTTTGATCTCGAATCTGTGCTCGACTCACTTTCATTTAATAATAGCACATTTACTTTGACTATCACTTTGCATTTCCTTCATTTGCCAGCTGATGACTTCGAGTTTTCCATGCAATTGGCCACAGTTTGTGTAACGAAATTTGGCATCTTTTCCCGCAGTGAGTCACAATCTCAGCCTTCACAAAACTCTCTGACTCTGGCAACAATTACGCGCTGCTATGCGCTAATCAAATTGCATCCCTTTACCATCCGCCTATCGATGACTCGCAGTCAGAGAGCATAGCTCTATAAATCAGACAAGCAAATGCTTCATTGTTATCGTCGAAGCCAACAAACAAAACAAAACAAAAAAAGCAAGCAGAAATGAAAAACGAAATTCAGCTTTTAGCCTGAGACTGAGACTGAACCAGAGACGCGGAGCCTTTCACCTTTCAAATTCAATTAACTGCAAAGCAAATGGCAAAGCCAATCACCCAAATTCGTAAAGCGAATTGAAAAGCGTGGGATGCTGAGCTTGTTGTTGCCTGCCCCCCGTTGTTGCTGGCTGCTACGCAAATATTTGCTATCAACATTTTTGTACGCTAATTTCCTTGGTAAATTTCGAGCTGACATCACGCGCGCAACGCATAAAGAGTGTGGTGAGAGAGCGAGAGAAGTGGAGAGGTAGATAGAGGTTGAATAGACATTTCAAAATAAAAAACCAAATTGTTGCAGTTGAGCTCACACACAAACACACACACAGCACAGTGCACAGAGAGTGAAAAATTTCGTCACATATTTTTGCGTAAATTGCCGGAAAATCGCAAATCATTGAAGATAAACATCGAAGTCAAGAAATGAACAGAAGCCGCCAAGCGGAGATGGATGCTGAACCAAATATCGAACAATGTTAAGCAAACATCACACACACACACACACACACATACACAGATATACACACAGAGGCAAACACACAGTCACACACACACACACTCACACAAATTTGGCAAGTTGTGTTTCCGCTTGCGCAAGAAATGGAGGGGCAACATAAAAAAAAGACAACGTAGTAAAAGAATCGACGAAGGGCACAGCAAAAAAAAAACATGCTGGCAGATCAAACAGGCAGACAGACAAAAGCGTCTGGCGGTTGGCGGCGGCTCAGTTCTGCGGTGTTGCCGCCTGTTGTCGAAGTCAATGATGCCAATAAGCGTTGGAGCTGTCAAGGGTAGAGTGAGGAGACTATAGACTATGGACTTTTTAGCGGGTAAACTTCGGGGTAGGGCCAGGGGGCGGAAAGTGGGGCAACGAAAAACTGCATGAATCGAATGCAGTGCAAAACGTTTTCGTTACGCTTGAATTGAAACTGCCGTGGGGCGGCAGCGTATGGGGCATGCAACAGTAAGTGGCATATACACACACACACACACACACACATACATATTCACCACAGATCCACAGGCAGACAGCAACAATCGTCGTCGTCGTCGTCGTCGTTGCCATCGTCGTCATCCACATTTCCGCAATCTCAGCGTCACAATTCGCTGCCTTTTCAGTGCATCTCTCTTTGGCCAGGCAAATATCGTTTTCTTTTTTGTCGCTGACTTTTTGATGCCTGTCAGTGTTGTCAGCATGTGGCATCCTCTCTCTCTATACATATATATACTATATATATAAGAGTTATCTTTGCTCTGCCAATAGACTCTTAAGTTTGCATACTTAAAAAGTCCTAAATCAGCATCGCTTGCTGCGTGATTTTTGTGGAGATTTCGCTTTAGCGATTTACCAGATTTCTACCCAGTGTTTTCCACTGATTTGTTAACTTTCGTTTACTTTCAGCTGTGCTGCTTTTTGCTCACTTTGTTTTCCTTTACTTTGCCTTTATATCTAATCAAATTTCCAAATTATTTGGCAAGCCCCGGCGCTTTAGTTGCAGCTACAGATTGGGTTTGGTTTTTGGTCTCGGTCTGAGGCGCAGTGGGATTTTAATTTGTATTTAGACGCAGCTGCTAAGCTAAAATCACCAGCTGCCTCTGATGCTGTCTTCTAGTCGGCGTTGCTGTTGTTGTTGTAGTTGTTGTTGTTGTTATTTTCCAGCTGACTTCACTTGAGTTGAGCTTCTAAGCAGCCGAAGCGGCGGCTTCTTCTTTAGTTGTTGGCCATAAAATTGAATTTAGTTTGATTGCATTTGATTGTGGCTTATCAGATAGCGAGACATAACAACGATTTATGCTTCGTTAACTTTTTAGTGCACACAAACACACACACACACACACACACACACACACACTCCCTCGACAGCTGACAGTTGAAGTTGAAATGCTAAGCATTTGCATAATGCGGCTCAGTTGAATTTAATTTTGTTTTAATTAAGTTTTTGCACAAACTCACTGCAAATCTTGTGTGGCACGTTGCAAGAAAGCCGCCGCCAAGTTGTTGAGCTGTTGAGCAGTGTTGGCGAAAACTGCTGCTTAGACACTCATAAATCGTGTCGGCCTTGCTAGGGCCAGGGCCTAGACTTGAGCTTGGGTCTGTGGGCTTTTTGCTGTTGGCTGTGAGCTCTGGGCTTGATGATGACTGCTGGGCTGTAAGTGCGCATTAGTAGTGAGGCTGTGGTTAGAAAACTCTCACTTTGGTTTCGTCTATTAATGATAATTCACACGTCTGCCTGAAGTACTTTGTGTGTAGTGAAAATTATGCCGCGTTAATTGCAACCGTTTTCAAGGCAAGATTCGCTGCCAGTTCCTTTGCCAGTCGAGGCGTCAAACCTGCCGACCACTTTGCCACCTCAGTTTTGTTTGTATCTGAATCTTGTGAGTCTGTCCCTGACATGATGCGTTTTGTAGTTGCTGCACAGATATAATCGAGTTGTTGTTGTTGTTCAAGTAAATAAACGAAGTCTTTGCACAGCTCATTGCACAATTAAAACCTGTCAAAATTGTACTTTCCCAGTATGCGACAGAGAGAGAGAGAGAGAGAGAGAGAGAGAGGGGGCTATAGGCAAAATGCTATGGAGTTTTCCATTGTGTTTCCCCCATCATTTGATATATCAAATGCCTTTTGATTGTCGTCGCTCTTTGCACAATTCAGCACCAATTTTAAAATCATTTTCACACACGAATGCATTTTGCAATTCGCATTTCACAATTCGGCTGCCCCGGCCCGGAAATGTTTTTGGCCCAAAAAGAAATTGCAGCCCAACACTCCTCCTCCTCCTTCTCCACCACCCCGCACCCGCAGCAGGCATCCAAGCGATAATGAAGCTGCCGATGGGCGTGAAATCAAGCAGCGTTTGTTTATCTATCTATCTACTACTATACGGCCAAAACACAAAGCGAGACCGAAATGTATTTATTTATATTATAAAATAATTGTTTGCGTGTGCAGTCGAATTTCATGTAAAAGATTACAACTTGCACCATAAACGTGGCTCACAATGGAAACATTGCCGATTGCAATGCGAACATAAAAACCACTCTCGCACTATCATAATAACTGAAAACGCAACGCAGCAGCAGCTATCGAATGCCAACGCAGCGAATAATGATATATCATTTCATTTTATATTTATTACAGTTAAACGCCATCACTTACACAACATCTCAGTGTAAAAGCAAAAGCAGAAAAACAGAAGTAAATAAACTGCAAATAACTACATCAACTGAAACTTTACGGAACCCGCAACGCAGCTAGCCGAAAATCTCTAGGGGTAAGTAAAAATCGCAATAAACGCACGTAATGTTGCCACCAAAACATTTAAGTGCATTAACTGTTAATTATAGTACAGATATGATTATAGCACCAACTGCCCACACACACACACACTCATCGACACTGACTCAGTGATCAACGCCAGCATTAGTTTAACACTTCATTAGCAGGTGTGTTGAGACTGACTAATGATGCTTTGAGTTATCTGTCAGCTATCGCAATTTCTTATACTTATCTCAAGTTTTGTCATTAACTAAGTTAAGAATTGATTGCTTGCGTTCATGTTGAACAAATGTAACAATAATCATTTGTTAATTTGTGAATGTTGAGCGATTTGGACAATTCAAAATACTTTGGAAATATAAAAGAAACTTAATGGAACGTCAGAAATAGTATTACAAATATAAAGAATAAGTTAAAAAAATCGAAAAATTGAATTGTACTTTCTTAAAACATTGCTTTGCATTTATTGTGACTTTCACAATTTTCTTGGTGATGTTTGATGCTTTAATTGAAGAAAGAAAAAATTCCGTTGATACATATAAAACGAGTTTCTATCTCGAACTTAAAAATATTGTTAGTAATATATTCTAGAGCATATAAGCATCTTTTAATAGGTTATAAATATTATCAATTTGTATTTTTCATATGTTTTTGCTGTTGTTTTATACAAATCGAAATATAAAGAACAAGTTGAAATAATCAAAAAGTTTAAATAGAGCATTCTTAAAACAATTGCATTTATCATGACTTTCACAGTCTTCTTGGAATTGTTTCACGTTTTAATTGAAGAAACAATTCTGTTTATACATATGAAACGAGTTTTATCTCAAACTGAAAAAGCTTATTTTATAGTTTTTGCTGGGCCATATAAAAAACTTTAATAGTTTGTAAATATTATCAATTTGTTGTATTTTGTTACTTCATTGAAGACTTTATATTTTTTTGTTTTTTAATTTTCAAACTCACTTGATGCATATATTCAATGCGTTGATGATTTTCATAATTGTTGGATTCGCACTTCACATTTTACAAAATATGTCAGGTCTCAATGAAATGCAACAAAGTTTGCCAGAGGTTTGAGATGGAATGAAGAAAGTGAACTGTAGTGCGGTATGAATGATAATTAACGATTAAAACAAAGTTCTTTTTAGTGGTGTGAGGGCGGGGGGATCGAAGCGGTGAATGGTGAAGCGTCAAGCGCAGACCGCAAGGCCAATCAAAGCGTCATTGAAACGGAAACGGAAACTGCAAGTCAAATGGAAGTCGGCCACAGGAAATGAAGCGCACAAGTGGCCATCGTGCGCTGGCAAAGAGGCCGCGATGCGACCGCAAATTAACGTCAAAGGCCGTGGTTCTCTCTCTTCTCTCTCTCTCTGTCTCTTTCGCACTCTGTTTGTCGGTCTGTCTCAAAGATTTGCTCATTGCGTGCCCCGAAATTCTGATGAATTATTAAATATGAGCAATGGTTAAAAAAAGAGAGAAGTTTTAGCTTGATGAAGCGACCAAGATGGCCGTCGTCATTTTTGTTGTTGTTGTTGTTGTTGTTGTTGCAGCTGCATCGGGAGTCAGAGCAGCTTGTGGGCTGCCTGAATGAGCGCTCAAATGAACACCGCAATGAATGTGCGCCGCATGACAAATACGTAAAGTTTCTTTTGAAATTAAGCAGCATTTGCTGCCAATTCTTAACTACATCAGCGACAAACTTTGTCCTCGTTCTCGTTCTCAACGTTGTCGCTGCTGTGTCTCGTTCCCAACGACGTTTTCCTTGCGTGTTTATGTGTGCAAGTTTCATTCTTTTCTTTTCTATTTGTTTTTTTTTTTTTGGCTTCGCTTGCAGCGAGTTTTTCCCTGGTACTTGCAACAGAGCTGCTCTGCACAGCTTGTAGCTATGCGAGTTCGTCTTGTGCTTCCCAGCTCTCTCAGCTCTCAGGTCTGAGCCGAGGGCCAAGCCAGGCGCTTGCTCATTTCAAACTTTTGACACAGAAACTAATTTTGGCAAGCGGGTGCTACCGACCGAGCAGCCAAACCAGCCAGCAGCTAACAGCTCCAGGAGCCAAAACTTGTTGTATTCCTTTTCGTTGTTGTTGTTGTCGCTCATTTCTCGACAAAGAGTGTGCTGGAGGAGAAGGGAGGAGGGCCAGGTCTTGCCGGTTTCTCTGTGCATTTAGTGGCTTTTCATTCTTTTGCTGATTGCAATATTTCATTGCCTTTGCGGTTCGTGTGTTGCATACTTTTGGAGCGTCGCTGAGGTTTGCCTTAATTAATTGCCTCCCTCGACTGCCGACTTCCTGCTGCATGCCTGACTGGCTACCACCATCTTTGTGCCAAAACTTCCATTTCCATTTCCATTTCCATTGCCATTGCCATTACCATTCCCAATTACGATTGCGATTTTCAGTCTTCACAGTGAAACAAAAAAAAAAGAAGTGGGAAAAATAAAACCCCCTTTTGTCGCCTGTCCAACAGCTGCATTTTTCGCAAGCAGCTTGCATTTTAAAGTGATTTGGCATCGAATGGCACTTTAATTGCCATTTGATTTGATTTACGCCCATTCCGCCAGCTTCCCTCTCGCCCACAATCAGTTTGCGCCCCGATTGCAATTAACGCTGCTCAGATGGGAAAGCAGCGCGGGAAATCATTCTCTCTCTCATGTTGTTCCTCTCGGGCTCTGTCGGGTTGTGGCAACATGGTATCTGAGTGTGGAGCTGTCAAATCAACTTGCCTCTCGACGCTGTACATATCAAATATCATGATTTACGGCATTTTGATTATGCGATAAGTGTGTTTGTCCTATCTGTTTTTGTTCTGTTGCGTTGTGGTCAGCAGATGACGGCTAATTGAAATTGACAGCTGAGCAAAGAGTTGGGTTTGACTTGTGTAGTTGAGTAGTTGCGGAAGACAAGCTGATCGGATTGCAAACAAACAAATCACTGAACTTTCAGTTTGCAGCACTAAATAACAATAAAAGTCCAAATCCAAATCGAATATTTAAAAGTTTACATGCCACCGATTTTGTATCAGTTTTAAGCTCTTTGCTGTTGTTTTGTCTTATATTTGTGTGTGTGTGTGTATTTGGATTAATATTTTAAACTGCCAAAAAGATGCAGTTTAAATATCTAAGCTGAAAATGTTTTAATTTCATTCGGCTCTCAACAAAATGCTGGCAATCTTCAAAGCACACACACTCAAACTGAAAAATCTTCTCTGCAAATTAAGCCATTAAATGAGGCCAAATGGCCAAGGCAAGGAACAGACGATAACCAAGCAAAGCGTTCGAGAACGAGCACGAATACGAATACGAGTACAAATATGAATATGAGTATGTTGAATGTTTGCATTCATATTTTCCCCATCCAGCCACCCAGCAAGGCAGCCAAACTGCTGTACGGCTATCATGGGCGTGGCATGGGTAGCATGCAGCCAGTTTTGTGCAGTTAACTGCCACATTTCTCTCCCTCTCCCCGTTGCCAAATCAAACTCAAACTGTTTTTGGCGTGTGAGTGTGAGTGCGAGTGTGTGTTGAAAGCAATTAATGAAAATTTTATTGTGCTGTCGATGAGTTTTTTAAGTGAAAATTATTGGGAAACGCATCGTACGTTGACCAAAATGAGCCAAATATCCACAATTTGCCACAATGAAACTTAAAAAAGATGATGATTTACACATAAAATGCCAGATTAATTGCACAATTAAATGTTGTGTACTACTCGCAAAATAACACATTCCCTTTTAGCGTTGCTTTACTGTATTCTGCTTTGGGTATTGGGCAACTAGGAAAAGGAAAAAAATTAAATGCTACTCTACGAGTACATGGCTAAATTTCACTCATGCGCTTAATAATGCAAATGGAAAATTGCAATGAAAATGTGAGTGCGCATAAAGATGATGCACACAGCGTGGCAGAAGCGTGAGAAATGGAAAGATGCCAAGATTGGTGGACTGAGACTATGTTGACTGTGTTGTGTGCGGGATGCGATGCTCGCCAAAGATGGACATGGCAAATGAAGCAATGGGCTAAAGAGCTGATTTCATTTCGTTTCCAATTTAGCTTATTTTTATTTAAATGCCGGCGCGACTGCGAGCGTTTTGCTATTTTCTTGCTTTTCTTTTTAGCGCACAGTCCGCGCTAAAATTTGTGCAATTACCGACGCGACGAAGGCGTCAGACACAGCACAGTACAGAAAGAGTTTTCCAGCCCAGCGGGAATTGCATTTTCAATATTTTTCAAGCAACTCCCAGCTGGCAGTTTTACTCTCACTCCCACTCACATTCCCACTCCTCACTTCTTGTTCCTTACTCCTTTTGCCGCCTCATTGCAATAGCATCATCATTTTTTACTGTTTGCCCGCGCCGTTTGTCCAGATTCTTGTGCTCTACATCTATAAATTTTTAACTACAAGCTCTCTTGAATGCAATTACTTTTCAATCTTTTTTACTTCTTTTTTTTTTTGTCTGCTGTGTGCCGACTCAGTTTCAGCTGAGTGTATGTGTATGTATGTGTAGTTGAACGCGAAAATAGCTTATTTCAACATTGAAGTTTGAAAAGTTGGCCATGCCTCGTTTCGTTTCGTTTCGTTAGATTTAAAAGCAAAAGTTTGCCATAATTTCTGCTGCTAGAGGTCTATCACTTTCTTCTGGCGCCTCAACTATGTATCTGCTGCCACTATCTTGACGCTTTTAACGCTTACTTTTTGCCACTTTTGCGCTCCTATTTATTTTGTGTGAAAAAAGTATCTTGAACTTTGTTTTATTTGATCAAGAAATTGACATGATTGTTTATGCAAAAAAATGAAAAATATAACGAAAAAAATTGAAATGGCAACGAAAGTTAACGAAAAGTTGCCTTGAAATATTCGCGACACTTTTCATTCATTTCTTTGTTCCTTGACAAAGCAGTTATAAAAGTTTATCTTCTGATTTCGAGCACTGAAAACTAGCTGTGTCATATTCCACGACGAACAACGCCACACAAAAAAGATGAATTTGAAGAGCGCATAAATCTTTCACAAGGATTACAGAGCTTAGCATAAGTCAAACTCTGTTTTTGCCGGTATTAAAAGTCATCTTTCTTTTTGATTATACGCAAGAATTAAATTTAATGTCAATTTCATGGACGAAAATAAAACGATATTCGTTCGTCGAGCACCAATGACGGCGACGCTCGACGACGGCGTCAGCTCGTTGGAGATCATTAATGAAAATTTTGCGAAAATTGTGCAGCTGCTGTCGTATAGCTCGTTAATCCGAGCTGCTTGTTACCCTTTCCGCCGTTGAGCCAGGACATGCACTCGCTTGCAGCTTACGTAGAAGGAAGCAGCTTACAGCTGCTTGGGAAAATACTTACATGATGATAGTTAATCTTTTTATAGGCCAAGTGCTCGGCTTTTGTCTGGATTCTTTTTTGCAAATCGCCCTAAACGCGACTCGGACTTATTGAGCTGGCCGGATTAGCGAACGGATTAAGAATGAAAGTGTTTGCAAAATAAGTACACTTTATGGCGGCAAGCAGATTAAGAATGAATTGTTTTTTATTGCGGCCCAAGCACAAGTCAAATCGCTTGACGCGAGACGCTAGACGCGAGTCGCTGACAGGTAGACAGGTAGGCGCCGGACTGCAGCAAGGATCAGTGCCAGGTAGGGGGTGGATTAAGCAAGAATTTTGTTTAAAAAGGCTTGCGACTGCCGAGGAAAGTATCAAACGCAAAGCAAACACCGTGGTGACAACAGCTATAGCAAAGAGCAGCGAGAATAATTCCGAGTCAAAGGAAAAGCCAAAAACTTCATCTAAATCGAATGCAATCAGTTTGAATCCCCAACAACTGCAACATGTCACGCTATCAGAAACTTGTCAACGAGTGCTGCAACGGCGGCAACAGCAACTGCTGCTCTCCCAAGCAGCCACAGCGGAAGGAACAACATCAGAAGTACTCACAACACCCGCAATTCCCGCTATACCCGCAACACTCGCATTTTACGCAACACCAGCAGTACCAGCAACAACAACAAATGCAACAGCATCATCAGTATTTGTATCAGCAGCAGCTACTGCAGCAACAGCAGCTAATGCAGATACAGCAGATGCAGCAGCTACAGCAGCAACAAGCACCCAGTGTTGGCTATCATCTGTACGTGTATCGGGAGCAGCTCGCTCGTCGGAGTCGCAATGTGGAGTATATGCGACTGTCCAAAGCCAAGTACTTCATTACCGAAACACTGTTGGCCAAGACGGTGCGCAACCTGAAGGGCTGCAGTCTCGACGAACTGAAGACGGTCAATAATCAGATTGTGTTCAAGCACAAGCTGCGCCATCAGATCCATCGGCTGCGCAAACTGCAATCTCTGGGCATTCGCAACGCCAATCCGAAGATGGAGAGCACCGATCTGTAAGATAAATGGGGATGTGTTTAGTGTTTAGTATCGGGAACTGCAAATAAAATGGGAGACTTTATAATTAGTTAATTAAGTTAGCAATTCTTTTTAGTGTTAGTGTAGCTTAAATAGGTGAAACAATTTTAATTAATTAATATTCTAAATATTGTAAATAAATAAACGCATATCATATATATATTTGATTTGTATTTTACTTTAATTGGGTTGACAAGATTGGCCACGTTGCTGATTTCTCAATGTATTCGTGTGTGTGTGGGGGTTTGTGAGTGAGTTGCTTCAACCACAGCAATGGGCAACCTCAACCACTGAGGCCATTTGTGGCGGCGACTAATTGAGTTCTCTAACATTTTGACATGTGTCACATGAAAGTCGCAAAACTGTCAAGAAATGTCAACTGAACTTCGCTCGCCCTTTTCTCGCTCTCCCTTCGTTGCTTCGTGTGGCACTTAATTTATGCAACATTTATGCGCATTGGTCGAGGCGTGGCGTTGCATCGACTATTTAAGTGTATGTGTGTGTTTTTATTGCCTGTTGCAATGGCAATTTGCTGGATGACTTTTGCAGAAGAAAGTATCGGCATGTTGTAAAAATGTATAACAATAAAACAAAAGGAGTGTGATAAAAAAATGAAAAATTACTTGCCGCATAGCCGCATAGTGGGCGTGGCGCATATGCTTGCAGTCGCATTTAATTGCACATCATTTTCACAAAGTGCTTTACGCTTAACTTAACAACCAACATAATTATTTGCACTCCAACAATATTAATAAATACCTGACCCAGTCAACAGCTAACGACAACTAAGGTGCACGGCTGGTTGATACCCTATAGACTGTAATCTCTTCAGACTACAAATATTACAGAAAGTACTTCTGGAGTAAAATAACAGTGAAGTTATCAAATTGTCGGCTATTAAAATGTGCCTAGAAATATATATATAATAATTGTGTAATATATCAAATCGAAATACCTCGTAAAACCACTTCTCATTACATCGCTCTGTAATGTTGGTGGGGTATGAAAATTATGAATAAATGTGGCATAATAAATAAATGTGCTGTGCACACAAACACATGCGCGCATAATAGGGGGCAGTAAGTCAATTTTATTATTGAATTTGCCAGCGACACAAAGTTCAAACAATAACTGGGTGCCGCACACAAATGTGTGTATATGTGTGTGTGTATGTCTGTAGTGAATGCATAGTTGCATATTAATTGTTTCAACTCACACACACACAAATGCACACAGCGAGCAGTTGTCGTTACATATGTTGGCAATTTGCAAAGCACTCAAAAGTATGCTATGAAAAATGTTGTTGCACAATTTTCCACACAATCAGTTTTCTTGCCCCGCTCTCTGTCTGTCTGCCTGCCTGCCGCATACTTTGTGTGTATGTTAATTTCAAACACAATTTATTTATTTATGCAGCCTGCATATTGCCCTCGGCTTAATCGCCCAAACTTCCTGCAAGTCCATTACGATGCAACAAGCGCCAAGTGTGCTCTGCCTTTTTTTTCCAAGATGCACAGCCCAGAACAAGACAGAGATGGAGGGATTTATTGCTTGTATGGTTGATGAAACTTAGTATGGAATAGTTTGCAAGTTGCAAGTTAAAGCGACATCTGCGCCCCTGCTTAAGAGTCGATTAGTGCGCTTCATTATGAACATCATTTTCATTATGTTTATTATGAGGCAGCCGCTTCAATCTGCAGCTCCATCTCCCCGTCTCCCCCGCTCGGTTTCAAGTTAATGCAATAAATAAAATTTCAACTGCACCACCGGGCATGTTTAGCCGCATGAAAAGCGACAGTAAGCCGCCGCTTCTTATGCCACCATTTCCTCTTGCTCTTGGCCTGCATAAGAAGTTGCCTGTTTATCTTAGCCGGGGTCTGCTGCTGCCGCTTCTGTTCCTGCCGCTGCTGCTGCTGCTGCCTTTTGTTTGTCCTGCCTGCTTTGTCCTGGCCTGGCTGTTTTCTTTCAAAAAACTTGTGACCCAAACCCGTCCCCCCACACCGCCTGGGTTGGCCTGTTTGGTTAGCGTAGTTGCTTAGTTGGTAGCCTGGTTGCTTGGCCGACTGCTCTAATGAGTTTACAAAAAGTTTTGCTTTAACAAATGCGCCGGGCGTTCGGAGGGTCCAAGTTGTTGGCCAACTGCTGGCTGGTTGCCCAGCATGTTATACAAATTGCAGCTTCTTCACGTTCCTGTCTTGTCCTGCTGCCCTGCTGCCCTGCTGCCTTGCTGCCTTGCTGCTGCCTTCCTGTTTCGCCCAGTTGAGGCTAAAGCCAAGCAAAACTGTCATCAACGTGTCTTGTGCTACTGTCTGGGCTCAACGTGTGCCCTGTTTGTGGAGCGAGCCTGACTGTCATTTATTTGTTTAACCATCCTTATTTCCCAGGTAAGCTGGGCATACTCAGTCTTAGACACATACTCCCTCTCTCCTTGTCTCCATCTCAGTTACTGTTGCTGTTAGCGAAAGTTTTCACATTTATGTGCAGTCAGAATATGCATTTTAATTAGTTTAGTGCCAAGTTGCTGCTGTTGTTGCTGCTGCTGTTGCCTTAGACATGCCCTAATGCCGGGACTGCAGGCTGTTTCTGACTCTGGTTAATTGCACAAATTTAATGTCCGATGTAGCTGCTCTTGCTGCATTTGTCACTGCACTTTAATATGTCTGTGTGTTTTGCCTGCTGCTGCCAAAGTTTTGCATGCCTACGAGCGGCACCCGCAAAACTTGTTAACATTTCACAAAACAGCAAATTCAATTAGTCGCCATATACATCTCTCCCTCTCTCTATTGCTCTAAGTCTCCCTTTCTCTCTCTCTCTCTCTCTCTCATTCTCTTCCTCTGTGTGCAATTTAGTAAATCACTTAAAGTTGCAGCTCTTGTGGCAGTTTGTGTGCTCCAGTTGCCAGTTGCTAGCCTACAACTCCTGTGTGTGTGATAAATCTATGTCGGCTGCTCGCAATTTACTTAACAATTTTCGGCTTAGCGCATAAATTAATATGTCTAAACATAAATCTGTTAATTGTTTGTTTTTGTTTTGGCCAGCGCTTGGCAGCTTAACGATGCAACCAACTACAGCCACATGCTGAAAGTCTGCGCGTTCACACAAAAATAACAACAACAACAAAAAAGAAACTCATTAGAAAATTCAATAAATTAATTTCAATACACTTGCTATAAAGTACACAGATAAAGTGTAAGCTTGCTTGCTCTTTTTGCTTTCAACCCTGTCGTATGTCAGTCGTTTCGCCACTTCATCTTCATCTTTACCAACAGCAGCAGCAGTAGCAGCGTGTCCTTTGGCAAGAACCGTCAACTATAGAAACAACAACAGTAAGAATAACTTGAACGAACAGCTTCAATGTTGCACACGTCAGTGGCGGCACTTTAAGCAGCTGCTGCACATTTCACTTAACGTGTGCACATGGAATTATAGTCGCAATGCTCCTTTTCGCTCTTTTAGGATCCTTTTTGCGCCATATCCCTTGCCAACTACTTAGTTACTTACTTAGCCTGAGCCCGTGCTTAGCTGCCTGCGAATTGGGCGCTCCAAAGCGGTGATTATGTCGTCTCTCCAGCTCACTGATGTTCTCCATTCACTCACTCGATTACTATCTTATTTGCTCACACTCACACGCTCTCTCTGTTACTCGCTCTTGCTCTCGTTGGATGCTTGAGCAGCAATTTTTCTTGCTTGGCGCCAGTTGAATAAATTAAGATGCTCGCTCGCAAGCTGCTAAATGAAATTGTTAATTTACAGAGATGCAGCAGCGACGACAGCTACGACTACGGTGCGTATACTTGATGTGTCTTTAGTTACCTAAGCGTCAGCTAGAGCCATAGCTTAGCCTTGATCTCGCCACTGTATCTCCAATCTCGCCACTGCTGCCACCGCTTCTGCTCGTTGTGGACTCTTGCTTGTTAGCTCATTAGTTTGCCGCTGGTTTTTAAGCCGCTTATTTCATGAGACACGAGGCGGCAACTGTAACCGCAACCACTTAGCCTTCGCAATTGCATATGCTGCGTTGTCTTTTTTCGCTCACTTCAGTTCAGAGTGTGTGCCTCAATCTTTAATTGCATTTTAAATGCTTCACCTTGTGATATATTGGCAAGGGGACCGAGCGACCAACCGACCGACTGTTAATTGACAAATGATAAGTTGCATTTATATGAAACTTTAAGCTGCAACTAATTAAGTGAGCAGCTTCAGCTGCAGCTCTAGCTCCATCTTCAGCTCTCGGGATCTCGCGTTTGTTTTTAGCCACGTTAACTACTTTTTTATATGACCATCAATCTGCAACCAACGGCAACAGCAACAGCAACTAGAACTTCTGCTACAGCTCGCTGCAGAACTTTTGCTCAAAGAGTCACGTGGAAAATCTATATTGAAAAATGCAGTAGTAGTTTTTCCAGCTTGGCGAAAACTTACTTCCATTTCTTGTTTCCTGTGTCTCTGTCCTTTTTTTTGCGTTTGCGACTCAACTAAAGTCGCTGGTGCTGCTGCCTTTGCCTAAACTGACGTAAATTTATAATGACAAATTGCATTTGGCGCAAATGCAGCGCAAAAGAAAAGAAATTGCAAACGAAAATGGCCAAGTTCACTCGGCGTGAGGGCGACTTGCAGCCAATTGAGCGTGAAAAATTATGATGCGCCACTGCGGTATAGAGTCAACTGAACTGCAAGTTGCAGCGACTCAAAAAAAAAAAGCTTCAACTTGCAGCAGAGACAATCACAGCGCTTAATTATAGGCTGAGTGTCGTTTGGACTTCGCTGCGAAGTTGCACTTCGGTCTGCAACAAGATGGACAGGGTCAACGGTGAACGAGGTGTGGAGGGGTGTCAGTATCTTAAATCCGCTTAAATGCAAATTTATACGTTATGCAAATAGGTTTTGCCATTGCAGGCGATTACAGTTATAGGCAACCAATTTAACAAGATTAAATACAATTAGTGCGCAACAAAAGCTCAACCCGAATACTTGACTGCAATTAGTCTAATTATAGTTCATTTACATCAGTATTAAAATCACATCTCACATTACCGAGAAGCTGACAACAGTCATAGAGATGAGGCTTAAGCTCGACTGCTTTAATATTGTATTAATTGAACTTCAACCGATGTGCTACAGAGAGCATTTAATAAAATTGTTCTGTGAAATGTAAATATATTAATATATTAAATATATATTCAAATCAGCTTCAAGTTAGTTCGTAGAACTTTACATTGATATTTAAATACTAACTGGGGAATTAACTCAATTGAATATATTCAACAGAAAGGTTTGAAAGCAATTGTTTAGAAATTATTTACAATTCATTTAGTAATCTTGTGATCTGAATAACTTAATTCTGTTTACTAAAACTAAATGGTACAAAGATTTAAGTGATACATTTCTATTTAGCAGCTGCACTTTAATATTTTATAAATGCAATTTTTCAGCGTGTGGCCATTTAATTTGCGACACGAACACGACACGCCGTCAACTCTTGGGGCAGACACTTACCTGTGCATTATTCAGTTAGCTTAACTGTTGCTCAAGCTCAATATTTTTGCCATATAAAATATATATTTAGAACAGTGCCCCCCAGGGTAGCTGAACCACAATCCCTGGCCAGCCAAAGATACCAAAGAACTAGCTTGCAACCACAATAGCAGGCAGGCATGACCACAGCAGCAACATCAGCATCAGCATGAGCAACAGACAAAGTGGCTCAAGTTTCACTCAAACTTTTTGTATGTTTATTGTTATTTTTGTTGTTGTTGTTGTTGTCGGCTGGGTCATGGCAACATTTTTCGCAAATAGGGCGCCACGCGATAAAGCAAAAAATGACACGTTTTTAATTTTACTTCACACCTACACAACGGCACAGCAGCAAGAACAAGACTAGCAACTAGCAACAACTTGTGGCAACAACAACAAGGAGCCATAACAGCCATGTAATCAAAACTGCAAGAGCAACAGTCACAACAGAGACACAGAGAGCAAGAGCGAGAGAGAGAGGGAGAAATAGAGAGAGAGAGACAGGGGAGAGGCAAGAATAGCAACTTGCAACTGGCGACTGGCAACAATGCCGTGGGTGCCAACTACGACAACAACGATGGCAACAACGCAATGAAAGGCGAGCAAGAGAAAAATTAGATTTATCACGAGTGGTTGCCGGAAAAATTGTCAACATTTATCAACATTTTTCAACGCGCGGCGACGTGTTTGCCCAGCAAGCACATTGGAGGCACCTCAAGAAAAAGAATAACAAGCAACAGCAGCAGCAACAGCAACAACAACAACAAGTAGAGTAGTGCTTGCAATAACTAAGCAAAAGTATGCCAACGCCTTGGACAGGACCCAAATGCCCCAAGTCCCCCAAGTTCTGCTTTTTGCCGGAGATGGAGTTGCAGTCGGAACACGGAAGGCGGAAGGCGGAAGACGGCGACAAAGACGAACAAGTCCAAGCGTTTGGTGGACGGTGGAAGGTGCAAGTCGAAGGCGGTTGCGTTCAGCGCACTTTGATTAATATCCGCAAGCCTCAAGAGCCAAGCAACAGTGGGTGCAACAACTCAACTGTAAGCCGGTTGCGCAGATTTTGTTGTGACCACAGCCGGAGACACAGACAGGGACAGCGACTGAGATTGCGAGAGAGAGAGAGAGAGAGAGAGAACGACAGGAATGCGAGTGGAAGCGAGAGCGTGTTGGTTGATTGTGAAAAGTGGTCACGATGACAACAGAAATTCACTCGCGAAAATGAAAACAAAGTTGAGCGCCGGTCAAAAGGAACGCGTGTAGATGCCACACGACCAACAGCAGCAGCAGCAGCAGCATCATCAGTGGGACAACAACAATCAGCGCCCTCCCCCCGTCACTCCCAATCGTTGCCACAGCAGCCGAAAAAATAAGTTTAACAGCGGAGCAGTTGAGTGTGGTTTATATTCTTTTGACTGGTTTATTTGATTTCGCATTCGAGGCGAAGACGTGGGGAATTTTTAGTCCACCGGAAGCAGGTTTTCATTTCGAGGTCGCTGTTGCTGTCGTCGTCGGTGGTGGCGGTGGGAGGGCGTCAGCTGGCCAACGAAAATTGTAAAAAATTGCTTAGGATTTGTGTGGCGCTCTTTATGTCTATTAGGAGGGCCAAATTGAGTTTTAACGTTGATTGGATTCAGGCCAAGCACAAGACCAGGCTAAGCACAAGACTGCAATTAATTTTCAGGAGTCGGTTCCAATAAACCAAAGAGCCAAATAGTGAAAGGCAGCAGGGGGCATTGATGGCAAGCAAAAACACTGATCAGGGAGGAGCATATTTAACTCAGTGAAAGTCAGCTAAAGTTGGATGTAGACGGTAGAGAACAAAATGAAAGCGAACTCTGTCGTAAAAACTGTTGCATTAAAATGGTTGGTGCCATTGATGAATAATTGAAGTAAAAAAGCAAAAATTTGCTTTGAAGAAAATCGATAAAAATTTTAGTAGACAGTTTCAATGCTAACAACTCTGACAAATTGTAGTAACCTAACTAAAATAAAATTGCTTTATGATTCAATTATTTGCTTAAAATGAATTCTTGAAGATATGTTAACTATCCTCATTAAAGTGCGTTAGAAATCGTTATTGAAATAAAGTAGTAATCATAAGTTGAAAGGAACTGCGTCGGTCAGTCACCCGTCAAAACGTTGGCTAATTTTAGACGAAAACGCTTCAGGGAAAGCCCCTTTTGTAATTGATACCAGAAAGCATTGTGTGAGCCATGCTAATCTGGGCTATTCATCAGCGCTAAGCAGCCAAGGGTCGTCTCATTAAATCACTCCAAATACGGCAGCTGCTTCCCAGCAGACCCGAGACCCTGCCTCTTGCTCCCTGCCCCTGCCCCTGCCCCCAGTGGCCTCACGTTATCTGACTCTATGCCAGGCCACACTTTTCCACACATAATCGCATTTTAAACTTTTTCAATAATAAACTTTTCTAAACGGATTTCCCGCTGGACGTTGCGCTTTAATAATTTTCTGTCACATCTTTTTTTTTTACCTTTCAGACGGCAGCAACAGTTGACGGGCAGGCAACAAAGGAGCTGAGCCGGAACAGGAACCTACCGTGCGATGCTATAGAAACTACATCAAAGCCTTTAATTCAAATTGGGGATTATGAGCGCAACAGCAACAAAAGCAGCAAGCAACCATTACTGAAAGGTGGGCACCTTACTCAAAAAAAGAGTTGTCAAATTATTTAGAATTTCCTCTATATTTATTTTTTAGCACACGCCGATGTATGATAAATCAAAGAAGACTTGGAGTCAGCGGCTCAAAATCAGCAGCGACAACAGCAACAACAGCAACAGCAGCAGCAGCAGCACCAGCAATAAGAGCTCTTTAGCCACAGCCGGTGGCATGCAGACCCTGCAGATGCAACAGCTGCAGCAGGCGTTGCACATGCAACAACAGCATCAGCAGCAGCAACAGCAGCAGCATCAGATGCACCACCATCACCAACAGCAACAGCAACATCATGCCCACCATCTGCAGCACTTGGCCTATCAGCTGCCACCGCCGCCTGCCGCCCCGCCGCCCGGCTACGAGTTCCTGCCCAGCGCGCTCTCACGCTCCATGAAGTACGCCGAGCCCTGGATCTATGGCACCGTGCGCGGCATCCCCGCACGCCCTTCCTACGGCTACGGCCATCATCATCATCCGCATGCGGCCGCCATCTTTGCCACAGATGGCGAGCCGACGACGGCGACGTCCACGGCGCTGGCAGTTGTGATCTGTTCGTGTGCCGAGTATCTGAACGGCACCAAACGTGACGTGAAGAAGGCGAGCGTGTGCAAGAAGTGCAAGGGTTCGCGCCTGCCACTCGCCACCATCAGTGGCGGTGGCACCGTTCGACTGCCTTCAGCTGCCGCTGCGGCTGCTGCGGCACAAGCGCGTCGCCCGATGGCCGCCACGATGCGTGTGGTGAGCACATCGAAGAGGTCACGTCCCACGATACTGGATCCCCAGAAGGATCCCTACGACCTGATGCGACGCACGCGTCTCTTATCGCCGGAGCCCAGCGTTGAGTCATCGAAGGACAGCAAGTCACGTAGTCGCGACAACGCAGCTGCCACGGCCACAGCTGCCACGAGCATGCGAGCGCGGTCGCACAAGAACGCGAGCAGCGTTGCCAACGGGCAGCAACAGCAGCAGCATCAGCAGCAACAGAGTTAAGACGACACCCACGTCGCCAGTGGCGCCACCAGATCCCGCTGACTGCTGGCTAATGGAGGACAACGAGTCGCTGCTGCAGCGCAGCGGCCTAACTGCCACAGCGAGCAAGAGCAACGGCAACAGCAGCAATCGTCGTTCAATACTGCGCTGCAATGTGAATCCCTACGATCTGATCTCAGTTGAAAGCGGCAAGCAGACGCCCGTGAAGCCCAAATGCTTGCCACACCACGACGACTTCGATGTGGCCGACGCACAGCTGCACGAGGATGAACAGGAGCCACAGCCGCAGCTGCAGCAGCCACAGCGCGAGCGTAAATTCTACACCAACAATGTGACAGCGATTGCGGGACAACGCATTAGTCTGGGCGACAAGCAAAACGATTCCGCTGATTCGAGCGACAGCTATGAGCGAATTCTTATTGCCAGCGTTGGCAGCGACAAGAAGAAGTCGACACCGCCGCAATCTCCGTCTCCGGTTGCCGCTGCAACGCCAATCAGCAATCCCAAGCGGCCGCCACGCAATAAGAAATTGGATGAGCCGCTGGAAACGCCGAAAGCAGCTGCCAGCAATGCAACCACAGTGGCTGCAACCGCAGTCGTCGCAGCGGCTGCTGCAGTTGATGAAGCCATCATCGATGGCAAATCTGGCGATGAGGCGACGTCGTACACTGTGCTCACCGTGACACCCACGCCGCCTGGTATCAAGTCCATACTGAAGCGCCCCACCACGCTGGAGCTGCCTGCTGCGTTGCCGGCGTCTCTGTTGATGCCAGCTGACAGCTCGCCCGCCGCCACGGCGATGACGACGACGGCGTCGCCGTTGCTGACGCCTTCGGGCAAGTCACAGTTCTACATACCGACACCAACGACGCCAACACCAACGACAACTTCAGTGAGTGCGCGCAAAAAAGTGCAATTTATGGTCGAGGATAAAATCATAGCCATGACCACGACCACGACAGAGACACTGACAACGACTGCAGCGGATGCAGCAGCCACAGCGACAACTGATGACAGCGAGAATAATGTGCTGCTTGTTGTTGGCTCGGCTGATGAGACAACGCTGCTAGTAACAACAGCGAACTATGAGTACTACAATCGCAAACGCAATGCTGCACAGCAGGAGACAGCACAACAGCAACAGCAGCAGCAGCAGCAACCAACATTGTCAGCATTTGGATCTGACGTTGATGATGAGCAGAACTTTACAGCTTCCGCTGAGGCAATAACGGGATCAACGCTGGCTACGCATATTACGCCAGATAGTTTGCATTATGAAGATGTGCTGCCGCCGCCTGTGCATCAAATATTTGACAATAGTTGCAGCAGCAGCAGTGACAACAACAACTCGTCCTGCTGCTGCTGCTGCCGGTCAAGTCAACGAAATTTCGTCGAGCTCCAAATTATTATTGTCGCCGTCGACTGTTAGTCATGCTGGGTCAACAGCAACACCAACAACAGCTGCCGGAGTATCCACAGCAGCAGCAACTGCAGTAGCAGCAACATCACCGCATGTCAGTGCAAATGTTGTCAACGCTTTAACAGCGGGTAAGTACAACACCAGCAATATCTACCAATTTAACTGCCCCACCGCCCCCCGTCGATGGCCCCTCGTATTGTCCTTGCCCTTGCCACTAGTTACACAGTTAACGCTTCGTCTCTTTCGCGCTGTGCGACGCGGCAACTTTGCCTTTTGTTAGCTTTTAATTATGAGCAAAAATTCGCGCGATTTGCCGCTAAAAAGAAACGCAATGTTAGCACTTTTCTGACTACTCTACTCGAAGGTATATTGGCTAGGAAGTGTTTGTTTCAATCGCAGAAAATACTTAGATTAAAACTAAAAATCGTTAAAGATAATTTTAAAGAAAAATATTATGAGAAACATTGCTAAAAATGTGGAAATATGTAACTAAAATATTCTCAACGAATCGAAAATTAATCAATAATGTATCACAAAAAGATATACATTTTCAGATAGCTGAATGTTGTAATTTTCAATGCAATATTAATATGTATTCTTTTGTTATAGGAAAAAGTTAAAGGAAATTTTAGAAAAGAAATATTTTTCATTTTACTTATTTCGCAATTGTTATTTTACAGACTATTGACTATTTCTAAAGCAAATTTCTAAACTATTTTCTGACAACTCATAGCTAATAGACTTTATTGTACTCTAGCTTTTTGTCATTCTTTTGTCATTGTCTGCACTCGCTCTATACGCTCACACATACGTTCTCTGTTGATTTTTGACTAAAAACGCTGCAATTGTTTGTTAATTGCTCATCAGCAGGAATGGCAGCGAGCAAGAAACGTCTACCGTTGACTGTGCCACATTACGTATACGCAAAGTTGCCGCCACTTCATGCATTATACAAATATTCTAGAAACTATGGAATAGTTGGGCAAACAATTCAAATACACACACACACACATACACACTCGTACAGAGAAAAGAAAGAGAACGTGAGAATGGGAAAGAGAGTGGAGCAATTGAAATGGCGACATTTGAATGTGAAGCTGGATGCTGGAACTGTCGCTGACATTGGCGTACCTGCAGCAAGTTCACAAGGGTTAACACTATAATCAAGCGCAGGGCCAGACCAGTTGTTAACACGCACACACACATGCTGCAGTGTGTGTGGCACGTAGCTGCGCGGCAAACAGCCGTTGAAGCAAAAGTCAACTTGACATTTGCACCCGCAAATGGCAAACCAGCAGCCAACGACTTGGAACTATGCATGGCTGCAGCATGTGTGAGTGTGTGCTTGGGAGAGAAGAGGCGTGGCATGCCGCTTAAGGGCGGCCAACTCATGTTCGACTTCATTCAAAGCAAATTAACAGTCGACACAAAAGTTATCATTCAATTAAATTTTGACACAGACGAAGAAGAAAAAAGACGAAACCGTACAATGCCTAACAAATTAAAAGCAAGGACTTTAGTTATTTTACTTCGTAGAAATGTGACAATGTGAAACATGTTACTGTTGAATATTATTGACATAGTCTTAATTGACAATAATTTGTGATATTTGCTTGATTTAATTTCTATTAAATGTGGATCAAATTCAGCATGATTTATGACTGAGAAGTTTTCGTGCTTTGTTGCACAGTGCTGAGGGCACATCTAATGTCTTGCTATGCCAGTTATGCTGCTGCTTCCACGACAATGGCAACGCACTTGGCAAAGTCTTTGCCTTCTTGGTGGCAGCCACAATGGCCATGATGATCATTATGACTGCCTATTACCTGCCCAACATGCCACGCTGCCAGACCTATGCGGCATTCTGTGTGTTATAGATGCCCCACGGCTGTTTTGCTGCGGCACCCACGTGTGTCTATGTTAGACAATTACAAAAGTTGCTCCTTCGCTCGAGCAGCCGACTGCAATTTGTTGCACTGTTTGTCGCGTCGCATCGCGTTGCCGCGCATCATTCTGCGCCTTGGCCAAGAGTTAAGCACTTGCAAAAGTTTTTGGAAAACTATTTTTGATTTGATTTTTGAAATGGCTGCGGCGCTGCTTGCTGCTTCAAGCACTTTTAAGCAAAGTTTGCGTGCTCACACGCACGCCCTCGAAACCAACTAAACTGAACTTACCCACTCACCTACTCGATTCCATTCCATTCCTTTCTTCCATCAGGCAGGCAGGAAAAGCTCTGTCTAACATTAAACTAACGTAGCCTGTTGCCGTTTTGTTGGCCTCGTCTCTTGAGGTGATTTATAGCGCACGTGTTGCATTTTGCCGTGGGTCGCGGACTTCAAAATCAGAGTGAAAGGCATTAAAGTGATAAAGTCAGTCAGTCCAGCCAGCCAGCCAGTCGCCAGAGAAATTTGCATTTTTCTGTGCCACGAATTTGCCAGTAACAACAGCAACAACAACATCAACTACAACAAGAGTAATAGGAACGACAGCGACAACGACAACAACGCCAACGCCATCATATTTAATGTGCTCCCCCAGGTCTCTCTCTTTCTCTCATTATTCGGTTCGCTTTGAGTGCGCATAGCATTATTAATATTTCATATTTGTCTTTGATAAGCAGAAATGTTGTGGCAAGAGCACCGCCCCAGCTGCCCCTTGCCAACACGCTGCCGCAGCTCATTTGAATAAGCCTGTAAATTGAAATTGTAGAAATGGTCAACGCAAAAAGTTTTTCCTTTCTTTTCGCCCGTCGAACAATCCCGAATATCCGAAATGTCTGATTTCAGTTATAGCAATTTATGTGATTCCATCGATGTTATTTTGCCATATTTATATCGAAATGCATATTTTGCACGCTTTTCAATGTGCATGAATGAAATTAATTAAATCAATTGTCAAAGCATTTTTTGCATCACCAAAAATGCTTTTAAATGTCAGCAGTTTTAATCAATATGATTGTTAGTTACAGACAAAGCGATGAACAAACCAAATAAAATGAGTTGTTGAAACCGCTCAAAATGGAAGGAACAAATTTACACAATTTGTTAACAACGTGTGGCTATTACAGCTGTAACTAGGAATTCAATTGTTAGCATTTTTTATTTATTTTTTTTTCTAAATTCCCAATCATTTTATCGGCTAATTCAGGGCGTTCTTTCGCTTTCAGTGTAGTTCAAAATTGAATAGGACGAATAATTAAAAGCAATTTCTACTCTTATTCTCTTTGTGCCTAATAAAAAGTCATTCTGAAATTCGTTTCTGTCTTCTGCTGGAAAGTTGGCAATATCGAATTGAAATGTTAGCTTACTTCTGTTATTTAATTATTGAAAATTCTCGTTATTTTTTTTTCTTTGCTTTTTGGCATATCTATCGATCCAAGCTGGATGCAAATGATGCTGCTAATTTTTCTTGTCTGTTGTGAAATGGTTTTCATGCCCGATGCCCGGCAACGCCGTCGTCTCCGTCGTATTCCGTTTAATGGCATTCGCTTTAAATTTCAACTTGAGCTCAGTCAAATGAAGTGTAAATGAAAAATAAAGCAAACGCGCACACGAAATGAAATGAAAAGATTTTAAATATGACCCACAAATGTAATTTAAAATGCCAAAAGCAGCCAGCAGTAGCAGTAGCTGAAAATAAATTCCCATGCTCCAATGCAGTATGCGAAAATCCCCTTTCTACGTTGCCACACACACCGACACACACACATACACAATATATATATATATATATAGACAGAGAGACAACAAAGTTACACTTTGCATTTTACATTCAACATTCAACATTCAACATTTTTATGGTTATTTCTCGCTTACGCTCATAACGGAAGTGGAGCCTCATGTCTTCATGTACTTTGCATATTTACACTAATAGAAAATGTGGTTGCCAATTGAAAAAACAACACAACACAACGAGAAAGAGAACGAGAACGAGCAAGAAAAGTGGTAGGGAAAACAGGCGCATGGAAAACTTTGTCATGTCCTTGTTGTTGCCATTGTTGCTGCTGCTGCTGCTTCTGCTTCTGCTGCTGCGGCTCCTGTTTTATGTTCTGCAATAAAAACTGTCGCAGGCGACAGGCCAAGGGCCAGTTTTTACGACTGCGCTGCCTCTGCTGTTGCTGCTGCTGTTGTTGCTACTGCTGCTGCTGGCTTTCGGGCTAGTTGTCCAATTGCTGCGACAACATTTGCATATGTATGTGTTTGTGTGCCCAGCGCCCATTCTTCAAACTTAATATATCCTGTTTCCTGATTTTCATGACGTACTTTGGATTGCTCCGTAAGCGCTCTGAGCCAGCTCCTGTTGCTACAGCTCTACCCAGGTCTCCTCACCACTCTCCTCTTCCAATCATCCTGCACACACTGCACTGCACTCAAGCTGGCCACAATTTCTAGGTTTTCTCGAGCTTTTCTCTCTCTCTCATCCCTTGCCTATGTCTCACTGCGTGCTGCACTTTTATGTTTGTGCCATTTTCTGCATTTAAGTGCAATTCTATGCAAGAATTTGCCTGCGCCGACATGCATATTTGTGTTAAAGCCATTTGCCAATGCCTCCCCCACTTACCGGGGCTAACAACATCTGTAGCTATAGCCATAGCTATAGCACTAGTTGGAGCTGAAGCTGCAGCTGCAACTGCAGCTTAATGCCATAAAATGTTCGTTTTGCCAGGCTAATGCATACAAATGTCTGGTGCGCATTTTGCATTACAGAGTGTCGTGACATGTCGTCCCGTGTCGTATTGCTTATCAAACATTCATTCATTCCACTCTCACTCTCACTCTGACTCTGACTCGCACTTATTCATATTCAAATATTCACATATTCTCTAAATTGACATTCACAAATCGCCTGATCGCCCACTCTGAAATATTTAAGCAACAATTTCCCAAAAACTGCACATTAAATTCACATTTCTTTCTGCTGCTGTTTGTGCCTTAAAAAACGTTTAAGTCAAGTCAAGTTTCATGTATGTTGGAGTCAAGCTGAGTTATGAAAAACATATGCAAAAATGGCCGGCAATTAGACGAAACTACTGGCGTGGAGACGAAGGTGCAACCGTGGCACGAGGCATGAGGCACTCGAGACATGCAAATGGAAACTAATTCAGCAGGTGCTGCAACAACTTTCACTACAACCAGGCAGGCAGGCAATGATGTCATGATGCTGAAGCAATGCCTTTATAATGGCTTGTGGCTGAAATATATTCTAAGCCAAAGTTTGCCACAAAAGGATACGCTCATTTGGGGCAACTGTTGTCGATTTCTATGCGGCTTTTGTTGTGTTCCTTTCTGTCTCTCGCCATCCCTGTCTCTGCCATCGATTTAGTTGCAAAATAAATTAAATTTCCTCACATGTGCAGCACAAAGCGAGCAACGGCAGCAGCACCAGCCACAAAGTTAGCCACAGTTTGACTTTGTTGCAAGCAAATGGCAGAAGACAAATGCACTGGCATTAAGGATGCAGCAGCTTGAACGTCTGCTATGCGGCAGCAGTGTTAAAATATTCGAAAGTCACTGTCAATTTCTCACAGTGCATGTCAAGTGCAACTGCTGCAAGTAAAAATCTATCACTATGCCCCATTGCTTTTGCATTCCCAGCTGGCCGTCGAAGGAGCTCAGCTAGCCACCTGGACACACAGCTACAGCTTTCGCAGGTAAAAATATTTGGCATAATAATAAAAGCTCACTCTGCAAACCTTCAGCCCAAAACCTAAAAAAAAATAAGAAAATACTCAGGCAAAAATGAAATACTCAGAGCTAGTTGCAATTTTCTGATTGCCATAAAAATTTTTATACACTTTTCCTATTGTGGTTGTGCTTGTTTTTGTTGTTGTTGTTGTTGTCGGTTTGTTGGCTTTTGTTTTGTCGTCGAAGGCAAAATGAAATTTGCTGTTGCATCTCTTGAGAATTTTACGACACATCCCATCGATGGCAGGCCATGCCAGTCGATGCAACGGACTGGCAGCAAATCAAAAAACCACAACGTCGTATGCAACTTCCTCAAAAGCGAGCGTCTCAAATGCTGCACTCTCAAATACCCTTTAAAAAAGTGAATGCTATGTAGATTATCGTTATTGAATGCACTTTTAAATTGATACAGTTTTGATGCTTTGGCTCTCCATTTTAATTTCTCGTTTGATTGGCAATCCATTAAGCAGTCAATAAGTAAGTCCATCAATCAGTCAGTCTGCACACACACACACACACACAGAGTTGTCAGTTTTTGGTTGACCAGGCAACAGCAACGATTGTGTCTAATGCCACATGTAATAAATGAAAACCAAAGTGCAGAACGAAAGACAGACACAGAGAGAGAGATAGAGCTGCAGCTACTCTGAGCAAGGAAAGGACAAGGACAAGCGTAAGCTTGGCACGATTGTTGTAATGAAACGTAACGAAAGAAATCAAAGCATGCGCCACGTGAGTGGAGGAACATGTTCATCTCGATGCCTGGCCGGCTCTGGGTCTCCGGCCCAGAGGCTACTGACCGCCACTACAACGGCAACGGCAACGGCAACAGCAACTTGAGTGGAAATTATAAAATCCATTGGCCAGACATAGAGAACGAAGTGTGTATAAAATGCTTGCATATTTTCCTCTTCTCTCTGCACTTTTTGTTTTATATGTATGCTTCCATCTGCTTCTATTTTTTTCATTTTTTGTTTGTGGTTTTTGTGGCTTTGATTGGCCAACTACAGCAGCATCTGTGGACGTGTTGGGGTTTTTGTCTCTGTTGCCATGTTGCTGAGGTCACAGGAAGAGTGACCTGGCCAAGTAGCATATGAGAAAGTTGCTCATCAATTGCCAACTTCTTCAATGGGAAACTTACCTGAACTGCGAATCGAATCACAGCGACTGGCTGCAGACAAAAGTTTTGCTTGTTTAACTTTAATTTCAGCAATTTTATTGACTGTAAAGCGAATGCAATTTTTGCTTTCTTTTGTGGCTCCAAAACTCCCAAAAGTGCTGAAACGCGGGCAGACTAGAAGTTGTCAGTGCCATTAATCAATCAATCTGCTGCTGCTGCTGTTCAGTGAAGTAATGACAATTCTTTTTGAAAATTGTCCAGTGAATAAGAGAGAGACTTTGTTGTAGCATCTGCAGTACGCCAGATGCAAGCTGTGCTCCCCATTCAGTCAGTTAGTCAATCAGACTGACTGACAACTGTATGAGTGTGCGTAACACTCAGTCAGCCAGTCAGTGATTCAGTCTGTCAGTTCATCCTAGCTGGCAGTCAGCTCAGTCACTCGGTTGCAGCCTAAACGTCAGAAATGTCATTAACACGTTTGTGCGACACTTGCAAAATGCGCCGCATTCATTCATGTTGACAACAACTCGCCAAATGTGAAGCACTGCAAATACGAATAGTCAAATATTTATACATATTTTTGTGTTGCTACCTCCACCCTCCTGCCTTCCTTCCTTTTCCACCCACGTTTATCGACTGCCACAAACCTCTTGCAAAACAAGATGCCAGGCTGCAGTCGACATACAGAATGCAGTTCGCAGTCGTGTTTGACAGGCAATTATCCGGTGTTTTTGCAGGATTAATATTTTAATGGGGATTTCTTGCAGAAACGGCCAAGTAAAATAGCTATGGGCTGCAGCAAGATCGCAGGGTATCAGAGGGAATAGCGGATTTATGTTGAATTTGAGTGCAGAAGAAATAGCTAAAAATATAATATTTTTGATACAGTAGAGTTTCATATATAATATATCAAAAGTAATTTGAAATTCTAACTTTCGAATAAAATATATTTTTTGAAACTAATTGTTGCAACAATTAGATTTATATTATTCTGCACTGCTTGCTTATAGACAGAAGAGTTGAATCAACTCTAATAGTAAAGATAGTAAATTTTACTTAATTACAATAAATTGCAGCTTCCTATTCAGCAGAATGTTTTGGGTATTTAAGGAGGATAAGGAAATATTTCTAAAAACATTGGAATTTATATTCAAAATTTATATATACAACAAGAGACTCGAAGTATTTTTCAATACTTAATATGCCTTCTTCGACTTGAATCTATCCAGGGAATTATGAAAGCTGACAACAAGACGAAAATCGTGCAATTTATGGCATTTACCAGCGAGCACACAGCAAAAGGAAACACAAAATAAAAATAAAGACGAGTGTTAAATTTATTTTGTTTGTTGTTCTTGTTGCACGCCAAAAAATCGGGACGCCTGACGCGCCTGTCAATTTCCCTGCAACGGCACATCAAATTTTTGTTTGGGAACGCGTCGAGGGGAGCTGGGAAAAGTGTTCCACGTCGACGTCAATTGCTGGCGCATTGTGCTGAAAAATCAATTAACTGCACTTTGAAATGTTACGTGAGAGCCGCTTTCGCGTTCCACGCGCCCCGACTCTTCTCCACAACGAGGGGAAGGCAGAATTTTGTGCGAGGTAGAGGAAAGTTTATACAACGAGCGCATAAAATACGATACGCGAGTATAAAACTGTTGCTCGCATATCTTTTGCAACTAATATTGAAATTCCGCAGGAGCCGCAGCAAATAAATGAAAATCAGCAACGCGTCGCGGGGCAGAGCGCGGGGCACAGATGCGGCTGTTGCGGCAGCCGCGGGGGTAACGTAAATATTTAGTAAATCGGCTCAGTCAACGGCGTGGCCGAAGAGGGAGCAGAAGGGGCTGCGAGGGAGAAAGGGGAGCGCGCTCGGCGTTGCCAAACAAAAAATCAGTTTTGACATGATTTCGTTTTTGGTTTTTGTGCCGCGCAAAATAGCCATGACGTCGACAAGTGCACTTGACAGCACTCCGGCGGGAGCTGCGGCTGGCTCGCTAAGAGCAGTGGTGGAAAGTAGAGAGAGAGAGAGAGAACGAAAGAAGGGAGAGTGAGCGAGAAAGAGAGAGAGAGAGAGATAGAGGGGGCAATGCCGTCAGTAAATATTACAGCAGCAGACACGCAGCATGCTAGCAGAGTGTAAATGGGCGGCAGAATGCAGCAGGATCCGAGGGTTGTTCTTGGCTGTGGACTGTGTGGGGGCCACTGTGGTTGCGTTCTTCTACAAAATAGTACAAAACAAAAAAAACCAAGAGCGGCAGCAAAAAAAACTCTAGCCGCTGCGTTTATAAAAATGCAACTAGTTCCATGAGTTCAGCGCTGTTCTGTTCCTGCACGGCGACCTGTATGACACAATATACGCCACGAATGGCTGACTGACTTTAAAAAAGAAAACACCAACAACAACAACGACAACAGCGAGTGCGAGTGCTACTGCCACACTTCAGTTTAAGCCCCGTTACACAGATACACATACGACATGCAACAACTACTGCTGCACATGCAGTTGCAAACACAAGTGGGCGTGTCTGACGACGCTGGTTTGCAGCCTCAACAACCTCAACAACAGCCTCAAAAAGCATCAGCAAACATTGAGGCAAATGTATTTTACTTTCAGCTTCCTTGCTGCACTTTTTGCTTGTGCGCTTCGCATATCAAACTCGTATGCAAATTTGCTATAGCTCTAAAACTAATTAAATGAATAAGCCGGCAATGATATGATGTACATAAATTTGACAGCCATAATATTTATGTACATGCATATTTACTATACTAAAGACCGACCGAGAACAAATGGATATTTTTGCGTTTCCTTTTTTCAATTTAAATGCAAGTTTCTGTTGTTACTTGCCGAAAAACTTGCTTCTTTTATTTATTTCTTTATGCCAATGCACTTTATGGCTTGCTTGATTACAAAAACGGGCGGAGACTTTAATAGACGTGTTATTTTATTTATGTTGCACAATTTCTGGGGTCGTAATTAAGCACTAAATGGGTCAAAAGTTATATTAGACTTTGCAATTGATATTTGCTTGTGCATCATTAACTGCTCAAAGAGACAATGTGACTTCTATTATCTTCTGTGAATGTAATAAGAATTGATAGAAGTTGTATGTTGAATAAACCAAACTTAAACAATTTATGTTTACAAATTTAAGACATGAAGTAGTTCTTCCTTGTAAACATTTAAATTAATTTCTTGCAACTTCAATATTTATGTAGTGTAATTTCTTGTTTATGTTTGGAAGAGCATTTAAAATTCGCTTGTTTTGCATTGTTCTTATTTTTGGAGAACTATTTTAATTTGGTTTTGTCATTTTTTCCACGACTTGTCGGGTATTTTCCCCCCATTTTTTTTTTTTTTTTGTGTGTCGCTTGTCTCATGTTTGCCTGTTTAGATATTTTTTTGCGACCCCAACCAGAGTGTGTATTGTTGTTGTGTATGTGTGTCTACAACTAACAACTCCGGCAGCAGTAGCACCAGCAACGATGAGGCGAAGCGGAATGCAGAAAAAAACAGGGCAAAACAAAAAAAAGAAATGCCAACGTTACAGGGGAAAACAAAAATTATTTGCATTTCACCTGCATGTTGGCACGTGATTGCGGCCATGTTACCAGCTATTCTCGTCCCTATCCCGCCCCCAACCTGCCTGCCTGCCGCTTGTCTGCTTATGTTGCAAGCAGCATTGTTGTTGCCCAGCTCATTCTCTGCTCTCCGCTCTAGCAATGCTCATATGTGTGTGTGTGTGTGTGTGTGTGTTATGCTGGCATTTCATTTAGTTGCTCTTCCTGGCGCCCAGCTCCATGCATAGCTCCTCAAAAATATTTGTCAAGCTGCTGCTGCTGATGCTGCAACTGGGTGGTGCAAGTTGTTGGGGACTGGCGGCCATTTGTGTAGGTGTTTAACAAACATACGGCCAGCGAGCTCGCAACATTGCAGTTTAGAGGCGAGTGCACTTCACTCAACTGGCACCAGCGGCAGCACGTGCAACATCGTGTCCTGCACCAACAACAGCAACAGCAATTGTATGACGCAATGCCACGCCCCCCACCGCCTACAGACTGCATCACACCTCACTGCAGTGTAGTGTCGGGTTGTGTCATGCAGCGGAGGCTCAAATGTCAACAGTTTACATTGCGCCCATTTAGTCGGGTATTAAATGGGTTTTGTTGCTGCCTTTGAACCCCCCCGCAACGCTGATATGATGATGAAAATTGGAAAGCAACATGTCGTCGGCAACTTCAACGGCAAACGGCAAACATCAGTCACTGGGTTTTGAGTGGTTATTTTTGCTGATGCCGTTTGTTAAAGAAATATTTATAATCGCGCAGTTGTGCCTTATCCGATTTGTGGGCGCGGCATCTTTTTGTGGCGCTGCCACAAATAGTTGCAGTTGACGAAGTGCCTGAAAGCTTCCGCTTTTCCGGCACTTGACACCAACTTCCACTTTTAATTCAATGCGCTGTCGCCTGGCGGCGGCGTCGTCGGTGACTTTTGTATTACGTATACGTCGCATGAGCCGCGCTCGCACAAAAAACTCTTAACTCAAACAGGACATAAATAAAGCAACAAATTCGCAGCAATCTAAATGCGAGTCCTCGCAGTGTACGAGTGTGAGTGTGTGTGTGTGGCATATACAGAACGTGTCGCGGAAGTGGCAACAAACTAGAAATACGAGTAAAAACAAAATGCTGTCCACTTGAAGCAAACTGCTCGGCGTCGAGGGCAGCAGAATGACAAAGGTAAAAGGCGAAAGGAAGTCGCAGGCCGAAAAGGACTTGTTTGCCATTACGCACGTGATTCATATGCAGAGTCGTTTATAAATGCGGCTCAGCAGAAAGCACACAACCTCTCTCGCTTTCGCGCTCTCTCTCTCTCCCCCTTCTTTCGCTTGCATTGAGGTGTGGATAGGTGTGGTGCGGCTTGTCACAATAAATTTACTAAAAGTGACAAATATTTTATGCTTAAGAATAATTGATGAAGTGGCTACAATGGCAGGCCAAGCCGGGCCCAGGCTCTGCTGCGTTTCTGGCCTGCCCCCAAAACCAGGACAATGAAAACGGTCACGTCGAGCCATCGAATGCTCCGAGAACGGCTACGACAACGAGAACGAGAACCATGCTCAAGCAGCAGTTCAACCTGCTCCTTTTGCCCAGGCAAATAATAAAGCGTTAAATCATAGCCACGTTTAGTACTTTTCACTGGGCCCAAAGTGCGTTCTGTCACAGGACTCATATGTCCTGGCCCGTTTTGCCAACTGTATTCTCGTATCTGCTGACGTGTGTGCGAGTGTTTGTGTTTATTTGTGTGCAGGTCATAGAAATGTATGCGGCGCAAATAAAAACAGGCGGCGGATATTACGACATATTGCTCCACAAAAATTGCGCCAAGGATTATGGCACTACATTACAGGAGGACCTGCAACTGCTCGACTCCTCGTCGCTGTGTCGTTGGCATATGAATGATGAGCGTCATTTAATCTTTGTCTATGGCTCCAACACCTCCAACACACATAAACGTTTGTCGAGTCCTGCTGCCAACATCGTGTCTCTGCCTCACTTCCCTTGACGCTGTCTCTTTCAGTGTCTCTGTGTGTGTGTGTGTGTGTGTGTGTGTGTGTCTGTGTGTGTGCCTGTGTGTGTGTGTGTGTGTGTGTGTGTGGGTTTCCTGTTTTTGTTTGTGTACGCGTGCTGCGCTTGACATGTCCTTAGGTTTGTTTGCACTGAAATTTAACGCGCAGCAGCAGCAGCACCAACAACAACAGAAGCAGAAGCTGTCCCAATTGCCATAGTTATGCGAGTTCACGAACATATCCAGAGCATTGAGCACTGCTAGCAGCTCTTGGCTCCTCGAGCACTTGGCTTTAAGTTATGTACTTGCTAATGGAAATCAACTCTACGCACTAAATGACCTCCAGACGGGACACTTCGGACAGACAGATAAGCAGCAGCAGCAACAGCAGCAGTGCTGTGTGTGGCAGCAGCTGGAGCTGTTCCCATCCGCCCGCAAAATATGCAAACGCCGTGGAGTTGAGTGCAAACATTGAAGATTAATTGAGAAATTGTATAGGAACTTGAAGCGAATCCATCATCATGAGGCGCGCACTAATAGCGTTAGCATTGCGGCCACTCTTTAAGTGGATGCTGCCCTCTTAAAGCACAACACAACACAGCATAACACAACAAATCCTAAGCAGCGTCATCATTATTACCAACATCACCATCATCGTCATCATCAGCAGCAGCAGCAGCAGGAGCATTGTGATCATCGTCGCCTTTTAACAAACAATTATGCGCAATGAATAAATTAGCAGCAGGCGTGTTTCTGTGATGTCAGGCTCTGATCAATTTGCAACAAAGTAATAACATTTAAAATTCAAATGCTAAAAGAAATTTGCACCAATACGCCAAAAAGGCGAAAGCCAGTCGAGTCCTTGAGACAGTCGCCTCCCCAACCACCAAAAACAAAAAAAAAAGAAGAAAGCTCGCATGTAGCCTACTTATGATAGCGTAGAGTGGGGAACAAGACAAGAGCGAACGAAGCCAGGCCACGGGACTGTGTGTCCTGCCACGGCACTTAGCCGCCCATTGTGTTGCCCCTAAGGCAGCGAAAGAAGCGTAGAGGAATTGGGTGGGGGGAGGACGGCGGGAAGGCAGACAAAACAGTACAAAACAAGAAGCGACTTTAGCGCGTCCTTTGCTATATGCGAAATTAATTGTCTGTTTGTTGCTAACAAATTTGAATTTAAACCGCATGTACGATGGTGGGAAAATGTGTGAAAATTTTTGGGGAAATGGCAACAACTAACGAAGGCACAAGATGTTCCCCTACCCTCTCCCCCACATCCCGTTCCCTCGCCATGTGGGTGGGCCTAGGAAACCAACTTGGAGTTGTTGAGCTTAAGTTGCTTGTAGCTGCTCTTGTTGTTGTTGTTGTTGTTGTCATTGTTGTTGTTGTATCTCATGGCGTTTTACAGTTAGCCGTGCAGTTTGCCAACTGCTCGATTCGGCAGCGTTGACGGCCAAAAGTTGCTGCGGTCCCTCTGTCCAAAGCTTTCAACTTTCCACGTTACGCAGCGCCAACAATTGTCTCCACTAAAAGACCCGACCAGTTATTGTTGTTGTTCTTGTTGTTGTCGTTGTGCTTCTCAAAGTTCTGCAAGCAAACACACCCACACACACACACACACTTAGAGATGTACACACAAACACACACACACACACACACACACACACGGCGCAAATTAATTGCTGCTGTTTTCGGCGCTTATTTGTCTTTGAAATTTGTTTCTTGAACGTTTCGGCTGCCTTTGTCCTTGGGATCCTTGTAGCGGTGGGACATGGACAGCCACTTCTTGGGCATTTAATTTGCCGTTCCCACTTGCCGTTGCCGTTGCTTTTGGTGTAGCTGTAGCTGTAGCTATTGCCGTTACCGTTGTTTTGTTTGCCTCTTGCCTATTTGCTATTTAAATTTAATTTGCATTACTTAAAGAATTTAAAAAGCAAAAATTTCTCATGCGCAAAGCGACAAGCGAGCGACCCGAGCTGAGCATTTTGCTTGCTGTGCGTGCCTCGCCACGCACCACGCACCCGCTCTTCTTCTCCCCACCACTTTCTCCCTGTTCCCCGCGCCCACCAACGCATTACTATCACAACACACAGCCAGCCAGCTCGCCATCTCGCCACCTCACCGCACCGCAGCACTTCACTTTGCTGCCTTTGAGCAGCTTTTCTGCTTCAACATTTTTATTTACTTGCGGCCTGGTAATTTCTGTTTATTTTTAGCAAGTTTTTACGGCCCTGCCGCCCGCGTCTCGCTCCCTTCTCTCGCTCCGTCCTCTCTGTCCACAAAATGTCTCCTGTAGTTGAAATAATTTCTTTCATTTTTTTGTTGCTTGCCACTGTGCCTTCTTGCGGCAACTTGTTTAAATTTGCTGTCCAAATGTCCTGTCTTAAAGTTTGCGCATTAAAATGCTGACCCAAGCAGGCATTACGCATACGCACCATTTACCGAGCGAACGAAGCAGAGCCAGCATAGTTTTGCCCGCTGTCCGGGCCAGACACACACACAGACTCACACACAAATTGCATATTACCACAAAATCAATTTACATTCCTAAACTGATTTTCCGTCCTGCATGTGTAGTAAGTAACAAGCACTCGAGCAACGGGAACGGCAACGGGGAAATTATTAAATTAAAATTATGTTGCTGCATGCAACGCTTCCTTCGTGCTGTCCAATTAAAATCCAGTACGCGACACTCACTCACCTTTGTTAACCCCCCGCTGCCGCACAAATCTATTGCCAAACCCGAATCTCCACCGAATGCCTTAAATTTTGCAGCAACACCATTTGGTGGGCGTTGAGCAGCTTAAATTGGCGCCGATTTCTAGTCCGCTCGAATGCGAAATGTGAAATGCGATGGCTCAGAGGCTGGCAGTGGGTTAAGCAGGCAGCAGACAGCGGACAGAGGTGGCTTTGGTCAAGTTTTAGTCGCTGTGGCACAGCTCTTTTGCCAGCCGGTGTCGAGCACGTACATCAGGCAGGCAGGCAGCCAGGCAGGCAGCCAGGTGCCTTGGCCTCGCTTGCCACACACATGCGGGTGCCGCATGCCACATGCCTCATATCGCTGACTGCGTATGGCGATGCGAAGCGACGCGACGCTTTCACTTTTAGTGCGCGCCATCGTCGTCGCTATCGTCGCTGGCTGGTGCTCACGTCGTCGGCCATTTAAGCCTTAAGCAGGCCACTTAGTGCCACAGACATAAATCTGTGCGCCCAAATCCGAGCAATTAAATGCATCGTAATTTAGCTGCGTCCTCCTCCTCCTCCTCCTTCACTACTTGCTGGCCGTGCGCTCTTTAGTGCACAATTAAGGCAAAGTACGCAATGCTCTAGTGCCCCAATACAACAATGACTGCGTCGCAGTTTTGCTCTGTCTGTTGGTTGTCCTTGTCAGGGACATAGACACGAACACACACACACACACACACGTGTGTTAATCGCACACCACAATTTTGTTTCGCCTTTGCAACAATTCCTTATTAATTGACGTGAATTTATGCTTTTTCGACGCGTTATTGTTGCCTCCAGAAATTAAAAAATATAAACAGAGACAGCACTGCGCACCGACTTTTGTGGATGCCACGAAGATACATAAAGCAAAGTCAACGCACAATGTGCGGGGAGAGGGGAGGCAGGCAGAACTGAGAGTCGCATTTTTATGGCACTTGGCACAATTAGAGTTGGCGGCGCATCGTGGGGTGAGGCAACAACAGCCCATGGGCGGTTTGTAATAATTTGTGTGCTTTTATTTGTACTTGGCTATCAAGCATGTTCTTCACTTTCTTCCCTGCGTTTCCCTCCGCTCCCCTGCTGTGTGTCCAGTTGCTTTTGTTATTACCAGGTTAATGTCTGCCGTTGCTGTTATGGCCCCACTCGGATGTTAGCTATTAGAGGGCCATTAAATAATTGCTGGCAATTTAAGAAGAAAGCACACACACACACACACACACACATACACTTAGAAAGCACCAATTTCTGTGGAGTGTCTCCTCTAGTTTTTTTCCCTTATTGAAGAACATCTAATTGCCGGTAATTTGTGTGCGAAGAGGGGCCACTTTAAAGGCAGCAGCATCATCATCAAATGTTATTTACGAAACATTGCTGCAAAACTGTAGGTAGAAACGACACAAGTGCAAGCTATTGTCCAATTGGCCAATAATCGTATTACCCAAAAATATACATACAAGCAAGAACAAAGTAACCTAACCAACACTCACACACACACAACAGACCAAGCAATCGAAAGGGCGAGAGACTAACACACCAAACCGGGGAGGCAAATTGGAATACCGAAAAGCCATAAAGGACCCAAAAGGACTAAAACGAGACCACAGCAAAGAGCTAGCAAAAAGAACTGGAGCCAAAGGTAGATGCAAGTTTGAAGTTGCGAGTAACTCGGCAAATTAATTAAATAATATTTATTTGCTGCACAGAATTTATTAAATACCAACTGCAGATGCAGTCCGGTGTCTGCGATTCGGAGCCATCAGCAACATCACAGTTCGTACACAGAAACAACAATTAAAATACACAATTGTTAACTTAATTGTTAACAACAACATACGGGAGAGAGCCAGTGAGAGACTGTGTGGCGAAAGGAGAAAGGGAGAGAGAGAGAGAGATAGGTAATGGAAGTAGAGGCAGATAGTTAAAGGTGTGGGTCGAGAACAACATGTGTAGCGTTTAGAGCACTTTAATTGTTTTGCCCTGCACAAATTGCAAATGAACACGAAACTCGAAAAGTTGCCCTCGATCCAGTGTGCTGCTGGCTACGCTACGTATACGTAACATTTGCTCGTTGCTGCAGCTAAACAACATTTTACACTTGCATGCATAAATTGTGCTTAAAATGTAATCATGTAAATCGCAAATAATTGAGCCAACAACAACAATAACAAGAACAGTACTCGAACATAACCGAAACTTTTAGTTAAATTAGTGTTTGCGGAGTAGCCGAGTGGACGCTCAATCAAATTAGGTGTGTTATCAGACTAATACGAGTAACTGCAAAAACATGTGCGCTATTGTGAAGATAGTAACCCATGGAATCTGCTGTATGGCTAACAGGGGTATGAATTAGTGAGTTTCTGAATTTATGTACAAGCGAATAACTTGCGCTGTCGTGGAAACTAAATATTTATGCACTTCACTACATGTTCTTTATGAAAATATCGAATTGAAATGTATATTTGAGTACTTGCTAGAGTTGAAGCATAATTCTTCCATTACAACATATACTATACAATTCTATATAAAGCCTCCATCTAATTTCATTTTCGACTATTGCGAAGAATAATTCTTCTATTTAAAATACATATATTAAAACTTGTTTATCGACCATTACTAAAAGTCTTATCTGCCTCTATAGTTCTTCTCTTCTTGGACTTTATTTCTTGTGTCATAGTTAAAGTTATTATGCGCATATAACTTTCATGCACTCTCACCTATCTCATTTACGAGCCGGATTCTTCTAGTTAACACCGCTCAATTTCAACTTATTTCACCAGTTTTTAGAGTGATTATGTTTGCCCGCATCTTGATGTGATTCCTCTTTTTAGGCTGCTTTAAAACTCCAACTCTAAAAGATACGCGCTACGTGGCTACTTCACATGCGCTGCTGTTGAAATATTCGCTTCTCTTCTCTTCCTGCCGTTGTTGCTGTTGTTTTTGTTTCTTTTTTCACAAAAAAATTATCGTAAAAGAATTTTACCTGAGCTACGTGACTGCTGAACTTAATATCCGTTTGTCATAAGCGTTTCTAATGCACACACACTCGCAGAGTGCACGACTGGGAGGATGATAGAGGGCACGTGAGTGAGAGGGAGAGGGACAGTCATGACTGCACTTAGCACACACATACGCACTCACACACACTCGCGCACACACACACACAGTCTACACACAGCTGTGGGGCCTGCACGTACAGCAGCTGAAAAAGGCAAGCAGCAATAGCGCTTCTTGATGGCGAGCTGGATTGTGAGGCAAGCTGTAAGCTTGTGAACAGCTAGGTGGGGAGAGGGATAAAGGGGATGAGGGGAGGGCAGTTGCACCTCGGGTACTGTAAGGTTGCTACGCGCGTTGAAAAACAAAAGCCAGCGACATTTTGCAGCTAAATTAAGTATTTTTAGTATTTTTAGAAGTTGTCTGAGTCTGAAACTTGTGCTCTTACTTGTGCTCCAGCTTCAGAGTCAGTTTCAGCTTCGGATACAGCTCCATCTCGTGGCCATTGTTGTTGTTGCTGCTGTTGTTATTTTGGTTGTTGCCTGCCAATGCATGCGAAAATTTTACGAGTAGATTTCTGAAAGGTTCCGTCGTAGCAGCGGCGCTTTAATTGCATTTTGCGCGTTGCCTTTGCCACTGCCAACGTTGCCGGTGGCCCTGCTGCTGTTGCTGCTGCCACTGCTGCTGATACTGCTGTTGGGCTTCATCTTTAAATAATGCAGTAGAGCATTGTCTGACACAGTCAGGTGAGCGTCGTCCACGCCCCCGAAAAAATACTGCCCATAAAAGCAGCACAAGCAGCGCAGGCAGCAGCAGCAGCAGCAGCAACTCGCCAGTGCAACTCTAGCCTTTTTACGGTTTGTCCTGCCGTACCCCGCATTCCTTCCACTTCTTTCTGCTCTTAATGCCCTGCGCATAAGGCAAAGTGCTCTCGCCATGTAGCATGGTGAAGCATATAAATATGCAATTGACTTTATCGGCATTAAGCAAATTGTTATTAGCATTAACAATATTATTTTCATGATTTTCCTATGCGTCGTCAGCAGCACAGAGACAACAATTAATATGCTGATAAATATGCCAGTAATTATCATTAATATTTTCATTAGGAATTAAGCAAAGCATTGCATTTAAGCATTGTTATAGTAATTTGTCAGCGCCATAATAATCGCAATATTCATTGGTTAGAGTATAAGGCATTTGCTGTGCTGCCGAAAGCAAATTGAATCCGATTCGCTTTTTCTCTCAATTTTTTTTTTTTTGACGTAAAAGCGATGCGACTGCCATTAAAGAAAAGTGTAGCATACTTCTTGGGGCTGGCGCAGATTTCGAATCGCTGGCAAGGAAAAACGCTTTTCGCAACGTTGTTATAACCGTGGAGTAAGAAAATTTTCCAACACATTTGGCCTGCAACTCTTGGGCCAGTTGCCTTGTTTCGGCCAGTTGCTTTTGTGTGCCACATCCGTCGCTGCCGCTGCCGTTGCAGCTGCCACTCCCTCTCAATCTGTTCTTCGTGCCTGCCACAGTTATTTGTGCTTTCTTTTAGATATTTTTGGAATTTTGTTTTTGTTGTTGCTATTTGTGAATGCCGCATTCATTCTTCTTCTCGTTGTCCCAGGGCAAATAATTTCACTGATAAAAGATTTTCAACGCATCTTATGCTCGCTGTTTGCACTTTTGCAATATGTTTGCCAGCACAGTTTTCGTTTTCATTGTTATTGTTATTTTTTGTCTGCCAAATGGAAAATATAATATAAGGAACGCCGACGTTTTCGCTGTCGGATGCTACTATAAGTAGTTTACGCGCATTTAAAAGATGCACCAGCGAAGACAATGCGAGAGGCAGCTGCTGTCCTGCAACTCAAGGAGCAGGAAATGAATGTTGCGCAGGCCGGCGAAACGTGCCACGACAACAGCAGTAAAGTGTTGCACAGTGTCCCCTTTTCTCGTTTTTGTTGTTGCTGATGATGCTCGTACCTTATGCTGCAACTTTGATAGCAGTGGCAATAACAATAGCTGTTGTTTCATTCAGTTGTTGCAATTGTTTTGGGCATTGTTTGCTTATTTCGCTGCCAAAATGAAACTCAAATCAACTCGTGCATTTCTAATGCGAGTTTATATGCTTTATCCCATCAGCAGCAACAACAAACAATACGAACTGACAGCAACAACCATGACATGTTCTGGCTTTTACGGCTAGTAAATTTTTTCCTCGCCTTGCGATTTCGTATTTTCTCCTTTTTTTTTGCCCGTTGTGTTCTTTTATTGAAATGAGCCAAAATGTACACAAACAATGTTTGTAGCTCTGCCTTCTTCGTCTGCGTCTTCGTCTCGCTTCTTTATTTTATTTTTTCTCCTTTTCCTTTTGCTAGCAATATTATAACAGAAGTCCGATAGCGAACAAAAAAAAAAAACCCCAAATCCCAATCTGCAGCAGCGCAATCGACATCGCAATTCGAAATGTTGCTGCTGTTCGGTTCGGCAGCTTGCCAGGCCAGGCGAACAGGACAACTCGCTTTCTTCCGCTGGCTAGCAAGGACTTGAGTCAGTTTGTCAGCTTGTCAGCAAGTTGGGCATGAAGTGATGCCTCCAACGGGAAGGAGCGGGAGGAAGAACTCGCTTTGCTTTTGTTACTCATTTATTTTGATTTGTTTACCATTGCGATTTATATTTCTTCGTTTTGTTGCGCTTCACTGTTGCTTTTGCTTTTGCGCTCGTCTTCGCACTGGAAAAATAGTGAAAAGCGCGCACAGCGCAGAGCAATAAAATTAAGCTCGGATTTATTGACCCATTTCAGTTTGATGCGCCACGCCTCCACAGCCAAACGCCCCCTTCTTGCAATCCACCCACCCCCCACCTACCGCTTTCTTGCTTCGGTTGTACCTCCATCCAATCCAACTGTCGGTTTGCTTTTGTGCAACAACTAAATTAAAATGTTTTACTAATCCCGACAAGTAATGCTTTTAATTACTTTTTCTTCTCAGCTGCACACAGCCACGCCCACCTATCAAACTGTCCCTTGCCCCAAGCAGCATTCGCTAGGCTCTTACCCATGTATCCTGTGTGTGTGTGTGAGTGTATGATAGAGTGCAATAAGAATAATAATAAAAATGAGTATGAAGTACATTATTTTTCATTTTCGCCCCAACAAACAAAATACTTTTTATATTCTGTTTTTTGTTTGTTCGTAATTATTGAAAAACATTGTTGTCGTTTTAATTTAGTAAAATATTTTCACAAGTATTTCGCCAGCTAATCAAATGTTATCGGATACACCCAAAATAAAATGAAATGTTTTTTTTTTGTTTTTTGCGCGCATTACACATTAAATTAGCGCAGCAAGCAGAGCAGCAACAACAGCAGAATTTCCACTTGACAGTCTTGGCAGCTTGTCAAATATCAGATTCACTTGTACTCGCGAGAGTCCTTTGTAAGTGGAACGAATGTTTTGCGAATTTTGTACTCTGTGAAGTGCTTGAGACAATGCGAGCACAAAAGGTGTTAATTAAATATTTCAACTCAAAGACAAAACGATTACAACAGCAACAAGCACGCGACTACAACAATACAAAACGTAATTTTCAACAAAATCTCATTAAGTGGCTGTGCTGGAAGCTTCGCTAAGCAGGTGGCATTTAGTAGTCGCACCATCAGCAATATCAGCAGCATCAACAGCAGCCGCAGCAGCAGTAGCACAAGTAACAACAAAAATACGACAAAAAAAAAGGAGTAGACATCAGAAGAGTACAAAATAAAAATGAGAAAAGTGTTGCAAATACTCGTGAGAGAAAAGTTGCTTTCGGTTTAGTCTGCTTTGTTTTCGTCTCGGTTTAAATACTTTGCACCAAATAACAATTTCGCAAAGGGCATGATGAGGCAATGATTGCCTGAATTTAACCGACAAATTAATTAGATGGTTTAGCTCGTCTTGTTCCAAGAATCTTAAATGTCAAACCTTAAGCAAAATATACTACAATTTCGCAATTATTACTTTTATTAAACAAATTAATTTAACATAAAGCAGCCTTCCTAGAAATGAATTAAGCTAACTTGTTATTAAATAAAATGCCCAAAAATGTTGAGCATTCATCTTTCGAAATTCACAAGAAAAGTGGTCAACTTATCGATCCTCTTGCTTGCTTAAATGATGATTAAGTATCTTGGAGTCAGTCAGTGAGTTTCATCTGGCTTCTATAATCTCACGATTTGTATTGTAATTGTAGTTTTGCTTGTCGTACTCTGTCTGTTGTTGTTATTGCTGTAATTTGCCGCTATTTTGCATAGCAAACAAACTTGCCAAATGAGATTAGAACACAAAAGGTTTGCACAAATAACCCCAAAAAAAAAAAAAAAGAAGTGAAAATGACGACGCTAAGAATGCCAAAGGAAGCGAGGCAAAAGACTTGCGCCCAATAGTCGATTGAAATTCAAGTGGTTGCCACAATTAATTAATTTAACTGTAGTTGAAAGCTGCTCACACCAACAAAAAAGCAGCAGCACAAAATCGGACAGATGTACACGGTTAATGCTTGCTTATGGCTTCAACATTTCAGCCATTTGAGCCGCATTTGGGTTCAAAGTGCACAGAAAGATGGGGCGAGAGAGGCTCAAATCTCTAGCGTTGATGACACTCATTAACATAAAATGTAAAGGTGGACGATGACGACAGGACGACAGGACGATGAGCCAAAAGAACGTAAAAGAGTTAGCCATAAAAGCAGCTCACTTTTCACAGTCATTAAAATGGACGCAGAGTGCGGAGTGAAGACTGATAAGGATGCTGGTCCCATGCTCAAGGACAACGTGTGTGCATAGTGTGTGTGTCTGTGTGTGTGTGTGTGTGTGTGTGTGTGTGTGTGTGAGTGAGTGGGTGTTAATGGGTGGCTAACATGACTGACTGGCAATGTCCTGCATTTGTGCGTGGCTGCTTATCGCCGCCTTTCGTTTTTTGGGGTTTGTGCGGTTGACGTCAGCGGCAAAGGCAGCGACGGCGAATCGCAACTCAAACTTGAAAATATCTCGCAGAGAGTGTCGCGAACCCTTTTTTGTTGTCTGGAAAAAAACATTTAAATGTAATCTATTATCTTAATTCCGACACAAATTGTTTGCTGCCGAGAATATCGCTGGCAGGCAGCAGTGTCGCCCCAGTGTCGTCCCAGCGTCGCAATCCGTCCTTCATCCTGCGTCCTTTTCGCGCGCTTGCCCGCGGTGACAGACGCATAAAGCAGCCTGTCGTCCTGGCATTTCGCTCTTAACCCGACTAACAAAAATAAAAGCCATCGCTGTGCCCAAAAATAATGCCATCGCCATTTAGCAGCGTTGACTTGTGGCACCCAGCGCAACACTCAAGTCAAGGACTTGAGCTGACTGGCAATTCAAAATGCCAGCGCAGAAGGACCAAGCCATAGCCGTCGCTGAAGCCAAGCTGAGAGCCAAGGACAAGCAAGGCAAAGCGTCAGTAGTCGCTGAAAGGCAACGCTTATCGGCCGCAACGTAAATCACCCAATTTACCATAAATAAAGATATGTACATATTGTCAGCGAACTGTGAGCTGTGTGCTGCGAGATGTGGTTGGCCAGGCAGCGGGGAAAGTGCTGCTCAACTGGCCTTAGGTGGACGCGTCGAGGGGGCGACGCAAGGGGAGCGCATGCGAAGGCGCAGCCATCACCACAGCCGAAAACCGAAAACCAAAACAAAACACCTTATCGCTGGCAAGCACATCTTTAAGTGGCTGTCAACCAGCTCGAGCATTGGGGCAGAGAAACAGCGAGGAGAGAGGCAGAGAAAGAGGGAGCTGGCAGGGGAGGCTTGCCATTATTATGGCAGCAACTACTGGCTACTATTTGCTCAGCACAAGCGCATGAGTTGGTATGCATTTAACGTTGTTGCACGCCTCGTGCAGAGCCAAACAGCGCCACTCAGTTTAGCCAGAAAATAGCTAAAGTTACTCGCAACAAAATCTTTAAATGTTTAAAAGGTTCCAGGAAAATGTAATTGAGGTATTTGCGCACCTAACGCCAGACAAAGCTTGGGTATTATCCACACACAATTTATAATAATCCAATCAAAAAAAAAAAATTAGAAAACAAACTAAGCTTTATTTAACAAGAAAAAAAATATGCAAAATTTTGATTATTCTAGATTGACAAGACTTGAGACAATTTAGTAAAATAGCACAAATTATTTAATTGCCAGAAATTAATATAAATATTAAATAGTCTTCGAAATTTAAGAAAACTCACTTTTATCTTTCAACTGACAGCTGCAATCTGCAACCAAAAATAATTAGCAAACGAACTTTAAACGCTCACTTATTTAACTAAATTTAATATTAAATTCACATGCAGTCATTCGGTCTGAGAGAGGCTAAAGTTTGTCGCCAAACTAGCTGCAAAAGTAAGCAGAAGCGAGAGACGTTTCACTTTTTCTCCGGCATTTACTTACATGGGTCGTTTTGCGTCGCCCGCTTCGCTTGGTAGGCTCCATTTGGTTGCCTTGGCTGTCTTGGGTTTACATTACAAAAGCAACATTTTGCTAGCTGCTACACGCGATTCAGCACTTGCCACTCACCACAAGCTTCAACTACCATCTCTACTTTTGCAGGCACAGCAGCAGCAGCAGAAGCAAGCCAAAAGACGACAGCAGCAAATCGCGATTATGACGATGATGACGAGCACAACGACAACAACAAGGAGCACGCTGAGGTTGAGGCTGCGACAGAGGCAGAGGCCCACAACGAAAACAATAACAACAAAGAGGCAGAGGCAGAGAACGAGCTCGACGACAAAGCGAAGGCAAAGGCGCAGAAGGAAGTGGAGCCAAATGTGGATAAAGAAGTTGCGGGCGAGTTGCTGCCGCGGGCAAGTCAAAAGCGTGCAGCACAAACGACACAATCGCGAAATCCCATCAGACGCGCTCACAGCGAAAGGCATTTGTCTGCTGCGCCCAACAACTCCGACGTCAACTCAGCCGTGTCGGTGTCCTCCCCAGTCAAGGAGACGCCGTCCAGTGCGCCGCAGAATGTCATTTTAAATTTTAAGGACACAATGGCGCTGCGCATAAAAAGCAACCGCAACGACTCGAGAGATTTATTCCAAAGGCGGCCCACAGAGCCGCCGCCACCGCCGCCGCCCCCAAAGACAACGCCGACAACGCCGCCCACAGCGACCGCAAACGGATTAGCAGCGCAGCAGCCACAGCAAATCAATAAGTCAACTGCTGTTGTTGCTGCCACTCGACAGCAAGCACAGCGCACTGTGGTGCGAGTGGCGCCCTTCAACAAGCAGAGCAACGAGGTGCATCGCCTGAAAATCTCGCACAGCGAACAGCAGGATGAACAGCACCAGCTGCTGCTGCTGCCCCATGCCTTGGAGCACAATGTTGTGTTACGTAACCAGGCGGCCGCACGCTTGCAGCAGCACCAGGATGTGGCGCCCAAAAAGACATCGATACTGATTAATGGCGACGATTGTTACTCGACAATGAACCTCAGCGCCGATGCCGCTCAGCCGCTCTATCAATCCTCGGTGGTGGTCAACAGCCAGGTGGCCAACAGCGTGTGCATCAATGTCAGCAGCGTGGAGCAGCAAGAGCAGCTGATACAGCAGCACAATTTGCTCAACACGCTGCGCAGCCAGCAGCAACAGCAACTGGGGGCGATTATACCAATCAGAAGCAGTCTGGGCAACAATAACAACATCAACAGCGCTGAGATCAATTTGCAGCGTTCCGCCAGCTGCATTTCGAGCACCTCGAGCAGCTCCACGTCGAGCAGCAGCAGCTCGAGTGGACGTGGACGCACCTTGATACGCCTGGACTACGACAAGGAGACGAAGCGCGGCGAGGCGAAGGCGACAAGCACTACGCCGATCAACACAACGCCTCCTCCCGCTATAAGCGCAACGCCAGCGACGCCGTCACCGCCACCGCCAATAACGTCGACTGCGTCGCTTCACATCGATGTCGACGTCAACGCCTTTGCCGTCGCCGTCTGCGACGCTGGTGCCGCACGAGACGGAACTGCTAAAGATACTGCGCAATCCCGTCGAGGCCGTCAAGCGCAACCTGGTGCCCCATGTCTGCGGCCTGCGTGTGGCCAGCAAGGAGGCGCCACCAGCGAAAGAGACGAGCACCAACAACGGAGGCGGCAGCTTCATTGCCAAGCTGCTGCAGGATCCGATGCTGGGTCAGGTGGCCGACGGCCTCGAGACGGACACGGTGGCGGAACTGATTGAAAACTCGCTGCAGCGACTGCAGCAGTCGCGACTGGGCATCGATATGAGCGGCACCAAAGATCACGACGACATGAATCGCCTGATTAGCGTCTCGCTGCAGCGTGTGCGTCTCGAGCGGCAGCCGCCGGCAACCAAAGAGGAGGATCGTCTGTCCAATCGCGGCAGCATCAGTTCGGCCAATAGCTTTGCCTCCGCCCACAACTACGAGCTCTTCGACTTCGAGGCGGCGGCCAATGAGTCCGACTGCTACCAGAGCTGCTCCAGCGAACTGACCGCAGCCGGAGTGCTCGACGAGGAGCCCGCGCAAGCCAACGTGGCCAGCGAGCAGCCCGATGTGGATGCCACAACGCGCGCCAAATTCTATCAGCTGCTGGTCGATGCCACGCTCGCCGAGATCGAACATGCCACGCACACGGAGGCCGAGCATCACTACGAATCCATACGTCTCAATGGGGACCCGATCTACGAGGAGATCAACGAAGTGCCGCCACCACTGCCGCTGACGGCGCCGCCGCTGAACGACGCCGAGCTGGAGAAGAAGGCGGCACGTTCCATCTTCGAGGGCGCCTCGAAGTACGACATTCTATCATACCTGGTGGACGCCAAGGAGCGCGGCTTGGCGCGCGAGGAGAGCTTCGACTACAGCAACAATCCGAAGATCATTGAGGAGGAGGCCACCGATACGCTGAGCGAGCTGGAGAAGCGCGTCAGCAGCGGCGACGACAGCCACAGCAACATGAGCTCGCTGTCCCCGCCGCCGCACACCTTCATCTGCGGCAAGAGCGGCAGCGACGTGGAGCGCCAGGACTCGGGCGTGGGCTCCGAGACGAGCAAATCGTCGCGCAGCAAATACCAGCCGACGGTGAGTCCGTTGCATTTGTGCGAGGACTGTGACGGCGCCGTGGAGACGCAGCTGAGCGAGGCGGGCGTGTTGTATGCACCGCTGGTGTGTCGCAAGTGCGGCAAGAAGCGTGTGGAGCGCAAGGAGATCATCACGGAGATTGTGGAGACGGAGGAGAAGTACGGCCGTGATCTGCAGATCATACTGGAGGAGTTCTGTCATCCGATGCTGGTGGCCGGCCTGCTGACGCAGGAGCAGCTCTCCGCCATCTTCCTAAACACGGAAGACCTGCTGGAGAACAATCAGACGCTGGCCGAGCGAATGCGCGATGCCCTGGACATTGCCCTCGAGCAGGGCGATGACGATCTACTCACGGTGAACATTGGACGCATCTTTCTCGACTTTACCCAAATGCTGCACGCCTTCGAGAGCTACTGTGTGCGGCAGGCGGGCGCCAGCTTGCTGCTCGCCAACCTCGAGAAGGAGAAGGAGCTGCTGCGCATCTTCCTCAAGGTATCGCAAATGGAGAACGCCGTGCTGCGGCGCATGAATCTCAACTCGTTTCTGATGGTGAGCATCGACTATTTATATTCATGACTGGCCACGCCAAAGCTTCTGCTGTACGTTATCTCTACCCTTCTCTTTACATTCCTCTCTCTTTCCCTTACAGGTTCCCGTGCAGCGCGTTACCAAGTATCCGCTGCTGCTGGCCCGACTGTACAAAGTGACGCCGTCACATCTCGATGGACGTGAGCTGCTCAAACAGGCGCAAGAGAAAATTGAATTGCATTTGAATCACATCAACCAGGAGGCCAAGGATGTGCCCACCAAACTGTGGCGTCGCATCAGCTCCTCGAGCCCCAATCGTCGCGCCTCCTGCGAAATTGATATGATAAACATCAAGCTGCGCAAAATGGCCATCGACATACTCGAATGGAATCACGATGAGGTCCGCTTCGCCATGGAGGGCAAGCTGCTCTACACACAGCCCACCGACAGCAACTGGAAGAAGGCGCGCACCATCAAACTGACCCCCGTCAATGCGCTGCTCGTGACCAACGGCAAGGTGAGTGCGCAAGGGGGTAAGAGGGGGAGCATATAGCGTGCAGAGTGATTGTGGTCCCCATGGAGCGACGAAACAGGTGACGATTGAATCACGAGCGCACTCATTAGAAGAGCCAACGTGAGTCTGTCGAGACACGCGTTTAGAGCGGAGCAAACAGAGTTGTTGAAGCACTTTTAAAGCACAGCTGACGCGATGAACGTGAGTCACGAAGCTGGCGAATAACTCAAGTGAGCTTCCACGGTAGAGAACTTTCCGAAATTAATATAAATGCAGTGCACATTATGAGCAAAACATCAGGGAAATCAAGGGAATTTACTGCATTGAGAATTGCTCAGGAGTCTCCGACGTTTTAAATGCAATTGAAGTGTTGAGCGCAAAATTTGTCGGAGGGGAAATGTTAAGGAAATTTTAGAGATATTAGGACTCAATTCTAATAAAAATATATATTAGTTGTTATCATAAAATGAAAAGTCAAAGTTCTAAACTAGCTTAATTTCACATCTTTAAAACACAATATGCATTAAAAACAACCAAGAAAATAAAGTAAATAGTTTAGATCAAGACAAGATTGTCAAATCGACACGAAAGCCAGATTATCGCATTTCTGAACGGAAGGAAAATATTAGAAAAAATATAAGGAAACAATTGTACAAAATTATAGATTTATCATTCTTTCGTTATAGATTCAAATGAAAACTCAAAGCACTAAGAAATTAATTAATGAGCTATAAACTAGAGAAACTTATGAGCTCAGAATCTTTAGAACGAACTAAAGAATAAAGTGAATAGTTGGACTATGAAATAGTTTAGATTTAGCCACAAGATTGAAAAATCGACACTTAAATTGTCATAGTCACCAGGTTATCACATTTCTAGACTCTACTGCCACAAAAACAGTTAAAGTTTTGTGTTGTTAAAATCATGAGTTCGTTGCGCTTTGCTATTGATTATTGAAAAGTCACGAGAGACTTTCGGCTGCGCGGCACAATCATTAACACAAGATGCAAGGCACTGCCATAAATATAGCTGCAATCTCTCCGGAGTTCACGGCAATTGACAGTGAGAAATGAATGGAATGCATCTCACGTGTCCATCTCTGGTGCAGAACACAGAGAGTGACGCTCTCGCCGTTGCCAGCTCCTTCGACTGGTCACGTTTGACAAGCGACAAGCGAGTAGCGTTGTCGACTAACGACAAACGACAAACGACGCTCTGGCGTCTGACATGAGGTGAGGGCAATTAGCGACTGCCGCTCTTCGCCTAATAGCCTTACCTCCAGCCAAATGGGGATGTGATTGGAAAAGAGGATGGGCGTTGGGAGAGGGAGGCATGGGATTGCGGTTCGGGACGATGTCATGGCAACAGTTTGCCGTACGATAAAAGATTTCAACAAATCAGAACCAAAGCCAGTCACAGCCAGCGTCAGAGTCAGAGTCAGGAGCGAAAGCGAGAGAGAGAGAGAGAGAGAGAGAAGGAGCGAGACGAGATACGTGGGAAGGCTATTGAAGCATTGAGTGGAACGGAAACGTTTCCGGGGCTTGTCCGTAATGAAAAGTGCTTATCCAAGCAACTATCTGCTTTTGATGCCTAAAAACAAAACGAGTTTTACATTCGTTGCCGAGGCGGCAAAAAAAACGTGAGACAGATAGAGAGATAGAGAGCAAAAAATGAAGAAAAACCGATGGCGTCAAGTGGACACACACACACAAGAGGCCAATGTGTATTGAAAGAGAGAGAGGGGGGAGGAGTGAGGGAGGGAGGCAAGGGGCAGAAGTGTCACATCGATGGCGACGCAGTGCGTGTGTCACTTGTATTTTTTTTTTGCTTTTTGTTTCTGCTGTGTTTGCCCTGCTCTAAATTTTTGCAAAATGCCTCGACCGACAATTGCTCAATTCAAGGAATGTTGCGTTGCGCTTGTGCCGCAACTGTGACTCCTCCATATCCAGAACTACGCCTCCTAGCACCTCCAGCAGCTGCTTTCTGCGGCAAAGGACAGCAGGACTCTGACATACTTTGTGCTCTCGCCGCTCTCTCGCGCGTTATCTGCAGGGCTCAACAATGTCGCAACAGTCGCCCACACTCGACAATTGCGAGACCATTTGCCTAGTTGTAATTTTGTTTAGTTTTCGTTTTTACACAATTTTCCATTTCCATTTCTTTTCTTTTCTTTCCCATTTTTTTTTTTTTTGTTCCTGTTGTTGTTGCGCTCGACGACGACAACCAATAGCCAAGTGCCAATTATAGGGCAGAGAAGGCCATGTCGGATAAACTGAATTTCCCGAAGCACACTGGCATTCGGGAGGCCTCCTTGCTGCTGGTGAAGGAGAAATGCGGACGCTATACATTGATACGGGAGCCGTTGTATCTGGACAGATGTGTTGTGTGCAGCGAAGCGGATTGGGATGATTATTTCGAAGTGCAGGAAATTTCATCGAAGGACACATTCATATTCAAAGTGAGTAGTAGTCGCTATGCCCCGTCACAGACGCCCCCACCACCCGCCCACCCCGCTCGCTTATATCCAGCAGCAAACTACAATTCAGTTACTATCGCCCCCCGTGCCCCCATCAGCAACCGCTGTCCGATGTCTGCTCTTTGTTTTTGCCCTTTTTTGCAGGCATCCGGTTCGTTTCGTTGATTCGGTTTCGTTTAGGTTTGTCTGGGTTTGTCTGGGATTGCCTTTTATACTTGTAGGTGTAGGTAAACGTGCGTGTGTGTGTGTGTGTGTGCCAGTTCACTTGGCTTTTGAATTAGAGAGCGTTTGCCTTTTGACTGCACACCGGCAATGTTTGGGCTTCGTTAGTTTTGCGCTCCCGTTTGGCGTTTGCTTCTTTCCACAAGTTACAATTTTTTTTTCATCTTCCCCCATCGCCTTGCTTCCCCACCATCCCCGCATAGTTTTGTGTAGGAGGCGTTGTGGCAGAGAATTTTGTAAATGTTGCTAACAGATGATTCCAATGAAGTTAATAGAGCAGCAACAAGACAATTAACACTATGCACAGCTAGCCAACAGCTGTTGGTTATTTGTAGGCTACCAGACGACGGACAAGGCAAAATCGAGAACAGCTAATAAATGTTCATAAAAATGGCAAATAAAGTGAGATTAAAAGAATTTATGTTACTGCCATTTTATGCAGACTTGCAAAGACTTTCAATGCTTTACCAAAGACGTAAACAGACGGAATACAACATTGAGAAATCAGCTAATAACCTGAAGTTAAAATACAGCCTCATAGAACTATTGACGATATATTGGATGAAATGCTTAGTCCATAATTTTCTACTCAACCTATATTAAAATGGCTGCCACACTTTGGGCAAGTTTTGCTGGTAAAATCTATTAATAGCATAGAGAGAAAGAAAGTTGCTCGGTTGCAGCAAACAATTTTGTATAGCATGCTTTTGAGCGGAGCACAATGCACAGCAGTTAATATGCTAGAGATTTCTTTTTTAATAACAGACAAGACACAAAAGCGTATGCAGAAATCCATTTCAAATCCTGTCTAATATGAAACGAGCTGTCTTCGTCCCCACCCCCAAAGGCCCCCGCCTAAAATTTCCATCCGAACCCCAGTTTCGATTCATTCATGCAAATTTTTTAACCGTAGAAACGTAGGCAGATTTAAGCTCAGCCAGCAGGGGGCCTGGAGGAGACAAGCAAGCAGGAGGCTCCTTTTGAAGTGCGTCGAAGCAACGCACGTCGAGTGCCTGCCAAAATGAATGACATTTATTGAAATTTTACACAAAAAAAAGGGGGCAGAAATAAAGCAAAAAAAAAAAAAAAAAAAGAATGAAACGAAAGGAAGCGAAGCAGAGATGCGCAACAAAATGGTTGAAAGACGGACGTAAGTTGGCGCTGCATAAATTGAAGCGTTTAGTTACGGCCAACTGAGCAGTGATAGGCATAGCATATACACATATACATATATATATAGTCCATAGATATCAGGTCACCTGTCAAATGGGCGAGTCAATCATAATTTTCTAACGTATTTATCTTTTGCGCTAACCCCACAGGCCGAGGACGGCGTAAGGACGAAGCAGTGGTACACACAGCTGCAGTATCACGCCCAGGGCATGGGAGCCTGGCGCAAGCGACGTAACGCGCTGGCCAACATCATGATCAATGGGATGCTGGCGCGCAGTTAGTTAGTTATCGTCATCGATGGAGCGAAGAGCAGAGCAGACAATGCGCGGACAGCAAACCGATAACAAATTATGTGAAATAAATAAAACGACAAATGAAAATTGCAAAATGCAAAATGTTGAATGCAGCATGGAAATGACAGAATGATAATGGTAATGAAATTGACAATGAAAATTGATACAGCAAATGTGCATTTAAGGAAAATTTGCCCCGAAATTAATTTGTATTGATGCGTTATTAATTAACCAAGCAATTTTATATAATTATAATTTAAGTGATATACAATTTAACCGAACGCTAGTTAGTGTCTACATGCATATAAATATTGAATATGCATACAATACATATATAAATATATATACATAAATATTGTACAACTCTATAATGACAAATGAATTATGAAAATATATGAAATATATATTAATTATACTTTAAATTGCATTTTAATTGAGTTACGTCGGCCAAAATAGACCTCAACAACCATTGAAACTCAAACAGAAACTGAAACTGAGAGAGAAGCAGCAACAGAAACTGAAATGCGTCGCTGTCATGAAATGTCAGCCTATTAATTTAATCGCGAGCAATTCCTACAATCATTTCTGTCTATTGTTTGCCCGCCATTAAAGTGCCTATAAATCTTATGCAAACCCGGCCCACATAAAGGCAAAAAATAAAATATAATAATTACAATTATATTTTTGACGTTTTCTCTACTTGTTTGTTGTACTTTTTAATTCACGTGCTCATAGAGATTTATGGTAGCAAGCCAGAGAGATTGTTGTTGTTTTTGTTATTCTTGGAGCTGGTTGTTGCTGTTGGCTTTGCCCCTTGGGGCACGCACGACTGCGATTATATTGAGCAAAAGGAAAATGTTGATTACATTTTCGCTGTGCGCTGCCACAAAATTGCGCACAATTTGCGCCACAACATTTCAACTAAACCATAAACACTTTGCACACCATTGTAAATATTTGTACAATTACATGCGATGCACACAAATACAATTATGGCATGCTATTTTCCACAGTTCTTTTTCTATTTACTCTAGTCGAAATTTCCGCTATTTTGTTGGCTATATACAACGAAATTAAAGTTAATTTGACATCTACTTTCTTATGCATTTAGTTCTACAACAAATGTCAATCAAACTCTCAATCACTTCATCAAACGAAGTCAAGTAACTCTATTTAACCACTTATTTGCTCAAACTATCAGAATATCACTTCTAAATAAGCAGTTGAGACTGTCAATCATTTCAATATGCCATCTGTTTACTCGCTTGTTCAATCAATCAGCTTAACTAAGAAGATTTTTCAAACTCATTTGGTCAGTGAGTAAATAAATCACACGAAACTTCCCCATAAAACATGCTATTAATCGCTTGCTTCGTCATTTGAAGCTCTTTTCATAATCGCAGCTAGTTGATTAAACCATTTTAAATCTCATGCAATGTACAAATAGAAATGCGAACAACTAACACAACATCAACAACAATACAAACAATGGCAGCGACAACAACAGCAGCAAACGACAACAGCAAAAACACATCAGCAGTAATAGCAATAATAACATTTAACAAACAACAAACAAGAGCACCCAAGTGGTTTCGACTTTGGGGTTTTGCGGAATTGGGGCGACAGCAAAAGCAGCAGCAGCAGCAGAAACAGAAGGAGGCGGAATGTATTCGCATTGGTCGATGGCTTTCCACTGGCCTTCCACTGACTCTGGCTTTCCACTGAGGTTTCCACAGGGGTTTATTGTTTGTTTAATTACACAAATAACTGAGCAGATTATTATGGTTAAACACGAAACTGTAATTGTAATTGTCATGGCCAGTCACAGCAATTGCTGTGACAATCGTCCACTAAAAACTGCTCGCAATGCGTTGCCAAGTGGCAAGAACGACGAGGCAGATACCACGTGAAATAGAATGGGATTTAAGTACCAAGAAAACTAGCGAAATATAAATATATACTTTGCTAAGAAAAGAATGTGCTAACGTTAGCAAATATTTTATATTATTAGTCTTTGTGTTTATCCCGGTTGACAAAATATTCATGACAAATTTAGCAGATCTAACAGATTATCAGCACTTCATGTAAGTCAAATAAAAGACATCATCTCATCGTCTATAGGGTATCCCTAATGATGTTTAAGCCCTGCAGACAGCGCATGTAATTGAAAAGAAGAAGAAGAAGTCCCCATTTATCCATTTATCATTTTATATACTTGTATATTCAATTTCAATCAAATTCGAGTCGAGTTAACCTAACACACATTGTCGTCTACCTACAGCATTAGATATTGTGTTTTCATTTTCCCACACAGACACAGACATATCTCTCTCTTTCACCCACTCACTTGTCGCTCTCTTTCACTCTCTTGCTTTTGGAAGAGAGTGCGTGTGTGTGTGTGTGTTTTGGTTTGGTTGTTGTTCGAGGCTTACCACAACAAACACTTGAATTGAGAGACAACAACAATTTGTGGGCGGCTGCTGAAAATTAGTTGGCCAAGGCAATACAGGAATATAATTTGGAATGGCGCCTGCGGCGCGTCAAAGCCTTTGATAGCTTCCGTTGTAAATTATACTAATGCTGCACGTAAACAACTTCCAAATCCCCATTAAAGCACAGAGCCAGCGCCAGCGCCACGCAGCAGCAAAAATACGACAGACGATCGAGATGGAAAATTGAAAAAAAAAATCAAAAACGACGACGCAACGACGGCAAAATCAAACTGGAAGTAGAAGCTATAAAGGTAGACTTGGCACATGGCACAGGGAAAAACTGCATGCTGGGCGCAATTATGCTGGACAAACATTTACCAGGGCAACCAAACGATGATGCTGCCAAAGCCCAGATTGCCGGCGTCGCACTCCACTTCACTTCACTTTACTATACTCCACTCTCGTTGCCACCTCACGTCTCACGCTGCCACTTAGCATGCACCTTGGCACACGCATAAACACACACATACACTAACGTACACTAACACACACAACACACACACAACGGCAGCTCAACTCGACTACTTTTAGTGTACTCCAGTGCCTGCTTTGCCAAACACACAGACTGCTGCTGCAAGCCGCCTCTTAGTGCCGCCTGCTGGGGCGTGAAACGTGTTATAACAATAGGGTGTCATGGCGCCTATCTACCCCATCTACAACCAACTCCTGCCCTGTCCTGGCCTGCCCTGCACTGTGACTATCGAGCGACTAACACTAACGAGCAGTAAAACAAGTTTAAGATTTGCCGGCGCACAAATAAAAACACAGCTTCGCTATCGCCAACTCTCTCGCTCTCTCTCTCCCCCCTCTCTCTTCACCACTCTCCCCTTCAGTTGCTCCTTGTCGTGTCTGCCCGAACGCTCCCGGCGGATGCCGGAACGGAAGTTGGGATCAGCGCGCAATAACATAACCAAGGCACGTAGCACAAACACGGTACATTATATTGTATAAGCAGACTTCATTACGGTATTTAAACAGAATATCCACAATTTCTGACATGTCGAATGCGTCCAATGCCGTCGCCGACGTAGTCACAAAAGCGCAACGCACAATGGCACAAAAATCCCTCTATTTACTCGATGGCTTGCCGTAAAATATGTTATTCAAAAATATCAACTGCCTTTTTTTTTAGCATGCTATCAACGAAATTCCGCAGATTTAACACGACTTTTTCATATCATTTTCGACGAAAAAATCAAAGCAAATTGTGTATCCTAAAAAGTATGCAATGTTATTTTTTGTAGACTTTTAAGTGGAAATAAAAGCCAAGCGGATAAAAAGAGTTGACTGACAAATATTCTAGCATTCGCCAAAGCCCTCAATTAAAATTGTTTTTAAGATAATATATTGGCAGTTCAGTTTAGTTGAAGGTGAAAATCGATGGAATGAAATGAAATATAAAGCTAGAAATATCACTGAAATGCAGAAAGGTGGTATATAAAGACTTTGAAATGTCAAATGTAGAGCATTATACAATCGAAAAAAAGGCGAAGCTTAGGCATGTAAAGTATGCAATTTCTTTGAGCCAAACGTGCTTAAAGTCTATTAAATATATCTAAATGTTTAGCAAAATCAATTATTTCTTATAGTATGTGGAATTTTTGCGGATTTAATTGAAAAATGTTAAAGCTCTTTTAGAGCATTAAATAACCTTAAAAAGGAGAGAAGCTTAGGCTCATAAAGTATGCAAAATCAATAATTTCTTATATTCTTTGCAGTTTTTGCTGAATTTAGAATAATAAAATAAATTTATTAAGCAGCAGATAATGCAGTCGTGATCTGATATTTGAGTAGCTAAACAGGCAACTGTTATAGCTTAAAATTAACTTATTTATAGTTTCAAATTGCAGTGAAAGCAATAAACAATATCCAAGACACGCTTCATATAGTCAATTGCATTTAAAGCGAAAAGTGTGCGAAAACTGCTTTGAGCAGTGTTTGAATAATTGGTGCTTTTAAGTTGCAAACTTAATTTACAGTCGCAAGTTGCCCAACTGCCCCATTGTGCCATCGAGGCGTGCCAAAACACACACCAAAACTTGCAACACGCACACAGTCGCACACACCCCAAGCATACCCACGTCACAAGTCAAATTGTGAGCAGTGAAGCGACGTCGCACTATATACATATACATATGTTATATATAGATATGCGAAAGGTCTGGCTAGAAATGCATCACGTAAACCAAGCGAAGGTTTGCCAATATGATTAGAGCCACAGTCTGTCTGTCTGTCTGTCTGTCTATCTGTCGGTCTGTCTATCCATCTTCAAACTTTGTCGCCCCAGTAAAACGCAGAGAGAAAGAGAGAGAAAAGACGGAGTGTTATAGTTGGGAGCTGGGAGCAGAAAGAAGGTGACAAGAAATCAGTGCCATATGCAGCCGCAGCCCAAAACTAAAACTGGGCAATAAAAATTTGTCGCCAGACCAATAAATGTTGCTCGCGGACAGGGGATAAAAACTGCTGCAGACACTGGAAGCCATCACAAGACTCAGTAGAAGCTATGGGGGAAAAAAGGGGATTCAAAGTGGGGGAGTTTTGGGAAGCCGAAACATTTTCATTTCAGGCATTTAAAGCGCTGGCACCGAAGGAAACAAAAAAAGCAGCGCAAACTTGCCGCAAAAAAGGTGACGTTGGCTCAGGTAGAGCGCCAAACAGATTTCAAGTAATAAAAAATTGAAATTAAAAGTTCCACTTGTGGCAGACAGTCCCCCACATTCTCTCTCCCCCTCCCCCTGCTCCCCACTCGCCACAACTCAACTGCCAGTTAAAGCCATGGCCAGGCGCAAAGCGAGACCCAGCGAATGATGGCGAAATGCGACACAGTTTTCACACGAAATAGGTCGTAAAAATTATGAGCGGCCAGCATGAAAGCCACAAACGCTGCCAGCTTCAAGAGAGCCCTCCCTCTCCGCCCCCCTCTTCGCCCACAAACAATAGCTGCTATAGCGAGTACTAGGGTTACCGAGCTGGAAATTGCGCTTGAGCCTTTTTTTTGGTAGCTTTTTCAACCATAAATCGATTTCAATCGACAAATTTTAAGTAGATTGCGCGCATATCATAATAAAAATAGCAGGCATACTCCACACATAAAAAGCATTTGACTTTATCATGCATAAAAGTGTAATAATTCACCTTGGCAACCCTGGCGGCTGAACAGATTAACGCTGTCCAGTTTTGTTGGCTTTGCCATTGTGAAAGCGCCGACGTCTCAATGCTCAATAAGGTCAATGGGCAGGCGGACTTTTCACTCTACATTCAACATTCTCCATTCTACATTTTCCATTTCTCATTTTCATTTTCATTTAGATTTAAACTTTGGATTCTTTCGCTTTCGTTTTGGATTTGTTCTTTCATTTACATTTGCCATCAGCATCATTTGCATTTTCATTTCGCTGTAGTGCAAATCAAACAAATTGCAAACAAAATTTTTTAATTGTTTCGCTTCCTGAGTCTGTCTGTCAACTGTGTCTCTGTGTGTGTGTGTGCGATGCGTGTGTGTGAGCGATGCGTGTGTGGGGGGATGGTGTGCGGTCTAATCAGAATTGCTGCGCACACACATTCAGCATATTTCACACATCGTAGCGACGCCGGCTCGCAAAGAATAATGTGCGACACGTTCAGGCATAAACCGAATTAAGTATACGCCACGTTTGCCAGCCAACAGACACGCTCCACACACGATTGGCCTAAGCCCGCCTTGGAGTTTGCCTCTTGGCAGTTTTGGGAGTTGGGAGTTGCGAGTTCGCCACATTGCCGCAGCCTCGACGCTGGCCGAAAACTGCAAAAAAGGACACGGGCCAAACACTCGCATTTTTATGCGTTGTAGCAGCAGCTCCAAAAGTGGCAGCCAAACACCCAAAATGTGCTCCACACACACACACACACACACACATATGTACGTAGATCTGTGTGTGTGTGTGTGTGACGTGCAGCGTGTGGCAAAAAGTTTTGCGGGCAGTGGCAAAAAAAAACAAAAAAAAAAGGGCAACGACGTCTAAGTGAATTTGCCTTAGTCAAATTTTGTGTGGCCGACTCTCGAGTCGAATGTCGAATGTCGGAGTCGAGTCGAGGCATTGCCTTAGGTCAGGCACACGGCCAGGAACGCAGGCAACGCAAGCAACATGCGGCTGGTGTAGCAGCTGCTCCTTGGAGAGCTGCATGAAATTTACATTAATTTCACCAGTCGAAAGTCAGTCAGTCACTGTGGGCACATTTGCAGCCACACACACACAATAAAAACCAAATTATTTCAAATTTTCAAATAAATCACGAATTTTGACCAACATTCGACAGCTGCAACAGCAGCAGCAACAGCAACAACAACAACAGCAACAAATCAAACATTGCTCACCAAAAAACGACGCTTATAGCGACGTCAACGCCGATGTCAGCGCTAAACACGACATCGGCACGATGTCTCTCCAATTCAGCCGAGTTCAGTGTGTCAACAACTTCGGCAGCCGAGCGTCAAGACGAACGGCGAACGCAGAGCGCATTTGCTGACTAAAGCGCGCGCTTGTGCAATGCTTTGAGTGCACCCGCAAAAAGCTCAAGAGCGCACGAGTGCAAAGCATTGAGCGCAAACTCAAGCTTTGAGCGCAACTCAAAATATCATGTAGCTGGCGCCATTTGGCACTGCAGCGACCAAAGCGTGCAACATGGGTTTGCAACTAGACTAAACGAGCACAGCGCAGCTTTTCACCACAGCTGCGGCTGGTGTGTAGCAAAAAGCTTTGTCGGCTGTGTAGGCTTTGCTTAAATGGCGCTCAAAGTGTTTACTTTAGCTGCCGAAGCAAGCGGATTTGCAACTTTAGGGAATTTACATACATTAGGCACGAATGAGCGGCAGCGCCAAGGCACGCGAGGGGGAGAAGGGTGTGTTGGTGGCGCCAAACAGTGTTTTGTTAGCCTCGAGGATTGTGTGGAATGCCGGCACAGCAGTATAGGCAGGCGGCAATTCAAATCCTTTTACTTCCGCTTTAAGCTAATGCAAGAGCAACAACAACAACAACAAAAAAGACATAACAACGCCGACGACGACGACGAAGACGTAGAGACAGATGCGGCTGATAGCAAAGTTTCACACCCCTCATCCCAGCCAAAACAGCTCTGAAAAGCGAAACGCGTGCGTAGCGTATAAAAAAAAATTATGATTACATATTGTATATTTTTTTTGCATGTATGTGAAGTGGTGGTGGGGAGCAAGGGGTGCAGGGGGTGCAGAAATCGGCTGAGCAAAAAGGGTTGACAGTTGCCCTCCCTTCTTTATTGGGGGGCGACACTTTAAGGCAATCAGCACGCCTCTCCCTCCCCCTCCCCCTGCTGCTCCTGCTGCACCCCCGGCGACCCAAGGAGCCCAGACAGCAACAGCAAAGAACAAAACAACAACAACACAACAACACAACAACAGAACAACAGGCGACAGTGACACAAACAACAATGGCGGCATTCAATTTTTAATATTTGCCTTGCAAATTTTGTATAAAATGCATTTGTTGTCTGCATGCGAGCTCCCACTATATTCAGCCTGTCTTTCCTCCCCCTTCCTTTTCATGCTTTCCCTTCCGTTCCTTTCCTTTCTTTTCCTGCCGTTTCAGGCAGGAAGGGATAGGCGATAGACGGCGACTATCGCGGCGACAGGCGAAACGAGAAACAGGAAAGACAGCAGCCGGCACCGACCGAAAGTGAAGTGAATTGTGGGTGCAACAGGGAGAGAGAAGGAGGGAGAGAAGTGAATGTGGGCAATGTCAACACATGGAAATTGCAAGGACAACGGCAAAAACTAGCAAGCAGTGCAGCGACACAATCAGACGCGAGGGCGGGGGGAAGTAGGGGGGGGCAGTTAGCGTACCTGGCGACGGAAGCAATAAATTGGTTAGGTAAAAAGCTGGTGTCCTAGACCGACGCAGACACATGGCTGCAAACCGAAGCACGCGAGACATGGCCATAATTTGTGTGCACTGCCAAACAGAGAGGGAGGAGAGGGGGTCGGGGGTGGCTTTTTCCTTTGAAGCGTATTTGTGCATGCGGCGACAGAATTAATACAAAATGGTCGCATGAGCAACAATTAGATTGCAGGCTGGCAAATTTAAATAGCGACAGACAGGCAACAAAAAAAAAAAAAAAACTATTTATGACTGACGAAGGACTCGAAGGACTGACTAACCTGCTGGCGATTTAGCAATTTTTGCATCGAGCCTTTAATTTTGATCAAGATGCACCTTCTTAATGGCCACACTGGTGATCTCCGCCTCCTTGAGCTCCTCATCGGTGGTGGCGTTATAAATATGCTTCAAATACAAATTGAAATAGTCGGTATAGTTCATCGGCGTGGATATGCGATGTTTGCGCACCGGTAAACGCGGCGACAACGACAACATGCTCGCCCACTGACCGTCGCACAGATCGTCGTACCGCAGCAGCCCCACCTCATGCCCGCCAAGGTCGCCGGGGCCGCGACACATCGGCTGCTGGCCGTCCCACAGCTTGGCCACAAACTCGCGTATCCAGCGTGCCAAGTAGAGGGCACGACAGTCGCAGTGCCAGGGATTCTTGTCCAGCTTGACGGCCACCAGTTTGTCCAAGCCGTGCAGCGCACCGTGCGGCAGAAACATCAGCTTGTTGGAGTCAATGCGACTGTGGGAGGGGATGAATGGGGATAGCGGGTAGTCAGTGGCTGGTTAATTGTTATCAAGTCGAGTGCACTCACAGTTTCTCCAGTTGGGTGAGCGGCACAAAGGCGCGCGCATCAAAGTGCTTCAGAATGTTGTTGTTGAGCATCAGGATTTTCAGGTTGGTGAGACCCTGAAAGTCGTTGGCCTCCAGCGTGGTCAGATTGTTCGAGAAGAAGGTCAGGCGGGTTAGGGCGCTCACATGCAGGAACAGATCAGACGGAATGCTCGACATCGCGTTCTGCCCCAGAAACAATTCGTTGAGGTTCTTCAGCTCCGCGAATGCCAGCCCATGAATCTGCAAGCAGAGAGAAATTCAGGTACTCGTTGGCAATGAAAATTCCAACTCAATGCTTACGTGACTAATGCGGTTCATGGTCAGGTCGAGTGTGACCAGGTTGGCCAAGTTGTTAAACATGGTGCCGGAGAGCGAAGTGATGCGATTGTTGTGCAGCATCAGCACTCGCAGACTCTTTAGTCCCTCAAAGAAATCATCCTCGATCTTGGCTGCAAACAGAGAATCAATCAATTACTTACAACTGGTTTGTGTCTTGGCTTAGCACTGGTTAAAACACGCGCTAAGCTGGGAAGCATAACGTTATTTAGTACGCTTCCTCACCTATTTGATTCCAGCCAAAGTCTAGCGACTTCAGCTTGGTCTGGTAGTGCATGCTGCCCGAGATGAGCTCCTCGATCTTGTTGCGCGACATGTCCAGGTCCTCGAGCATCAGCTGATCTCTGAGCAGATTCGGCGGGAAGTTCTTGATCTGATTGTCGCACAAATTGATGACCGTCAAACGCTGGGCGTGATAGAACACCGACTCGGGCAGCAAAACAATCGCATTCTTGCCCAGATCGAGCAGATTGAGATTGCGCAGCTTCCAGAAGGTGCGCGTATCAATGTCTTCCAGATGATTGTTCTGAATGCGACTAAGAAGAGAAACACATGAAATGAAGGTGATCAAAGCATAAGTAGTTAACAAACTTACAGCTGCAGCAGACTGTCCAGATCCTGGAACAGATCAAAGGGCAGAAAGTCGAGCACATTGTTGGAAATGTCCAGTTGCTTGAGCAGCGTCAGACCTCGAAACGTGTCCTTGTGCAACGTGGAGAGCGCATTGCGCGACAGATCAATAGAGACCATATTCATGGGTATCACTTGGGTGACGGGCACCGATTTGAGATTGGTGTTCCAGCAGGCGAAACTCTTGGTGTCCGGATTGCAGCGACAGACGCCCGAGGTGCAATGATTCCACTCCAACTCGCTGCCGCTGGCCAAATGCCAAATGGGCTGCTCCACGGAGCGCAGTCGACTCTCGATCTGTCGCACTCGCTTATCGAACTCGGCCAGATTGAACATGGAGCTCATGTCGCCGGCTTTTGGCTCCCCATTGCCGGCCATCTTGCGACGCATCGGCTGCTCCGTCACCTGGGCGCTATGGGTGCCATTGGGCAGCGCTTTGATGAGCAGCAGCAGCTGCGATATAATCCTCAGCGATTCACAAGCCGTCAGCGTGCAGTTGCGAGTGCCCGAGGAGAGCATTGGCATCAGGTATCGCTGGCGAAACTCGTCCAGCGTCTGCTGCGCATCCTTCGCCTGTTGAGCCTGCACAATGAGGCAGACAGCACTGAGCAGCAGTAACGGCAGCAACAGCAACCAGGCTATTGACTTGTCCATGGTCCAGCAATCAAATGAGGCACCTCTCGATCTACTGGGCAGTATTTATAGGCACCGCTTGAAGCGTTGCCTAATGCGCATAATTCATCAAAAATTTGCATCTTTAGTTTTCCAGCAATTACCTCAACTAGTTCACAGCACTGCGGGAGCAGTCGGAAAAATTGTAGACCACTTTTGTTGCTATTTGTGCTTAAAATCATTAAATTGTTTGTGACAGCAATTAATTAATTTACACACAAGCTGCACATTGTACAGGCATAATTTTAACATTATCTGTAGTGCTCATTAAATGCACTTTTCTAGCCACACGATATTTAGAGAGTATTTGCAAGTCGTTCAGGTCTAGTTCAGCAAATTGACATAAAAAGATCGGAAAACGAAAGTCTGTGTGCTCGATGTTTGAAGGTCTAGTCTATTGCCCGAGATTTGACACAACTTTTGCCGCTGCAGGTAGCCTGCAACTAAATTTGTCACAGAAACTGAACTCGACGTTCGTCTGACATTGATTCTTGCACAGATGTTGAATTTAAGTTAACTTACGAATTAAGAGCGATTTATACTAAATTAAATACACACGAACTTCCAGCTTAAGTAATACATATAAACATTCATCGATTCATATACTGTGTAATTCACAGTAGTTAATAAAAATGTTGCTAATTAGTTGTCCAATAGTTTCCAAATTAAATACATTATTAATTGCTGTAGTTTCTACAACTTATTTTCAACATCTTATCTTGATTATTGATATAAATTAAAAACAATTATGTGTATATTTTAGCAACATTTCAATTGTACAAAGTCGATATGACACAAGCTGCTTATAAGTGGTCAACGTTAAATTACTTTTTATTATAGTCTTCCCCCATATCCTTTCATTACTGGTTACACTTCAAACGCTCTGCCACAATGTGGCGCCATCTCTCGCTGACTTTGCGAATAACCCAATATTTTATAACCAACCCCAGTAAATCGCGCTCTCTTCAACCCGTCCCAGTTTAAAACATCCCCATTTTCACACTGTGTCCACTATAAACTGAGCCCAGTTTAGCCCTTAAACTCAACAGATGACGCTTAAAGGACAATAAACTGCACCCAGTATACAGTCCAGTGTTGTTGCTGCAAGGATAAAATTATAGCGCCATCTAGGCGACACAATGACTGTAGTGCTGGCAGGACTTGAACGCCAGCTGTATGGGCTTCACGCACAGCATGTTGGCGATGAGTTTGCACTTGGCCAGCAACAGATTCGGATACGGCAACGCACCCAGATCGTCCACGTAGTCCATGTGCTGTTTCTCCAACTCGCCCGGCACCTTCACGGGATTATCAACATCCGCCGGGCAGCTGTTGCGAATACTTCGATTAAAATCATCGAGCCGATCATTGAAGTCCGTCACAAAGAAAGCCGGGTCAAGCACAAGCATCACGATGCCCAGATTCGGACTGCAGGGCGCACAAGGTGCACACCAGCGTGGAATGTGGGTGGCATAGTTGCCACCGGACATGACGCCGCTCAGCACATCAATCATCGTCGCCAGGCTGAAGCCCTTGTGGCCGCCAATCGGATACAGCAGCTGGGCACCCAACGCCAAATTGGGAAGATCCGTGGGCTGGCCACGACCATCTGCCGCCCATGTCTGCGGTATGTTCTGCTGCGTCATAAACGCCCACTCGATTGCGCCAATATCCCGCATCGTGGTGCTCATGTCGAGCATCAGGTGCGAGTGGTTGCCCGTGGCGCCAAAGGCCAAGCAATTGGCACCAATGCAGGCCTCCCGGGCACCCGGCGGCATCATCATGGGCGCCGTGTTGGTCATCACCAGAGCAATGAAGCCCTTGGCCACGGCACGGAATACATACCACGCTGCCATGCCGATGTGATGCGCCTGATTCGCCACCACAAAGCCAAGGCCAGTTTGGCGTGCCTTCTCAATGGCCAGGTCCATGCAATAGTTGGCCACAAAGACGCCCATCGCACGATTGCCATTCACATGCGCCGTGGTTAGCGTGTTGTGAATGAGTATCGGGTCCGCTGTGATGTCCACATAACGATGCTGTATGTCACTCAAATACATATCCAGGCGATTGATGCCCGAACCATGAACACCGCGATAATCGGCAGCCAGCAGCAAATCGGCGATGCAGCGCTGCTTCTCCATGGGCACGCCGACGCGACTGAGGCACTCCTGGACGAAGCGTCGCGCCTCCCTGACGAAGACCAGCGATGTGCTCGCCATGTCTGCGGCAAACTCTTGCGGTATGCGATACGTGATGTGCCGCAGCGGCCTACAACGTTGCCAAGCGGGCAGCTGCAGCAGCAGTCGCTGTCCCAATCGCGATCCCAATACCATGTTTCGATCTCCGTTTGGGGGTTGTTAAATGTGATTATATATTTTTTTTTTTTTGAAAAAACTAAAAATGTGATGGGGGGAGAAAAGGAAAGTATCGAAAACTATGTGGGATGGAATGGGGGGGGGGAATATATATGTACTAGTTTAGTCTACATTGGACATTGGAATTTAGTTCAATGCTGTGGAGGTCAACACGGCCACGCCGCGCTCATAGAAACTGTGCGAGTCCTGGCCAGCGGCCACAGCCAAATCCACCGTGAACAGCAGCTCCGTTCGTGTCGAGTTCAAGTAAACGGGCAGCGTTAGCTTGCTTACCCTTGGCTCCGACGATATTCTGCAAGCAAAGGAATCCAATTAAATCTTCGACTTGCGCCCCTAATTGCAGCTGATACTTACTTCACCCACTTGAGGATGGTCAGCGGCAGATCCATCATAATGGTGGAAGCCAGCAGCAGCTCGTTGTTCTTGCACTGCGCACCCTGCAACTTGAGGCCAGTGACGCCAAAGCTGCTGTCCTTCTGATCCGTTTTGAGGCCAGCGTCCGTGATGGTCACGTCCAAGGCAAGCTCCTCCAGCGACCAGCTGTTGGCCTGTGCCACGCACTGCCTGGTGGCCGTGATGTACGCCTCGGGATTGAGCAAACCGCCCAGCCAAACTGGGAAGCCTTGCAGCTCCTTGGCACCCGCCTGCGACACCAGCTGCGACACCTTCTGCAGCTGCTGCACACGTGTGCTGAAGTCCGTGATCCACTGGATGACGGTGCAGCCCACTGGCACAGTGTAACGCTTCCAGCCCTTGGGTATGATGCCGCGCACCAGCTCGGAGAGCATGGAGCGATGATGGTTCGTCTGCTTCTTCTCGCCCTGGCAAATCAACACCACATCCTGCAGATCCGAGATAACAGTCTGCAGCAAACGAGCGCCGCTCGTGACCTCACGCTCGAAGTAGCGATAAAGCGGATCCTTGATGTTCTCCACGGTGCGCTTGAGCACCTGCAGGTTCTTGGGCAGCAGCTCCAGCCAGGCGGTGGCGGAGTTGTGCAGTGTCTTCATCCAGGACGGACGGCCGTCCTCGCTGCGTCCCACAGCCAACGCAGACTGCTCGGATTGCTCCTCGACGCTGTAGGCCAGCTCGTCGTCATCCTCCAGCTGCTGCATCTTGAGCAGTTTGCTCACCAGATCTGTGCCACGTGTGGTCAGCAACACCTTCTCCGCGTTGTTGGGCAAGCCCAGCCATGAAGGCGTCTGGCGGTCAGTCAGATTCTCGATCCACTTGAGGAAGTGATCGCGACGCGTGCCATCCGGCATGGTAATGTGCCGCAGGCCACCTGAGGCACCATCTACATTGGCCACCAGTGCAAAGTCCGCTTCGAAGCTGCGCGCCGTGAACAATTTCTTCAGGAACGACGTCAGCAGCCGCTGATCGAAGTCATTGTCGATCTTGCCGCCGTAAATAGACTGCGACAGCAGCGTGACCAGCGCATCCCATGGCACCTTTTCTGGCGGCAAATTGGTGCGTCCCATGGCTGTTGTGTCGATCCAGGTGTCCAGCGTGTCGCAGGCCACACGCAGATCCGACTCATTGAACTCGTACTTCTTGGCCCAGCCCAGGGGCACGTAGCGCAATCGCTCCTGCACGATGGCATGGAACCAGGCCAGCAGGAAGTAGAGACGCGCACGCTCGCTGGGCGTCTTCATCATGCGAGCTGCCGGCACCGTCGAGAAGGTGCGCAGCAAGTTGGCGCGAATGCCTGGCGGTGGCTCGAAGACGAAGATGCGGCCAGCGCGCAACAGATTGACGGGCACCTTCGGATTGATCTCCATGGTGAGGAAGAGACGGAAGCCCGAGTGAGGCTGCAGTGAGTGCATCTTCTTCTCCAGCTGCACGAGCCACTGCGGCGCCAGATGCACGTTCTTCAGCAGCACCCAGCGACCGCTCTTGCAGGCCATATTGATGGCACGCTCGGCCTGATTGAAGCCCTCGGCGGAACCGATGGCAATGCTGGAGATTTGCTTGTTCTGCTCGGCAGCCAAGTCGTCCACACGGCCGGACGCATCGAAGCCGGGCACGGAGCACAGCAAAGCGGGCGTATTGCAGTTCAACTGCTTGTCCACAACGGCTGTAAAGTCGAGCTCCTGCTCGGCGTTGGGCATAAAGTCCGCGCCCAGCACAGTGTTGACCACATTGTGGGCAGCCGCAATGACGCGATCGGGGCGGAAGGCCTGGATCAACAGCAGCTGATGCACGGAGCTGGCAATGGCGCTCAGCGCCTTCGATTCGTCCCACAACTGTGGCACACACTGTTCGGGTGAGCTCTGCTGCAGCCAGGCGCCTAGCTCCGGCATGGAGCGCACCTTCTCCACCAGCTTGCGGAATATGGGCAGACGTGTGGCAAGGCGATTGACGCCTTCGATTTGCTCGGCGCTGAGTCCCTCCACATGCGTAGGATTTGCAAGGAGACCCTCGCGGCTGCGCAAGAAGAAGTTGAACTCGGCATCCAGATTGGACTCGCCGGTGCCCTTCAGGTGAATCTTGCACATGAGCAGCGCAAAGGTGAGGCGATCGTTGTGCAGCATGCCGCGTGCCACGCGCTCGTAGCACACCTGGAACAGATCCTTGGTCACAATGCCCAGACGCTCCGAGTGATCGCTGCGTCCCTCGAGCCGTGGATTGTTGTACAGCACCGTCGAGAAGATGTCGAGGAACATCTTCAGCGAGTACTGGTAGAGGAAGTGCACCTGGTTCAAGCTATCCATGGTGAAGTACATGTTGCTGCAGGCCACCGACAACGGCAGATATTGTTGCGACACCGTCTCGATCTCACCGATAACCTTGTCGGTCTCATCCACCTTCTGGTTGATGTCGTAGGCCTCCTTCTTGAGCGTCTCAAGCGTCGTGATGACCGAATCGTCGTCCAGAATCTTGCCCTTGGCATCGTTCAGCGCCTGCAACAGACTCTTCTCGAGCTGGCGCAAACGCAGGCGGAACTCGCCCTGCAGTTTCAGCAAATCGGAACGCTTCTCATCGATGTCGGGTCGCTCGGCCTTCAGCACTTGGTTCAAGCACTGTGACTGTAGCGAGCTACGTGTCACAGTGAAGTTGACAAAGGTCACCCTGGAGCAAATGTCCGGCGGGAACTCGACGGTCGGATCACGTGTCGACAGGAAGATGACAAACGAGGGCGACAGATCAATGTCCTGGTCGCCCAGCGTGATGAGCACACGGCCACCAGTGCGTCGCAGCTCGCGATTAAGCACAGGATTCAAAATAGGATCATAGTTCTCGACGTCTTGCACCAACAGTGGATTACCGAAACGCAGCGCCGACTCCAGGTTCTTGCGGAACGAATCGTCCAAGAACGAGGTCTTCGTTATCTTCTTGCCTGCATACTCGTTCAGCAGGAACGTCGTCGCCTGTCCGGATGGATCGATGATCAACGGGTAGCGGTTGAAGCGCTTCAGCATAATTGCATTCTCCGTGCACAGATCATCAGTGGGCAAAGCATTTGCCTGCCAGCGCAGTCGCTCGTCCGGATTGGATAGATACTCGGTGCGCGCAATATCCGCGCGATATTGAATGCTAGCGGACTGCAGATGCTGCGACCAAGTGGTGAACAGATTGAGACGATAATGCTGGTCAAAGTAGCCGCCATAGGCAATGAAAGCAGCCGAGAGCAGTACATCGCCCACAATTGTGGACATCTGTGACTTGAAGGTCTCGCTGGTCGACTCCCAACGCTCGCGTTCGATGTTCAAGCTCTTGAGTAGCGCAATCGAACGATCCACCTTGGCCTGCACGTTCTCCAGATCCGTCTTGATGGCCTGAGCCTGTGAAATGAGCTGTGCGTATTCCTCCTTGTAGGCGGCAATACTGCGCTCCAGTTGCTCGACCAAATCCTTGGTCTCCTTGGCGCTATGCAAGTTGACATCGGCCTGTTCCTCCAGAGAGCGCAACTCCTCACGCAGCGGTTCCACGCGCTTCAACATGTCGGCGTATTCAATCTGGAAAGTGTTTCAAGTGAATTAGTAGTGGTAATAAAGCAGCTTAGTTGTGGCTACTCACCTGAGCAATGGCCCATTTAACCATAGGACCACAAGCCATACTGGCACGATTGACCTTCTCAAAGTTATAGTCGGGATTGCTCAAATACTTGGACTTCATCTTCTCCCTAACTTCATCGCTATATTAGGGAAGATTCAATATTAATAAATGAGCAGCGTGAGTTGGACAATGTCTGGTTATTTTGTATGGATTAAGCAAGCAAAGCAATTGGTTACGAATGGAATAAACGCTATAATTTCACCAGAAAATAAACCAATTAAAATAAACAGAACAAGTTAAATAGCCAATTAACCAAGTTATTGTTATTGTTAAGGAGTTACAGTTGACATATTTACAAGATATCAACAACAACAACGCAGCTTCGCTTAATCATTCAACTACAAGAACAACAAAGAAAAATCAAAACTCAAAAAAAAGGTAGAGAAAAGAAACAACTTTTCTACACTCAATTAAACGATTAACATAATTAAAAAAGAGGAAAATGAAACAGAAATAAAAACACAATTGAAATTCTAAACGTGAATTAATAATTTGTTTGGTTCATGCTTACGTTATGTTCTCTGTACCGAAGTTAGATACAATAGAATTAATGAAATTTTCGCGCATTATCACAGCGCGAATCGATTTCCAATCAGTCGCATTCTCGCCCAGCAGCAGGCAGATCGACTCGAGTGCCAATTTAACAACTGACGGTGGATTTGCCATCGTTCGAACCTCAACGAGTTGCTGTTTGCGTATAGACTTCACCGCTGGTTATTCGGATGATACGAGATCGTGTTCGAGTTTGAGTTGGTTTCAGATGGTCGATTCGATTTGTTAACATGAAGGATCAGAATTATTATACATAATACATGGCACACAACATGGCACTTAAACTCGTAAAATTAGCCTAACGAATTGTTACAACAACGATTATCAACTATGCAACCCGATCTGGGTTCTATTATTATTAATATTGTAATATTATCATAGACTGTTGTATTGATTTCCTGCCCACCTTATTAGGGATTAAACAATGCTATACAGCTCGTTCTTTAGATTACACTTAGTTGCGTCTCACATTTTTTACAGCTATTCACAGTAACTTTTGAGGTTATGTATGTTCGATATTCATTTTAAGGTTATGTATATTTGCTAGTGCATTGCGTATGCAAAGTGTGTGTGTAGGTGTTGGAGTATGGAATACAATTATTGACAGTTCAACTATTCTATGGGGATTTTGAATTGATTATTCAAAAGATTATGTGATAATGCATAATAATATGAAATCCGTCCACCAGTGTGTTCAATTTTACACTTAGAACGCAGACTTTTTATGATATATCTTTAAATGTTTCCTACAATCGAATGATATTATTTTGGTTAATGTTATTTTCACCATAGAAATGTTCAACTATCGCTTGTAATTGTTTAGTTATGTTATATATTTATATATGCAACAATGATGTGAACGATACGATATCAGATTACGACACTGACTTTTAAAGCATGAAACTGAATACTGTGTGTGTGTTTTGGTGTTTAAGTGTGTGTGTGTGTGAAGTGTAGTGTGAGAGATAAAGAAATAATTGCGTACGTGATCTTGTCAGTCTCCAAATTAACAATCGAGGATATGAAACTGTCTTTAACGAGTATGCCACGAATGGCCTTCCAATCTGTGGCACTCTCATTGAGCAACTCGCAGACCGATTCCAGGGCCAGTTTCACCACAGCCGGCGGATTTGCCATGGAACGCACCTCGGCCAGATGTTTCTTTTTAATCGAGCTAACGGCTGTGTTTGTTTACGAGTTTCGTGCAAATCACAGAGGGTGTATATCAAGTGTTTATGTGTGTGGGGGGAGTATTCGATTTAAATACACATTAAAATTACAGTAAAATTTAAGCTATACTTAGGTACTGAACTGCATAAATCTAACTCTAAACCCGCCCGCCCCGCTACGGATTGGTGTCCGTTGGACTCACCTTGTTGTGCTTCGATCACAGCAGGCTCCACCTGAGCCAGATCGGCCATGACGTACTTGCGCTTCTCCTCGATCTTGACGGTTTGATCGGCCAAACGGATTTGAATCTCCTGCGATTGGATCTTCTTCTTTTCGGCCTCCTGTTGATCCTGGAACATTTGCTTCAGCTTCGCGTTGGCCGCCTCGTTCTTGGCCTGCAGCTCCTGCTTCTTGACAGCCAGAGACTTTTGCATCTCCTCCACCTGCTCCACGGTCTCGGCGATCTTGTTGAGACCCACATTCAAGTGAAGCTGCTGCTCCTCCAGATCGCTGCGCTTCTCATTGTACAGCTTGACAAAGTGATGGATAAAGTCCAGGTAGTGACGCGGCGTCACCGCCATGGTGCGTCCACCACGTTTGGCCAAACGAGCGTTGGCCTGATGCAATGTTTGATGCACATACACACAGCTGTTGATGACGGCATCGCGATGTGTGGGATTGGCCGGCACCAGTGGGCAGACCGCCGGGAAGAAGTCCGGTGACGTCCAATTGGGCTTCTCCAGATCGACACGTGTGGTGAACTCTTTGCCCACCTGGAACAATGCCGAATCCGACCAATCACCGAACCAATTGAGCACACAACGATTGAACAGAGCTGGCGAGGTGGCAGCACGATCCTTGAGACCATCGGTCGAGGGATTCATGGTGAAGACGACGTGCAAATTGCGCATCACCTGCTGCGTGAACCATTTGTACAGCTCATCGCTAGAGTCCAGCATAAGTCCCTCACGCTGAGCGCCCTCCTTGCACTGCGTCATCAGCGTGGTGTACTCGTCGCCCTCGAAGAGACCGGGCACCTCGCCGTTGGCCAACAGCGTGTTCATGCGCTCGAGGAAGCCCGAGTCCAGCACATTCGATTCGTCCAAAATGAAGGCAATCTTCTCGTCCTTGCAGCCGGAGCGACGCAGCACACAACGTAGATCCTCGTCGAAGTCCTCGCTGGTGTACTTGTTGTGCACCTTGATCTGGAAGATGGAGAGACCATTCATCCAGGCCACGAAGCGCGACAGCGTCGTCTTGCCCGCACCCGACACGCCGATGAGCAGCAAATGTCCCTGTGGCTGGCGGAAGATACGATCAATGCGCAGCACATGGTCGAGCACCTCGTCGAAGAGCACCAGCGGCACATCGAGCTCCTCCTCGTAGAAGACCTTGAGGCGAGCACGCACATAGTCGCGTAGCTCCTCGCGATTCACGGGCATGTAATCCTTGGACAGCCAGTTGCTGTACAGAATGGGACGTTGCAGTGCCTCCTCCTGGTTGATGCCCGGGAAGTGTTTGTGGCCCACCAAATCAATGTTCTCATTGGTCCAGCGACGCTCTGTGTCATCCACCAGACGATCCTGGAACAGACGCAGCGCCTCGTGGGCCCACAGACGCACCAGACCCTCCACTGGCAGCGAGTCGAGGGGACGAATGGCTTCACAAATACCACGCACCCATCTGGTCATCTCACGTGGCGAGTAGACGTAATGCGGCTGCATGTCCTGTGTAAAGCGATCCTGCGATGCCAAATAGAACTCCACCATGGCATTCGTCAAGGGCTCGGCGTAGCCACGCAATGCGGGCATCAGACGCAGCATGGCACGCGAGAAGGTGCCGTAGATCTGCTTGAGCGACGTCTCGCCTGGGTAGTCGACATAAATGATGGGCACATGACGCAAAAAGCGATGCGAAAGCGGCTTGCGGCCGGGATCTGTGGGCGGATTACAAGCGCCCACAAATTGAATGCGCTCCAACGATACCCAAGCCTGATCGCTGGCCCTGTAGAAGCCCTTGTGCTCAACCAGCTGGCGCAGGAACGAGATGACACGCTGTGTGCCGTACGAATCCATGTCTGGCAAATTGATTTCATCGCAGAAAAGCACCAACCACTTGCCAATCTGCACGGGAGACAGCACCACACCGTTGGGTGTCTTGCGGTACTCGCAGTAGTGATCGAAGGTCTTCAGCAGCAGCTCTGGCGTGGTGGCCGACGAGAAATTGAGGCCGACCACTTCCATATCGGGCAGCGCACGCAGCGCAGAGAAGAGCGTCATGGTCTTACCAGATCCAGGCGGACCGCAGAGCACTGCAAAGAGAAGGAATCTCAATAAATAGACTCATAACTGATGCTACATTTGGACTTACCCAATGGCTTGTGCTCGGCCAGCCAAGTGTAGAGCAGCGACTCGTGACGCACAGTGTCCAGCGTGGGCACCACAATGTCTGGCGAGGCGACCTTGTGTGTCTCCACCTCAATGACAGGCACCTTGTTGCTCCACGGCACCCATTCGCCATTCATGCTCACCTCGTAGTCGATGATTGGTGCACCAGCAGCACCTGGCAGCGGCACAGTTGTCACACTGCGCACAAAATCGCCCAGATCGATGCGAACCTTGAGCTTGGCATCGCCAGCGAATGACCAGAGCACAGAGTAAACTAATGCCTTAGGTATGTAGTGCTCCAGCTGATCAGCGGAGCAGGGGAAATCGGGGTGTTGTGCATTGAAGTTGAGTACGTTGCGTGCCGACTGATTGAGCATGGAGAAGAGCGAACTGAGCGCACGCAAGCGTGTAAAGTCCATAATGTGCTCCTGGTCCATGGCGTACTCCAGAGTGCGCACCACAATGCCATCGGCCGAGAAGAAGGGCTGCAACAGCAGCGCAATGTCGCGTTGCACTTGCAACGAGGGCGAGACCTCCTCCTCCTTGTCCTTGGCGGGCTTCATCACGCCCACAAAGTCCTCGTCGCCATCCTCCAACGGAATGCTGCGCAGACGCGACAAATAGTTCTCGAATATCATCTCTGTGGAGAGCACATCCTCCGAGAACCAGACCATGCCGCAACGCGACACCGTGGCCAATGTGGCGAACTTCAGATCCTGCACTTCGAACATGACACGCACATTGGGCGGCAGCGAGAGACGTTCACCGTTGGGCAGCGTCAAGAGCTTGTTGTCATCCAGCACAGAGTTGAGATTCTCCACCCACTCGGGATCGACGTCGCCATCGAAGATGATCCATTGACGCTTGTTGATCTCACCGCGCACATTGTCAATAATCTTACGCAGAATGTGGGTGAAGAGACCGTCGGTCCACTCGCGTGTATTAGGATCGAGTACACCGTAAAGTGCTTCCTTCGAAATGGCCTTCGGATCGATGACATGCGCAACACCCTCAACGCCCTCGAAGCGTTCCAGCGCCTTGAGTAGTGTGCGCCAAGCCGTCGACTTGCCAGAGCCTGAGGGACCCACCATCATCAGGCCGTGATTGAGATTGGAGATCTGGTACAGTTGCAGCACCTAGATGGGGAAAAGACGTTGGATTAGTGGACTGACAATGAGCACAATACTTGGCAAATGGGAATTAGTTGAATTAGTTACTTTGTCGACCCAAGTGGAGCCGAGTCCCTTTTTTTTAGCAGGCGTGTGTGAAGTGAATCCAATGTTATGATATGGTCAAGCATGACTAAAACGGACAAGGACACTTACCTTCTCCATCCAAGCGGCGCCCTGTTCGTCGCCCTCGCCGCACACGAGATAATCCTCCTGGCACACCTTGCGAATCTCCTCCTTGAGGCCCTTCATCTCGGCCCGCGTGTAGCCCACATTAGGGAAGACGTCGCTGAGCAGCGAGAAGAGCAGTGGAATGTCCTCGGCCACTAACTTGGGCACCATGGTCTCGCACACCGATTGTATGAGAATCTCCTGCTCGGGCAAATTCTCGGCCACCGAAGCTTCGTCGATATTCTCCTCACCGCGTTGACGCATCTGCTCCTTGATCTTCATGATGCGATCACGCTTAACATTGCCCGCCGAGATGAGCACAGACTTCAGCGCACGCAGGCCAAAATCGTAGTGACTTTGGTTGGACAACTGCTCGTCGCAGAGCTTGAAGAACGGCACAATCTTGCAGGCCAGTTTCTCGGCCGAACGGAAGCCCTGGGAGAACAACATGACCTCTGCGATAAGCTGGCGATCGGGTGTTGTCATGGCCAGCGAACGGAACAGTTTCTTCAGATTGTCGGGCAGATTGGAACGACCAGCGTAACCAGGATTCATGGTGATGAAAATGGCCATGTCGGGAGAGACGCGCACCTGTTTGCCCACCAGCTCCACGGTGATGCTCTCCTTGTTGCTGTCCATCTCGTACTTGAGCGCCTCCTGTATGGTCTGAATCTGCTGCGAGCAGGCAGACAACATGCGCTCCTCGAGACGATTGAACTCATCGAAGCAGCCCCAGGCGCCCACCTGGCAGAGACCGACAAAGATGCGACCCATGGCCTGGAAATCGAACGTCTCGTCGCAGTTGAAGACGAGCACAAAGCGACCCAATTGATTGCCCAGCGCCTTCACCGATTCCGTTTTACCCGTACCGGCGGGACCAAATGGCGAGCCACCCAGACGTGACTCCAGCGCCTGTGTCATGGTCAGATAGCAACGATCAGTGAGTGGTGTTTGCACCAGACGATCTTGTACGCCCAAGTACTCGAAGCCATAGAAGAAGCGTGCGTTGGCCATGTGAATGGTGAGTTGTTGCAGCACCTCCGTCTGGCGGGGATCAAAGTAGAAGCGCATCTCGCACAGCCACTGGAAGGACTTGGGCGAGGTGACGCCGTTGGTAATCAGACGTCTGGTCACCGTGCGCTTGTGCACAAACTCATTGATTAAGTGCTCCAGCTTGCGACGACGCAGAGGCGGCTGCTCCTGCAGTACAGAGTCGGCCAGCACGTTCAAGGTGCTCTCCACATTGCCAAGCACACGCTGCATGGGCTTCGCATTGTTGCTCTCAGACGCCTGTTGCAAGGCGGCCTCGACGTCCTCTGACCACAGAATTTGGGCAGCCAGCACCACGATTTGTGCCTGGTACTTGTCGCACCATTCCATGTACTTCTGTGGATCGATCATGCCATCGCGGAACTGCTTTATGTCCTGCACAGCTTGAGCCAGCAGCGAGGCGAGCGTGAAGCGCATTTGCTTCTCAACCAGCGACAGCCACTCGTTGATCTTGGGATGCTCTACCGTGGATACGGGATTGATGAAGTGCACTTCCTCGCCTTCACGCGATGAGATACCCAGAATGACATTGTTCTCCTCGTTCAGCAGAATGGCAGCGACGCCAGCAAACATCTTCTTGAAATGCTTCTGCAAGCGCGCAATGTTCTTGCTGTTGCCAATAATTTCCAGCAGATCCTCGTCGCCCACAAAGTAGAAGCGGGGGAACGAAGTACGTTCGCGTTCCAGGTACTCGCCGAGTGCCTTTTGAATCTTGCCCAGCAGATCGGCCAGACGTTCCAAAGAGCGCTGCACAGCCGGAATGTTCAGCACATCCATAACCTTGGGCGATTTGGTCACCTTCTTCATGAGACCCAAGAACTCAGAGCTGATGCTCTGGAAACGTGATGTCTCCACGGGCAGCAGTGTCTTGATGTCTGCGCTGCCCGAGAAGATGCCCTCGAGATAAACCCAGCGACGTTGCACATCAATCCACACATCGAACAGAGCGTTGATGCGATTCAGCTTCTCCTCCCAGGTCAGAGCCTCCTCCTCGAAGACCTTGTAGTAAGGTGACAGTTTCATTGCGGCCACAGAGTTGATGTGCTCTTTGACCTTGTTGAACAGATCGTCCCAGCCACGAATGATGCGACACTTGTTCTGATAGTTGATCAAATCCAGCTCGTAGTTCTGCCACGATTCGCGCACCTGCTTCAAGAACTCCTCCAGCGCCATTTCTCCTTGCGCCACCAATATGATGTCCTTGACAATTCCCTCGTTCTTCTGCAGATTCACGTCCCACACTTGACCCAGTGTCAGATCGGAAATGACCCAGTTGACGCGCAGCTGCTTTGTCAACTGCTTCCAGTGACGCTCCTTCAAGGCATCCGACTTAAGCTCCACAATCAGCATATTCACCTTGATGTAGCTCTGGATGAGTTTCTTCACATATTCATACGATTCATACATGCGCAGACGAGCGGGCAACTCCTTCAGCTGGGCCATCATCGCCTCCAGCTGCTGGCGCAGCTTGCGTGGTTGCACCGACAGCCAAGGCTTCTCGCGTGTCTCGTCAATCTGGGTCCAGACCTTCGAGAGTTCGCTCCAGACGCCACGCAGATCCTGCAGCTCCTCGAGAGCGACATTCATGCGCTCCGCACTGTTGTTGGGCACCGCAGACTCTTGCAGTTCGAGTGCCTCCTTGGCCTTGGCCACATTGTCGCGCTCTTCCTTGAGGCGCGAGTATTTGCTTTCGAAGATCTGCAACTGCTGTAGAGCATCGTCGGGACGTATCTTGCCGCCAGTGGGTTTGGTTTTCTCCCAATCGTTGAGGAAGTCAACGGTGCGCGTCTCCACGGCCTTGTCCTCGGCCACAATCTTGGCCTGCAGACTCGCCACTTGGGTCTGGATGGCGGTGTCCTTGCGCTTGATGATCTCATTGAAGGCCGACCATTCGCCCTCGATGTTGTCGACATGCAGCCAGTTGTTGGGGAACTGGAAACGCTGGCGTTCCAGTATACGCTGAGCCTCGCGGAACACCTCCACCTGCTTGTCCCAGGCAATCATGTCCTTCTTCAGCGACTGCACATAGGTGATGAAGCTGACGGCATCCGATGTGCTAGCGGCCTCGATGCTCTGCATCTCCAGATCCGTGCGCGACTTGGACACCTTGGCATGGAACGTGGTCATCTCGGTGCCCAATAGGGTGCCAAACTTGCCCAACGCCTCCTTGTGCCAAGAATCGTACTTCAGTGTCACCTTAGCCTGCACCTTGGCGTAGTCAATGATGATGGCGCCATAAGCACGACGAGTGTCCGACGTATCGAACGTGGTGCGGGATTGTTTAATGTCATTGAGACACTTGATCCACAAGTCCACATCCTCGCCCAGCCGACCGTACAAAGTGTCAGCCTGCAGATCCCAGAGGCTCTGGTAACGCAGCCATTCATCCACATAGTTGCGCACCTCGCTGATCTTGTGATCGATGGCACCATAGGCATTCTCCAGAATCTTGCCCTCCGGCAACTTAGTCAGCAGATTGCGATAGGTCTGCGAGACGGGCTTCTCGAGGCCCACCTGATAGCGTGTGCTCTGCAGACGCACCTGGGATGTGACAATGGCCTGCCAGGCAAAGAATTGTTGCATGATCTGGAAGCGCGCCTCCTCGATGGAGGGATACAGATACATCTGCTGATTGGTAATGCGAATCTCATGCACAGCATTCTGTATCTGCGGCTCACCGCCCAACTTGTGTGTGGGCTGTGTGGGCGCGTCAGTGTCCATAGAGGTGTCCACCTCCTTCTTGTTGCCAGTGAGTGCTTCGGTCCAGGCTTGAATACCCGCTTGGAGACGCAGTGCCAGCTTCTTCTCAACCTCCTCGTCTAGGCGTGTAACCCAAACGCTTAGATTGGAATACTGACGCAAGGAGAGATCGTCGACAGCATGCTGAATCTTTGAGAGAATCTCGACAAATGTGGCGGCACTATAGGGACATGTTTCTAGCGAACGCACATCCACATCCAGTTGCTCCTCCACCACCAGCAAGTCATCGACCTAGAATGCCAATTATATTAGTTGTAATTCGATGAGAAACTAACATTCTTCCGTTTACCTTCTCCTGGAACTGTGTGACGCACTCAGACAAACGCAGCACATAGGGATCGAGCTTGTAAGACTCCCAGATGAGACCAATGCCCTCTGAGACGAGGTTCAGCACCTCCTTGCGCAGTCCAGCCACCAGCGGCACAATGCTGGCGCGATCCTCAATCTGTAGGGCAGGAAATATACGTTAGCAAATAGTTTCAATCATTTTAATCAAGTGAAGATACATAAGTAACGCATGCGGGAGTTGAACAACAACAAACTGTGGTAGCAACAACTATATATTTTTAAGGGGGGACAAACGACACTACCTTGAATACTGAGTTTAGTGCTAGACTCCTATTATTAAGCTGCATGAAAAAGAGGTTTTTGGTTGTTTTGGTTGATTTAAAAAAGGTTGTACTGTCTATGCTTATGTAAGGTGTTGGGTGTTCGGTATAATTAGGTGTTCAAAACGTGTTCTGAGTGTGTTTGTGAATAACAAAATTCAAGCTGCACGCCGGAAGCAAAGCAATGCGAGAAAAAAGAGCCCCTAAGAGCTGGCAAAATGAATGTGTAATTGTATGTAAATGTCTAAAGCATTTGCAAAAATGAACTAAAAGAGCCGTTAGACATGTACATGTAAGAAAAGAAATAAAAGAGCAATTGCTCCAGCTTGTATGAAAAATGATCTTCTATGTGTCGTGTGTTGTGAAGTGATATTGATGTGCCGTGTTTTCTTTGATAAGCATTTCATACCTTCTCCAGGGTGCGCTCATAGGTGCGCACGCTTTCAATCAGCGAGATAGCATAGGGATAAATCTGGTTGGCCTGGTGAGCCTTGTTGACAATCGTTAATGGTACTCTATAAAGAATAATTGGGATGTGACCAAAGTCTAGACTAGGAACATAATCAAACTACTCACCTGAAGCCCAAGTTCTTGATGTTGCGCACCTCCTTGGCCAGCGTAATGATCTCTGGCAAGAAGTTCACACGCAAACGCAACACGTTGCCACGTCCAATGCGCGAACGTGTCGATTCGATGGTGAAAATGCGTCCAGAGCTGCCAAAGTTGCGCTCCTGCACTTTGCGCGCCCATTCGTGAAACACATCCGAGATGGACAACTTGGCGCGGAAACTATCGCCATCGGCCTTCAGCTTCTGGCCCTCGATATGCGTTTCCCAGCCCTTGCCGAGCACATCCTCGACACGCTTCAGATACATAGTCAGCTGGTTGTCGATCTGACGTGCCCAGATAATAGAGCCCGCTACTGGCGGCAGATCACGCACCGAGGACAAGCGGCAGCTTTTGCTCTGCGGGTACTGCACTTTGAACTTCTCGTGAAGCGCCTCGATGTCGTCCTTGACGCGCTGTATCAACTGCGTCTGGTACTCGCGAATGGCGCCTCGAATGTGCGGACGCACAAATAACGCATTGAAGCGCGAGAAGATGCGGAACATCTCGTTCGCATTCTTGGCTGTGCCCAGCTGGTCACGCAAATGAGCCGTGATACGCGTCTCCACGCGATCTGTATTCAAGTAGACAATATTAATAGAAATAATAAGCATAAAAAAAGTCGATACTAACCGATCTTCTCCTCATAGCGCTTAACAGCCGCCTCCCAAGCCTCGGAGCCCTCTTTGGTGATGTCCAGGCAGTCCACCTCCTTGACATTTTCGTAGGCCAAGTTGACCTCCTCAATGGCATTGGCATCAGCCGCATCCAGACTGTAAGGCTGCTTGGCCTCCACGGTGCTGCCATCATCATTGGCCGACTGCTTGGTGGGACGCAGCACGCGCAAAATGACAGTGCGCAGCTGCTCATGCTGACGCCTGAACTTGCGCATATGCTCCATGCGTGTCTGCAGCTTCTTGTGCGCCGGCGACACACGCCAGACCATCTTCAGATGCTCGTCACGCTTCTTCTTGACAATGTCACGAAGCAAACCCTGCAGCTTGTCGTACTCATCGTCCCAACAGCTGAAGATTTCAAAGCACTGATTCATAACGCGCTCAAATTCATCAAAGGGAATATGCATGAGACGACGAGTGCCCAACACCTTCAGCAGTTGCTGAGATAGATCCCTTGAAATGGCCTCGATGAGCTTGAGACAGCGTTGAATGGGATACTTGGTGTTGCGCACCTTACGCAAATGCGAGAAAATCTGCTGTACAGCAGGGCGAATCTTCTCTAGCTCAGTGGCCGACAGCAGATCGTTGATGGGGAAATCTTTCATCAATGGATTGTAGTCAGCGACAGTAGCCAGAGCTTGCTTCAAGCCTGTGTCCGTATCAAACGAAACGGTGGCATGAAAGCGTTTGCCATGCTTAAGAATGTCCAGTGTTAAGGCCACTTCTGGCGACTCGCGCTTCTCCTGGATGCGGTACAAAGCGCGCTCCAAATTCAACCAGAAGGAAATTTCCTAAAACAAAATTGGTTTTAGAAATAAATGAGATTTAATATACACACAATGCTTACCTGCAGTGCGGTGCCTGAGCCGGGATCACGATTCAGTTTGGTTACTTTCTTGATCTCAGTAATCCAGCGATTGACGCCGTTCTGCAGCTGATTAAGGAATGACGAGTCCTCGACCCTGTCTCCAAAGTCCACCACCTTGGCCTTGTGGTTCTCATCAGCACACTTGCGTATGACTTGATTCACCACTGGATGGGCAGTCAACGTAATCTCCGGAATGTCAATGTTCTGCTGCAAATGCAACAGTCCCATTTCCAGTTCCGCCAACTTCTTCTCCACTGATGGCGCCATCTTGTCGCCATCTCGATCAGCACGTCCCGATTCCTTAACATACGACTTGAAGTACGGCGCCAGCGACTTGCTAATAAAAGCATGCAAGGTCTCGTAAGGCGAACCATCCGAAAAGTTAATCAAACGCAGCTGTGAGTGAATCGATTTGTCCGCCTCGACGACAACACCACGCTTAATGCAAGCCAACGAAGCCATTCGGCTGTTGGTGAAGTGCACATCATTGCTGATTTGATAAGTCACCTGCTCTTTCTCATCCTCACTTTCCGCCGGCTGTTCAGTATCATCCTCTATGCGCGATGGAACGAGAGAGATACACATTGTATAAGAAAGTCAATCAACGGTGAAAAAATATAAACAAAGTAATGTTATCAATATTATCACCTTCACCCACATTTCACTCAATGCACAAACGTTATCTGGCCCTGGCATTCAATGACGCGAAGGCAATGGCACTGACACCAATTCATTACCAAGGTGACAGCCTTCGAAATTTCAACGGCCAAGGTAAAACCTTCGAAATTCGTGCACTCAAGGTCTGAACCTTGAGCGTGCGTTGCTCCCACATCGCTTGACCCTGATGCGAGGCAACGTTCAAAGTCACAAGTCAATGGAATACAATGCAGCTCAAGGTCGCGCATGTTTCCGTCTACAAAGCGCAAACAGCTGTCATTTGTTTATTTACAAACCGGCAACCGGCAAACAACACTATGTCTGGCCACACTCAACGCTTAACCAGCTGGCAACGTTGCGCAACTGGTGGTTTTTCACAGTCAAACGCCTGAGAGGTAGCACAGAAGCGTTGCCACCCATTTCTTGCTCTGAGAGTGACGTCACACAAAAAACGTATATGACCAAAGAAGTTTTGAATGCTTAATACTATACTGCTATTTTACGCAAACATATTTAAATTCAATGCATTTCATAATATTTAACAAGCGTTATTTTAGCAGCAGGTATATTTTGTATGCAATCAATGAAAATTGACAACGTGATGTCACATTCACTAACAAGAATAAACACTTGCTTATTGTACCATGAATGGCTGATGTGAGTCAGCTGGCATGACGTCATGCGTACAAAGCGGCACATAAAACAAGAAAAATCTAATTGGCCATTGATTTTTATCCAAATCGTGTGAAATGCAACTTTGCATTATTCAAAATGTATAAACGCAAACTTTAACTGAACATTTAGAAATTCAAGAACACGTTCTTAGAAAATTTAACTGTAGAACAGTTTTCCGCTCCGTCAATGCGACGCCATCTTGTGCAGTTGGTCTTGCGATTTGACTGAAAAGATACATATAAAAGACCAATCTTACCTTTGATGCAGTTGCGCTGCACGTACAACGCTTGCACCTGGGGATCAGACAAGAACTTGCGGATAGTCTCCTGATTAACAGGATCGTCCAATGCATTATTCAACGAATCCGGCACAACATCCTCATCCGGCAGCAGAATGGTCACCGCCTTGCGAAGATAATTTGCGAATGCGTCGTAATTGGCAATGGACAAGTTTACAGCCGGATCCACCGAAGTGTCGGTGTTATCCAGCGAATCGCCCATCTTTTGCAACTATATTTTGCACTAAATTGATTATATATTTGTCTTTAAATTGCTTTTTCCACACAACTTCTAAACGAATACGCCCTGTGAAAAATTACGTCTGCACTTTTGGGAAAGTGCAACACCAGCGCTGCCACACGGGTGAAAAGCGCAACAAAAAGCTCTGCCTTGCCAGCTTTCATGAGCAAACCAAAATACAACACTGCGTCTAGCTTTGCCACTTAGGCGAGCTCGCTTCCCGCCAAAATATTTAGCATGGCATCAGATGGTCCGCCAACGATATGGTAACGCAGTATGTCTCAGCTGTTGGACTGCGGACATTTGCATTTTGATTTGTTATTCAATACGTGCATATGTTAATACCGCTTTAATGTGTCAATTTATCAATTAAAATAAACAAAATGCAAGCATTGCGCTACAGACGTCTGTTAAGGGGACTGGAATACAACTGGTGTCGCCGCCTGTTGACACAAAGCTGCATCGGCACTGAGGTAAATTCCACATAAAAACATTTTCACCCAAATAAAACAAATGTTTTTCACTTTGTTATGTTAGCAACTTGAGCTGACCAACGATGTAAAACAGCGCATTGAGTCACACTGGCGCAAGCAGCTGTGCCAGGGTCAGTTCGACCCTCAACAAACGGCCGACAAATTCTATGTGCTCTCCATGTTTCCCTATCCGTCGGGCAATCTGCACATGGGTCATGTGCGTGTCTACACCATCAGCGATGCTGTGGCCCGCTTCCAGCGCATGTGTGGCAAGAATGTATTTCAACCCATAGGCTGGGACTCGTTTGGGCTGCCAGCCGAGAATGCTGCCAATCAGCGTGGCGTTGAACCCGCCGCATGGACGCAACAAAACATAGCACAAATGAAGCAGCAGCTGGAACGCTTGGGCTGCTCCTTTGACTGGACACACGAGCTGTCAACGAGCAGCCCCGAGTACTACAAGTGGACACAGAGTTTGTTCCTGCTGCTGCACAAACACGGACTCGCCTACCAGAACGAAGCGCTCGTCAATTGGGATCCCGTGGACAAAACTGTGCTGGCCGACGAGCAGGTAGACGCCAATGGCCGTTCGTGGCGGTCGGGCGCCAAGGTGGAGAAGAAGCTGCTCAAGCAGTGGTTCATACGCACCACAGCGTATGCGAAGCAACTGCTCGATGGTCTCGAGGATCCCACGTTGCGCGATTGGCGCGACATCATCAATCTGCAGAGACATTGGATTGGCGAGTGCGATGGCTACGCCTTCAGTCTGCTCACCTCGGCCTCGAATCTGCTGCGTGTCTGGACACCCAATCCCGAGCATCTGCAGGATCCACACGCATTTCTGGTGCTGCGCAACAAACACTTTCTATCGCGACTGCCAGACGCTGGTCAGCTGAGCGTGGAGAATCCCTTTGCACGCAGCACGTTGCCCGTGGTGTTCAGCGATGATGCCGTCTTTCCGGCGGATTGTGATGTCTACTTGGCGGCGCCCAGTTTTCGTGCCGAGGATCGCGAACTGTGGGAGCAACTGGGCCTGGCATTCACCTCAAGCCATGAAGTTAATCCCGGCAACTGGGAGCAGATGCGCAAAGAGGTCCTCACAGCGGCCACTCGCCTCAACATTGGCGGCTATCGTGTGTCCTCCAAGCTGCAGGACTGGCTCATCTCGCGCCAACGCTACTGGGGCACCCCGATACCCATTGTCCACTGCCCCAAATGCGGCGCTGTGCCCGTGCCAGAGCAGCAGCTGCCCGTAACGCTACCACCACGCAATGCTGGCAAGGATGCGCTGCGCTGCGAGTGCCCCAAGTGCGGCGAGTCGCAGGCGCGTCGCGAAACCGACACCATGGACACCTTCGTCGACAGCTCGTGGTACTATTTGCGCTATCTGAATCCACAGCACACGCAGGGCATCGTGGACACCTCGCTGGCGAATGCCTGCATGCCGGTGGATCTCTACATTGGCGGCAAGGAGCATGCTGTGCTGCATCTGTACTATGCCCGCTTCATGAATCACTTTCTGCATAGCTGTGGACTGTCGCCCACCTCGGAGCCCTTCTCCCGCCTGCTGGTGCAGGGTATGGTCATGGGACGCTCGTTTCGGGTGAAGGGTAGCGGCCGTTATGTGCGTGAGTCGGAGGTGCAGGTAGTGAATGCCAAGAAGAACCAGGCGCAGCTCAAGGAAACGCAGGAGCCGGTCATCATGGGCTGGGAGAAGATGTCCAAGTCGAAGCTGAACGGCGTCGAGCCCGACGACATGTTCAACGAGTACGGCACGGACACAACGCGTCTCATCATCCTGGCCGATGTGGCGCCCACCTCGCACAGAAATTGGTCCAGTGCCAGTAAGTAGAAGCAGCTTTTAAATTTTGTTATTTATGGAAATGTATATTTAAGTTACGTATTTGACTTAAATAGAAAGAAAGCTTTAGTTTAGGTTGAACTTGTGAATTTAAATTAATTTGAAAGAGCTATAGCAACAGATATGATATTTATCTTTTAAAGCAGCAGCTATAATATTAGACTCTTATAAATATTAGTTCAAAATATCAACTTAATATTGATATTATCCCACTTTTTGGGAACAAATTTCGTAATGACAGTAATTAGAAAGGCGCTAATCGATATGTTTTTTAGGTATAATTAATAGGTTAAACAGAAAAGTGATATATTATTATTAGTATTTTATTTAATTTCATTAAGTGAAGATTTTAATACTTTAATTATAGATGGTGCCTTTTAAATGTAGCGTTAATTTGTTGATTAAATTTAAAGTTTAATCAGAAACTTGATTATTACTTGGGAGAACTTTTTTTAATTTCTTAAGTCAACATTTTTCGACGTTAATTATTGGTAGCACCTTTCAATCGTAGTGCTATCTTGTAGATTAAAATTAATATACAATTACAATTAATTTAGAATCATTTCATTCATCTTTCAATGGCTATAGTTTATTGTCGTGAAACATTATTCTAAGCTTACTCTCTCAACTTCATTAGCATAATTTAATTGTTGTGTCTAGTATTTTGAACCGATATTGTGGCACTTAGTTTAAAGGTGTTGGAACTCTTGTTGCAAGAAGGTCAGCGTAGATTAGTCGCAGAAGATTTAGAGATTCAGCAAATGATCTTCGTTGTCTTCATTAATACCTCTGTCGCTCTCTTTAGCCTTCCCGGGCATACTCAACTGGCAGAAGCGTTTGTGGCTGACGCTTGAGGACTTCCAGGCGGCACGCGAAGAACTCGCCACGGACAGCGTGGATACGGGCAGCGATGAGTTTCTGCTGGAGGACGCGAAACTGTTTGATGCACGCAACTTTTACATCAAGGGCGCCACCTTCAACTATCGCCATGCGCATCAGCTGAGCGTTGCCATCTCCAAGATGCAGGGATTAACCAACTCGCTGAGGGTAAATCATGCTCATGTGTTGCTCTAACTCTCGGTTTAATCCACTTCCTTCACTTGCAGCGCACGCCGAAGCACATTCAGCGTCATGGCAAACAGTTTGAACGCGCTTTCGCGGCACAAATCATTATGTTGGCTCCCATGGCGCCGCATTTTGCCTCCGAGCTGTGGTCGCGTTTTGTGGCAGTGCCTGGTCGACTGAATGCCGCCAGCGAGGAGCTGCAGTGGTCCAAGGATGTGCTCGAGCAGCGCTGGCCCGACGTGGATGCTGCCTACCAACTGGATCTGTCCATCAAGATCAACGGCTTCGAGAACTGCGTCATCAAGGTGGCGCGTCAGCAGCTGGACAAGGTTAATCACAGCGATGCACTCGATGTGGCCTTCAACACGCACTCGGTGACTTCGTACCTCATTGACAAGAAGATCCGGACGACACACTATGTGCTGTATCCAGGTATCGAAGCGATTCTCAACATCTACCTGGACAAGCTGAAGAAGCCGCAGAAGCCGGCGACAAACAACGATGCGGATAAACTGCAGGCGGAGTAAACTAAGGGAAGAATGGGAGTACTTAAAGTAAAGCGTGAGGAGCAGAGGAGAGAATAATCTGAAGTAACATATAGGGGAAAAGAAAGCGCCAAGAAACTGGAAGACATTATCTTGAAGTGATAGAAAATGGGAGAAGTTCAGAAGTTAATAGGCTTCAGCAGGAAAAACAAAGTCCAAATAAGTTCTAAGCAAAAGTGTGGACTTAGAAAAGCATTGCGAAATATTATTAATGAAGGGTTTTTTAAATGTCTAGAGGAAGCAGCTTCAACCAGGAGAAAGAGATGTAAAATCATGAAATGGATGAGATAAAAGAGGTGTAGAGACGGAATACAATCATCCTCCTACTTCAGGGGATCAAATAAAGTAAAGTGAAAGGATGCATTTAGGCTAAAAGGATGCTCTGCAGTCTACAAGAAAGAGAGCAGAAGATCTGTTAGATTTTAGAGCAGCGCCAAACTGTTTGGAATGTATGTTTATTTGTTGTTTAAGTTTAATGTTAAATATATATAAAAATTGGACTACTCGATGCTGGTTGTTGCTTTACAAGATGTCGTGTCAAAGCACGAGCTTAAATGCCTATGGATCCACTAAAAGCGCAACTAACTTCGCCTCCAGCTCCTCCTTCAGCTCACTTCATCAGCTCGGCCATCAGGTTGCGCAAATAGACGTCCAGCTGGGCGTAGTCGAGCAGCGTGTTGCGCACAATATCCACCAACATGCTTGGCCACAGCGTCTCCAGCTTGTGCAACTTCTCCACTGCATTGCAGGTGTTCTCCAGCAGCAGCGCAAAGTGCTGCCTGCCCCGATCCCGAGCACTGGGCGCCATGGCTGTGACGCCACCACCATTAGACATAGCATTCGTCTCCAAGGCGCTGCTGCTGCTGCTGGTTGTGTTCTGGGCCTTCTTCCACTGCAGCGCCTCCTTGCCGACGACTAGACGCAGCGATTTGTTCTCGGCACGCTGCAACCAATCCTTGGGCGACAGCTTGCTGGCCGTGCACGTCTCATCCAGCCGCAGACGCGCCAACAGCGGCTGCAACATGCCATCGGGCATGGACCACAGGACCAGATTGGACAACCCGGCGTACATGGCATTCGCCGCCTCGACCTCGGCCTCGACGATCTCCTGGCCATTGAGCTGCTTGAGGCCCCAGTGCGACAGGCGGTAGATGGCATAAGCACGCCAAGCCGGTTTGCTCGTTATCGCATTGCCCTCGGCGTCGATGAGTAGCGAACTCAAACCCTGCAGCTCGGCGAGCGCATTCAGCTGCCCCAAGGTGCTGATGTTGGTCTCGCGAAACACAAAATGCTCGGCATGGGGGAAACGCACCTTGATCCTGCCCAGCATGCAGACGATGCTGTTGAAGTTGATGTAGCTGAAGTTCAGCGTATGCACATCGTTGGCCTTGGCGGGATTCCACTGTTTGTCAATGAAACGCAGCGCGCCCTGGCCGTAAATGTTCAGATACCTGCCGCAGATCTCGATCAGATAGTCGCCGCCCTGTTCGCGCTCTCGCTCCGCTGCGCTGGGCTTTGTCACCGTGATGGCGGCGGTGGGCGGCGAAGCTTGTTGCGAGGCTTGCTGTCCGCCCGTCTGTCCGTTGCTGCACTTGCTCTGCGGCGCCACCAGCGACAACACATTGGCTGTCGCCTGATTGCCACTGTTGTTGTTGTTGCTTCTGCCGCGTCCCGCGCTGTTGGAGCTGCTGCTGTTGCTGCCACCGCCGCCGCCACCGCCGCCGCCGCTGCTGCTGCTGATGGTCTGCGCACGCACCAAGCTGCCAGCCATGTAGCGCTTACAACTGGCGGCGCCGCCTCCTCGATTCACCTGCAGACCCAGCTGCGTGATGGGCGGCGTCTGACGCACTCGCTGCTTGCTGCTGCTGCTCGTGGGCCGCGTCGCAGCTGGCGGCAGCGGCAGCGTCACAGTGCTGGGCGGCGGCGTGGGCGTGGCTGGCGCTGGCGGCGTCAAGGTGAGCGCAGGCGGCGAGGGCGGCTCGGCAGGCACAGGAGTCGCAGTCGACGTCGCCGTCGTGCCCAACTTATTGCAGTTCTCGTCGAGCCGGCGCTTGCCCAGCTCCTCGTGCTCGTTATCGCTGCTGTAGCAGCTGGAGCAGGAGTCCACGTTGGGCCCCAGGCTGGAGGCCTCCGAACTGGCGTCCTCCTCGCCCTCCGGCTTCTTCACAATGGGCGGCAGCCTGAACAGCGCCTGCAGCTCAGCGAGCTCATCGCGTGGCTGCGACTGCTCAACCTTGGGCTCCACTTTCGTCTCCAGCTGCTGCTGCTCCTCCTCCTCCTCGAGCAGCGCCGCCTCGCTGGACTCGTTGATCTTGGCCAGCTCGCTGGTCAGCTTGCCCTTAGGCCGCCCGAGCGTCTGCTGGGAGCGCAACAGCTCCCAGTTGGTGCGTGCATTCGAGATGACCTCCTCACGCCTGCTGCTGTGATACGCCGCCGAGCTGCCGTGCGTGGCTAGCGCCTGCTCTTTGTGCTGGCGCCAGGCGAGCGCCGCACGCCGCACCTGCTCCGTGATGGGCATCTGGCTGAGCGACTGCAGCAGCGGCAAATGCGAGACCAGAAACGAGACGCAGTCGCCGGCCAGCGAGACCGGATTGTTCTCGATGGTCACCTCAAGCAGGCGTGCGGCACGCGCAATGCTCGCCATGTCGTCGACCTTGTGCAGCTCGTTGTGGCACAGCCAGAGCCGCTCGAGCGCCACCAGGTGCTGGAAGCCATTGATGCGCCGCAGCTTGTTGCGCTTCAGATTGAGTTCGCGCAGCAGTCGCAGCCCGTGGAAGTCCTGCTGATTGATCTGACGTATTTGATTGCCGGCCAGGTTGAGGGACTTCAGCTGCTGCAGGCAGTTGATGCGATTGCCCAGGCTGGTCAGCTTGTTGCCGTGCAGATCGAGCACACGCAGCGTGGTGCTCAGCGAGGCCAGCCCGGCGATGTCCTGGATGCGATTCTTGCCCAGCAGCAGCACCGACAACGCCGGCAGCCCGTCCAGGTTGGCGATGCGTTCGATCTGATTGTCGTAGAGATCGAGGAACACCAGCTGGTGGAAGATGATGCCGTAGCAGGCGCTCAAGCTCAGCTGCTTGTTCTTGATGCTCAGCTGCTCCAGCTGCAGCCCATTGTGGCTCGTGGCTGTTGAGCTGGGCTCCTCCTCCTCGCCAGCTGGACTGAGGCCGCCGCACAGCGACAGATTGCTTTCGTCGCAGCTCTGCAGCTGCTGTGCTGCTCCCTGGGCCGCCGCCTTCAGCAGCTGGCGACGCTGCAGGAGCTGCTGTTGATGCTTCATCGCCTGCAGACTGCTCGAGACGAAGCTCTTGGATTTCTCGAGGCCGAAGCGCAGTCGCAGCGCCGGCGGCGGCGTCAGCTGCGCTTGGGCGTAGTTAAAGCCTCGCTTGTGCGCCTGCAGCTTGGAGCGATTGGCGGCGACGCCGCCATTGATGGCCAGCGCTTGTGTCGTCAGCGGGCTTCCGGAGCAGGGGCTGCCGGAGTTGGGGGAGAAGTGCGGTGGCTGCTGCTGCTGCTGCTGAGGGTTGCCTGCGTTGCTCAGGGCTCGCGTGAGTCGCGAGCGGCCGCCACGCAGCGTCGTCTCTGCAAAGGCAAATGCGAGGTTTCATTAGAGCAGCCTCAAAACAAACGGCCACAAACAACGACCTACAAAGTAGGCAAAGTGGAAATGTGGGTTGAGTGAAGCAACCATATGTTAGCTGTGCTTTCTAGGAGCTTAACTTTCCCCTTTTTCAATGTTAACGTGAGTTCAGTGGCCGCTAAGCTAAATTACTTCTTTAACAACGAATTACATTTATTAAAAATGTAGTTTAAGTGAAGCAACCATAGGTTTGCAGTGCTTTCTACTAGTTTTCTTAAATTTCCTTTTTCGAAAATTAGACTAAGTAAAAATTAAGATAAAGTGAAGGAAAGCGTTGCTTTCTCAGAGTTTAAGATTTAATTTTCTAAATGTGAGCATTAGATGTGAGTGGCCGCTAAGCGAAGCTACTTCTCTACATCTTATTACAACGTGAAAATAAAGATTGAGTGAAGCAACATATGTTTTTGTGCTTTCTACGAGATTTAATAAATTTCCTTTTATTATTTAATCCAAGGTTGTTTCAAAATAAAGTGGGTTGCTAACCGCAAATACCTTAAGTATAGCAAAATAATGTAAAGTGAGGTGCAGCTTTTTATGATATGTCTACAATGAGATTGATCTCTTATGAGTTCATGGCGTTTTCTATAATTTTTAATTTTGATTTACAATTTTTTTTTCTTACTGAACGCATGTGGCTTACTGTGGTTTTTGTACATGCTCGTTAAAGTGAACTTAAAGAACAATTATGCCATTAATTGAAATTTGCTACGAATCGAATGTGGAACTTATGTTAAGTGCAATTGAAAAGCCTTCTTGCTTATAATGTGCTCATAAGTGAGGACGCTGAAAAGCGGCTGGTGTCGCGTTGTTTCCTTACTAAATTCAGTGCACTTAAATGAAATGAGTGTTAAGCAGATTGGCCGCTAAGTGAGATGTAGCACTTACTTTCACGCGGTGTCGCTTGAGGCGCTGGCGGTGGCGGCGGAGGCGGTGGCGGTGGCAGCTCCTTGGGTATGTGGAAGGTGTTGATCAGATTGTGCTGCAGCGACAGCAGACGCAGATTCGGCTCCTGCTCAAAGATGGGAATGGCGGTGAGGCCGCGACGATCGTAGTTGATGCGATCGGGCAGCTCCTCGCGTTCCTTGAGCAGTCGCTGAATGCGGCAGATGCCGTTCGGCTGCGGCGTCACAATGGCGCCGCTTACCAGCGTCCCGCCCGTGCTGCCCACCAGCGTTGTGGGCGTGGTAGCTGCAGTCACTGCACCACCAGCTGCTGCTACTGCTGCTGTTGTGGCTGCTGTGGCCGCTGTGGCGGGGCGACAGCTGTTGGAGGCCGCCGAGGAGGAGGTGGATTTGGAGCGTTGTCGCGAGACGGCGCCGCGTTGCAGCCGCTGCTGGTTGCGCATCTGGGCGGCGGCCGCATAGCTGCGCTTCAGCTGCCCATGCCCCACCAGCAGCTCGGGCTGTGCCGCAGTCGCTGCTGCTGCGGCTGTTGCGCCGCCAGCTGCCACACGCTTCTGCATGACATTGTGGCTGAGGGTGCTGTGGGAGCGTCCAATAGGACGGCGACGTTGCAGTCGTTGGTTAAAACTAGGAACGAATGGTTCGATTTTCAGCAAAGACGTTTGAGGTAAATAGTTCTGTTGTTGTTGCGGTTGTTGTTGTGGTTGTTGATGTGGTTGTTGTTGTGGCTGTGGTTGCGTTGCCTCGGGCGGCTCATCGTTCAGCATGGATCTGCCGCGACATTTGGCCATCGACATCAGCGTGCGTCGCCTGGCAATTGTCGCTGCTGCTGCTGCTGCTGCTCCTGCTGCCGTCGTGGTTGCCGTCGTCCTGCTGCCTGATCCTGCCGCCTGGCCCGTTGCCGTGCGTGTGGCATCCACTTTTGTGTTTCATAATCGTTGTTGGGCGGCAGCAGCAGCAGTGTTCACGACAACAGACTCCGACTGCAACATGGTTAACACACACACACACACACACACACTGCTTTTAGCTGCCTCAGCGTTGCATAATAAGGATGTTTTTTTTTGCTATTTCGTTCTCTTTGCGTTCTCTCTCACTCGCTCTGTCTCTGTCGCTCTTGATGTTATCTAATTTTTTGTATTTTGATTTCAATTTCAATTCGATTCAGTTTGATTCGCTGGCTGGCCTGCTCCACTTGAGGTCCTGCGCTGCTCTATGCAGCTCCTGTCTGTTGTCTCTCCTTTGCAGTCTTTTAGTTTTCCATATTTTCTCGTTATTTCTTTCTATCTATCCGTTGTGTGTTTTTTTTTCTTTTTTTGTGGTGTGTGGTGCTCTGAATGTTGTCGGTCCCAGGCATGTTTTATTAGTTTGTTTATTCGGGTTATACATATTGGGCGCTATTGCCGCCGTTGCCATAGATGGTGCACGTTGTGGCTCTCTCGCTTGCACGCGGCTATCGCTACCTGGCCTATTGCTTCGTGATTTCAGCTATTAGTTTGTTTATTTAAAGCGCTTTGCTTTTGGGGCGGCAGACGGACTGTCAAATCGACTTCTCGACTTTCCGACTTTGCGACTTCCCGACTGACTGTCGAAACAGTCGCTGCGACTGCACGACAATCGAGCTTAACTGACAATTCGCCATTTCACTTGGCTTCTAAGCATACCAAAACATTCCTGACTGAAGCTTGCATTATCATTATGCGCTACGAGGAATTTGGCCGAGCCTATGCGACAATAAACCTCAACGAAATGTAGCTGCAAGTCGCATTTTGCTATTAATAAACCCAAATCTCTCTTAGCGGCCTCTACTGTGGAGAAAAAAGAAATGCTTAGCGAAAAAGGATTAAAGAAGAAACTCAAATTTCCTGCATCCATCTAATTTGTTGGGTCGAGTGGCCCTTAAGCGAGAATTATACGCTGCTAAGTGAAAGTTACCAAAATGCAATTCATTTAGCTTTTAAAGCATTTCAGCGTCATGTAAAATCACTTAAAAATCAACTAAAATTAAAAAAACGACTTTCCGTATAATGGCTATTCAAAAACACTTCAAGACGCAACGATTTGCCTTTAAACATTTCAAATCCCTTGTGAAAGTAACGCTTACGATAACGATAACCAGCGCTGCGCCATCTTTAATTGAGCGACCTCCGCGTTCACCTTGGCCGTGCAACTCGCAGCAAAGTCGTTTGCATTAAAAACATATTTCGCGGTTTATGCATTGCTACTGTTTTTGTTTTTGTTTTCGCTGCTGAACGAAAACAGTTTAATAGCGTCTTTTCCCCGCTCCTAAGCACTTGCCACCCACTTTTGCCAGACAATCAAGAGGACGAGCGAAAGAGGGAGACGGAGAGAGAGAGAGGGGCTTTGAGTGAAAGACACGCACATAATTGGCTGCCATCATAATGGATTCACGTGCCATGCCAGTCGACTGTCTGGCAACTCCAGCTGATTCTTGTTGTTGTCGTGTGGTTACTGCAAGCATGTATGTATGCAAAAGTTAAACGGCAGTGCAAGCGAGAGCGGCATATGCATTCGTCAAGTTTTTGGCCCCAAACAATTAGCACGCACGACAAGCGTAGTCAAGTCTACGCCTCAGGCCAGACAAAAGGGCTGGTGACATTCACAGCGAGCGAGGGGCAGAGGTTGAACAAAGCTTCGGAAAATGCGTTGGTGTTAGTTGCCTGTGGGAGGCTGATGGCAAATCAAAGACACTGGCAACAATTCGAATTTAATTGTTGTCATAAAAAAATGGGAATCAAGCTGCTGCTGCTACTTCTCTGGCCTCTTCTTCTACTTTTGCTTTTGCTTCTGCTTCTACTTCATGTGCGTGCGTTGGCATTTTATGTGTGCTCATATTGTGAGTGGCTGGCAATGGAAGTAGCACAACAGCAGCAACAACAACAACAGCAATTTGAAGAAGGAGAAAAAGGAAAGCAACAGGAGCTGCCTTGATGTCTGGACTGTTAATTGCAGTTGCTCCGCCGGGGTTCAATAACTCGACTCTTGATTGGCAACCAGAGTCCTGAATTGCAGGAGTGGGCGAGGGACGGACAGGTTTAAGGCCGATCACAGTAATTGTTATTGTTCCAACGTTCAACGTTCAATGAACTGCTTCACAACGCCTTCAACAAGTGCAAGAAGAAAATAAAAGAAAAACAGCTCAAGGATTTCATAACATGCAGGCTTAATTTTATTTGTGCAACTTTTTCTTTTGTCCGAAACTTCATTATGCAATAAGGAACACATGCTATATGCGCTGTTTTTGGAAATTCACAAGGTATAAAATAATAATAAAAAACTATTATAACTTATACACTTTAATCACCACTCAGAAATTTACATCAATTCCGTTTTCACTCTTATTCGCAGCTCTGCGTGTTGAGCTTCTTTGTTGATCGCAGTGAGAGAGCTGAATGCTGTACAAATAGCTCGTCTCATTTATGATGCACAACTTCATATGGTTGTGTGTGTATGTCGCTACCTCGCTTTGGACTGATTACGCATCAGCTCTGACAGTGTAAGTAATTGAAATAGCTTTCTCTCCCTCGCACTAATTCAAAGCTCAACTAATACATGCTACGCATATCACCTCCATTTTCGCACTTAAAAATAATGCACTTCAAATTCGCTCTTTAAAATGTACTATGAAATTGACTATACTAGAGTATTTTAGTTGAATGCAGAACATTTCTGCTTAACTACAGTGCACATTAAAGTCTCTTTTATTGGCTGTCACATTTTATAAGAGAAGCGCGAGTCAAAGTTTTCAAGCCACTTACTCACTTTAGTTCGCCTGGCGAACAACAATATTTGCTATTTCTTGTAGCAAGCGAGAGTTATGGCAACAATTTCAAGTTTAAAGTTGTGCACACAAAAAGTTGCATAAAGTTTTCAATTGTTGTCCGGTTTGCATGCAGCGTTTATTTTGCGCCATTGTCATTGATAGGCTCGACTCAACTCGACTCGGTTCGGCCTTTTGGTCCCCGCCGAGGTTAACCAACACTGTTGTTATGGTCCTTGTTGTTGTTGTTGCTTTCGTTGTTGACATCCTTTTGGGCCATTAATTTTGCAGTCTTTGCACTGTTGAAAAGCTCGACCAACCGTTAGCTTGCTGAATTGTTGTCGCTGTTGTTCTAGATAAAAAAAGCTGCAGTTCGGCTCAAGCTTCTTACGTTCCCTCGCTCCCACTCGCTCTCTTCAGTGGCTGACCGTGCTCTTTGTCAGCGTCTGTCAACCTTGGCGACATTTTCACTTTCGCTGCTCGTTGTTGTCTTTGCGCGCGCTCATTATCTCGGCTGTTGTTGTTCCGTATTTTTAATAATTATAACGCGCTGCTGCAATTGTCCCTGACCACACACATACGCTGCAATACACGCAAACGACGGGTTGATAAATTACGCGCGCAGAAAATTGCCAGCAATCAAACACACGGAAGAAAGCAGAAGTGTGTATGTGTGCGCCATCATTAGCTCTTTTGGCGCTCCAGCGACGCAACGCCTGGACGATGAGCAATTTAATCAGTCTGGCAGCGTGCTGTAAAAGCTGATAATACCTTTATGAATAATTCATAGCAAATGGCAACACTGGCACACTGACACACGTACACGTGCTTTGTAGCTGCCTACCTACACGTTGTATTTGTGTGCTGCTCTCATGCTCATTCATAATTAATCAGTAGCTACAGCCACCGCAGGAAGAACACGACGACAACACTTGATGTTTTCAATTTTGCTCCATTACAAAGGATCTGCGTATGAAGCCATTTTAATTAGATGTGGTAACTTGTTGCGTCTGCCTCATCAAAACAGCTCAATCTCAGGCGCAATCGCGTGTCAAATTCATCACCACAAAAATCGCAAAATGCGACGCCTGCGGTTGGTGGCGGTGAGAGACAGAGAGAAGGAAAACGGCAGCTATATCAATATTTCAAAAGCAATTGCGGTTAATTGACCACAGTGAATTAAACTCCCAGCAACCAAGGAAAAAACCGCTAACAACTCGACTTGACATCTATATACTTAAGTATATTTTTTGGTATATTTCGTTGTTTTCGTTCTTGACAAGAAACCGGCAGCTGCACATCAAATCAAATATGTATGAATTTGAGGTAAGCACATTCATTTAAAACACACACAAACACACACATACACACACACACACGTGCATTAATACTACAAGTCAGCTTTTGGCAGTTCGATCGGTAAATCGCAAAAGCTTAGCTCTTGGCTTCCGTCGACTAGTCATCTCGCTCGCACTCCGTTGCAGCTGCTTGGCTGTCACATTCGCCGCCACTTCCAGTTCCAGTTCGAGATCCAGATCCAGGTTCAGATCAAGTTCGAGTTCTTCGTTGAGTATTTGTGCCTTGTCGATGCTGCCCTTGAATATCAAGGGATATGGCCACTCATGACAGATTGTGGGTCCGCTGTAATCGCGCAGTGTATCGATTAATCGATCCAGACGCTCCACTTCCGCATAGTCATCGTTGATCGAACGCACCTCGTCAAGCAGCACGGCCACATTCGATTCGAGCACCTGTTTTGATTTATTTGTGTTTGGTGTGAATTTCAAATTAGATTAGCTGCAAAAATGGCTTATTTTGCCCGACTCGCTAAGCGCCCAGGTGTCAAATGTCTGCGTCAGCGTTACGTCCGGGTCTCAGCCTTGTTAACTGTCTATCACTGTGTGGTCGGTCTTCTACAATGTTGCAAATGTGCAGTCGTCGTTGATAAAATCTCCGATTTCAGTCGCAACAAAAATTTGTGAAAATGTTAAATATCTTTTTTCCCCTGCAATTAGCAGCCAATTAGCAAATGCTGTGAACCACACAAGCTAAGCTCATGTCCCAGTGCATGTTTACCGATTTGAGACAAACCCCCACCCGACCTCAAACTACAGTGGGGCAAACTCGGTGTCTCAACTCAACTCTTTTCAATTGTTGGCATTTTAATCAAAGCAAACACCTGTGTTGCACTCAACTTGCTCCATATTGTTGTAGAATGTCGCCCCCAATAGCACGCTATAATTGCATTAACTTGTTCGAAATCTGTGTCGCTACTGTTAACAGTCATGCAAAGACTGAAAAATGTCGTACATAATAATCGCAGTAAGAGACTGTAGAGATGAGTGTGGGGGGTTGGTTAAAGGCGGGATACTGCAACCAATGAGAATGCATTTATCGCACTCCGACGATAACAGCAGGCAGGCAGAGCTGATAAATCTGAATGCAGGCACAATAAACGATAACAGAGAGCGAAAAAAAACAACTGAGCTGATAGTGCGGCCAACAGATATGCTACACAATGTCAAAGCTGTGGTGCAACATAAGTAATTAATCAAGTGATGTTAAAGCCTTTTAATAATATTGGGTTAATTGACATTTTTGATATAGAAATTCAATTTAGTTTTGAGCTGAATGTTAAATTATATTTTGCCTTTTTTGGGGGTTAAAACATTTTGCATGAGACTTGAATCAATATTCAAGAAGTTCCCAAGTTATTTAAATGATTCATTAAATTAAACTAGTCCAAAGTTTTACATGGAATGTACATTTTAAGTAAAACTGTCAAGGAAATAATTCGGAATAATTATAGGGGGCTTCTATTAAGCATAATAGTTTGTATTCTATAGATTATTTATACAAAATTTAATGGAAACTTTAATCAACATGAAGACAGTTGATGGAAAAACACCAAGTATCTGAAAGAAATGTTTCTACAATAACTTTATCTAGGCCGTCAGCTAATTAATTCACTTTCTTATTCAAATTTTGATTAATGAGGAAGTCGTCTGGGCATTCCTGCTAATCAAAGAATAAGCCCACATACTCGACATACTGCCTGAGGTATGTCCCGGCTTTATCTCCCCATAGATGCAGGGTATAATGAACGCCTGTGAGCTGATAAGGCGATGAAGTATTTACAATAACAAACAAAAACAAATAAAAGAGCTGAAGAGTTGTATTGTCAAATTGCTGTCTACCGGCTTGTCATATCAGCTGTCGAGAGCTTTCAACAACAAATGCTGTTATTCAATGCTGTCGCTCTTACTATTCCCTACACTGTCGCACACAGGTACGGCCCCTGTTTGTTTCTCGCTCTCACTCTCTCTCTCTATTTTTTGCCTTCATGAATTATGCACTCGACATGCGACACGAATTACAATTTGATGTCAAATGACTTTTGTGTGCTGCCTTTTTTTCTACTGCTGTAAGCTTTTTCGATATGCGAGCATATATGTATGTGTTTTTTTGTGTTCAATTACCAAAAATTCAATGTGTAAATTAATAACACATTTTAGCACTTGACGTACACGACCGCGCAAGCTTTCGACGTTGCGCAGCAGCTGGCGACGTTGTTGCACCGCGTTGCTGCCGTTAATTGTTGTTGTCGTCATCGCTGCTGTTTTTGTTGTTGTTGTTGTCATTATGATGCCCTTTCGATTTTACTTGCTTTTTTTGTGGGCTGGTGCAACGTTGATGACATCCACTGTGCCACCAGTTGTCCAATTTGTTTAGCTTTTCGCCGTTTTTACATAGCGTTCATTTTATTATGTTTTTTTTTTAAATATTTTTTTTCGTGTTCGAAAAGTGTAAACTTTTCTCTTGGCTTTTTGCGTTGTTTTCGTTGTTCGTTGCGGCGTTTATTGTTTTTTTTTCTATTATTTGTTCTCTCTCTCGCTTGTTGAGTGAATACCGCGGCCGCTCGGACGCAGCGCTCAACGTTGACTGGCCGGCGGTTTCAGGGCCCGGCGGAGACTATGCGAGTAGAGTGGATCGAGTGTAGTAGGTTCCATGCCTGTCGGTGGCACTTAGCGCACTTTTTGTTTACGTGCGTCAATCAGCGACTACTACACGCGTGCCGAGCGAGAACGGCAGAGAGAACGAGAATCAAAGAGAGTGGAAGTGAAAGAGAGCACATGCAACGGACAAAGCTAATTTAACAGGTGCAGCCACAAAGTATGCAATAATTTAAAGTTAACCACTGCGGCCAACACGCAACAAGAACGACTTTGACCATGAGCTCAGCAAAGTGCAATTTAAAAATGCAAAACCTCTAACATTAACACGCTACAATATTGTATAGTGTTGTTATTTTTACTACATTTAACTAATGTCACCTCAATTAACAACAGTCAAATGGAAAGTTTTGCATATGCCGCCTGAAAGCATGCAACGTTTATTCGTATTCATGTGCAGCCCGAAAGTATGCAATGGTTTTGTAACAAGCTGCTTTCTATGCCATTCTAGCCATGGCTGGCTGGCATTGTTTGCGCCAAAAAGAGGCAAAATAGTAGCAGCAGCGCCATCTGCTTGGCATTAAAATTTTAATTTTGTGCACCATTTGGCGCTGCCATCTTTGGCTTTCGCCAATCCCAGCCAAAAGCCCTTGGCTTGAGCGATTATGTTGATGCTGATGCTGATGTTGATGTTGATGTCGATGGCCCATTGGCCTGGTAGCAGGAGCGCAAGAGCGTGCAACTGGAACTGGACTTACCTGCAGTTGCCAACGCCGTCGCTGCCTTTGTCGATAATACGCTCAATTCAATTTGCATATTCAGTTGTCCAATGAAGCGTACACACCACACGAGATCTCAGCCCTGTGCGCTGAGCGCTCCAAATGGTTTCTTTTTTTTTTTGTTTTGCCTGCTATCCCCGGCCAGCCTTGTTGGAGCAGTAAGCCGAAATGTGCCGCTGACAGCAGTGGCAGCAGCAAAAGAGCCTTGGCAACTGCTCTTCACCTGCCGTTAGTCCATTACGTTAGCAATTTAACTTGCGCCACGTAAACATGATTATCATCTTAAGTGCAACGTGTGGGTGGCATGCCACATACACACACACAGACTCTGAGCTGCTCTAGCTGTGCGTGCAATTGAAGTCAACCCCGGGCCCAACTTGATGTGCTCGCCACCGCCACCGCCACCGTTCCGGGCAGATGGGAGCATGAGTTTGGCTTAAGCTGCAGCTATTAACGCAAGCTCTCGGGTTGGGCTTGAATTGGGTTTGCTTGGCTTGGCTTGTTTAACAAGTTGCAATCTGCTTAAAAGCGCAATTAATTGAACGCACCTTCCCTCCTTCCACTCTCTCTCTCTCTCTCTCTCTCTCTGTCTCTTTAACTTTTATTATTTCTGGCGAAATTCACACATCGCAATCGCATTTAAGAGACGCTTCGTGTGTTCCGTGTCCGTCTCTAATTGAGCTTGTCAAAATCAGCTGCAGCTTTTTAGATGCTGCTCCTGCAGCAAATCTGCTCTGAGCCGCAAAATATCCGAACAGTTCAAGCAGCTGCACAAGTATTTAATCCCTCCTCCAGCAAAGCCCCGCGGCAATGTCACGTACAGCCCAAAAATGTGTTCTCTGCGACTGCAGCAGGTGGCGTGTCTGGCAGCCGAGTTGAGGAAACAGCAACAGCAGCAGCAACAGCAACTGCCACAACAGAGCTGACATCGTCGCAGCTCAAAAATTACAACAGCAGCTTGATTAATTTCGGAGGCGTTAACATTCTTAAATTTGGGGGCGTGTCGGGGGCTGGATGAAGCAGCACCATTTTAACATCACTGCGTTGCAAACGAGCTGCGCGTCTCAATCGAAGTAGCAGCAAAATTCCCCAACTGCAAAGTGAATAGTCAACTGAAGACTGAAGGGTAGCTCCGAATTGCAATTTCTCTTAATGTGGTGCATAATCTCATTTGATATCTTTACACGCATATGTATTATATGTATTATGGGGGTTTTTATAAAATATCAATTGTATTTTATTTATTAAAATTAGCAGTCAAAACAAAAATCCAAAATAGTGCAGCGAATTATAAAAAAATATATTTTAATAATTTCATAAAAATACATAACTTTCGATTTGTTAATCATTTTGAACGATAATTTAATTTGATTTTTTGTTAAAATTTTAATTGCAAATTTGATATATGTAAAGTATTAAATTGCAAATTGTGGTTTTTCATTTAAATTAAATATATTTATTTCATGAAATGCAAATTATTATAGCTTAAATCTAGTTCCTACTTTTTCTTCAAAATTAAATATTTTATTTTCTACAAGTTCTTTCGGATGGAATACAACAAAATGAGAGTCTCTTTACAATATTTATTTGATATTTTTTGTTAAATAACTAAATTATTAAATGCTTTAAAGAAGCTATAATTATTTTATTGAAATGCAAGTTTAGTTTAGTTTAACATACAACTTGTGCTTATAGCCTATGATTGCTAAAATTGTTATAGTTTACAGGGCATTTGCTCGTCATATTTTTCTCAATAGGCAGAATTTTTTGTTGGCAAACCAAAATGGACAGACTACGATTGCATAAATACAGATGTATTTAAATATGTATATAGCGACACTCACACACACACACACACACACACATATATTCAGTCACCCACACTGAGAGCGAGAGATGAACTCATGCTCAAATAGAGGGCCTCACAAAGTAGCGTTGACAAACCCATTATCAGAAAAACAAACCGGAGATTAACTTGGCAAAATGTCTGCAGACACCATAAAAAATGCCTGTGAGAGAGCAAGATATATGCGAGTCCGAAAGAGAGAAAGAGTGAGAGAGAGAGAGAGGGAGAGAGAATGAGAGTCAGATAGTGAGTGCGATAGCAACAGTTGGAAATCCGCAAGAGCAGGCAGATGCTGAATAAAATATGAACAGTGCAGCAACACACACACACATACTAACAAGCATGGATTACACACACACACACACACACACACACAGACGCATATGGTGTGGCAGGACTGTAAAAGTGACACATGAGCGTAATAACAGCTAAGACCTTGCTAAGCATCAGGCAGTCAACAACAACAACCACTGCCACTTGCGGCGCCGCGGGGCAAAAAGGGGCGAACCGGGAAGCGAACGGGGTAGGCCGGACAACCCTCTTGTTGGCGCAACTTGCCGCTTGCCGCTTGCCGCTGCACTCAACGTGATTACAAATTATAACGTCTGAGCAATCGCCGGCAGTTGAGTGTGTACGGTTGGTGTGTATTGCTGCTGGAGGCGGGCCTCAAAATACCGCCCATAGGAAATATAATTTCACAATTTGAGCAAGGGGTCCGTCTGGCTTCTGGCGTGGCAAACGTAGTCAGATTTTGGTGCACGCATCGCCAGACTACTATTGCCATAAATGCCACGTCGTGGTGGTTGGCCATACACACACACACACACAAACACACGGTGAGAGATACTTGCAACTGGTTGGTTGGCTGCGTTGTCTAACTCACTCCTTGCTAAATTTTTCCTTTTTTTATGAGAGAGCGGGCGACGCCGCTTCCGCTGCAACTTAGATAATTTGGTTAGCTTTTACTCTTTTTGCATTGTTCGTGTTGTTGTTGCCGTTGCCGCTGCTGCTGTTGTTGTAGTCGCAATAACTTAATTATGTATTGGCTGCAAATTACTTCAAATGTTTTTCGCTTCGCACAACGCAAAATGGCGGCGACAGACGACGAGCAGTGCTTTGCTTTATCGTCACAGCCTAAAAGCATGCAATGTTTTTTTGCAAACGCTGCAAAGAGGCTCGCGCTAAAGTAGCCGCCGCTTTTTGTACGGCAAACTGAATTATGAACGGGCTAAAACAAAGTTAACTGCTAAGCATACGTGCTAGTAAATGAATTACAAGCCTTCGTACGTGCCGCGGCTTTTGTCTTTGTTATGGCACACACTTTTTTACTGAACCTCCCAGTTGCAGCTGCGTATGTGAAGCGCACTTAGGAGTTCGGCTAACAAGAGTGTCTTGAAAACCCCAAATTCTGCTTCACTGTCTTTAAAATTGTTAATTATCAGCCAGTTGCAGTTTTATGGCGAAGTATTTTAATAGTTTTTTTCATTCGCTTAAAAGTATGCAATGTTTTTTTCAGCAGCAAACCGAGGTTCATTTGTAAAGTTGTTGACTTTAATTATAATTACTTTGTGCCTTAGTTGAGCACTTCGCAATAGCTTTAATTGAACTCTTCGCTGATCTGGCGCATTGCGTGGCTGCTTATTAACCAATTTACTGCCAAATGATTGAATTCAATAGTTATTACTTTTTTTTACAACACTATTACTGTGGAATAACGTCAGTGCACTCACACAGAGGCTATAACCACTATATATGTGTACCAACATGCACATGTGGTTGTGAGTATAGTTGAAATAGCATTTCTTTATTTATCTTTATGGCCACTAGCGTGAGTCGTTGTGGCACGTGGCAACGCGGAATGTTGTCAAGCTAAGCCAACGCTGAGGCAAAGCAAGCCAAAGCAAGGTCAAGGCAAAGTAACCCATTGCTCACCCACACACAAATAGAGAAATATATAGAGACACCCACAGCTAAATCCTTTTTGATTAAATTCAATGTTTTATATCCATTGGGCCATGGGCGGGGGATTGAGCATTTGGCTCTTCTACGAAGTCTTTCGGTCATGTTAACATTTTATATCTCTTTGAAACGCATTTTTCTCAACACAATGCCATTTTTTTGCCCCTCATTTTGGACAGCGTGTGTGTGGGAAGCAGTAGGAGGCAGAGGAGGAGGACTAGACATAAAACAAAATGGGCAAAAAGGGAAAATGGGAGACGACACACTGTCAGCGAAGAGAATAGATTGAAGTGTAATCATGGTTTTGAACTGGCTGCTCGGTCATACATTTAATCCGTAGCAAACGTAGCAAAATACAGAAAATGGCCGAAAAACCGAAAATGAAATGAGAGAGAAAGTGAACGAAGCGTTTACCCTTAGCTAAGAGTCAAATGCTCGTATATATATATATATATATATGTTATATATAAAACAAAAGACATTGTAATTGGAAGAAGAGGTGGTGGACATCCCTAGAATGGGGGCAGGTCTTCAACTCTGTGTCGAAGTTGCAAGCTAGACTGCGATGCTGCTCGTGCGGTACAGCTTATTCCGCTTGACTGATTGAAGCGTCTTTGTCTCTGCCACATCGACAAGGAGCAGGAAGTTCACGAGTGTCCCCTCTGCCTCTCACTCCCTAATGTGTGCTTGTGTCTGTATGTGTGTGTTATCTAAGTTTGTTTGAATAAACTTAAGCGAATGTTTTGTAAGAAGATTTCCTTTATTGCCAAAGAGTGAGTTGGCTCTGGTTTACAACTACATATGATAGTCCTCGGCTCGGCTAAAGGACACTCGCTCATGTTTCGTCTCTTTAGCTCGCTCCCTGTCTATGTTGCAGCAGCTTCACTAGCACTTTGTCTGTCTGAGAGTCTCGGTATCATTGACTGGCTTTTTGTGTGGCATGTCGCCGTACCGAAGCCTTTTCAAGTTCACTTTGCATGCTGAAGGACGATTGCCTTAGTCCTTCTTACATACGCACACACAGTGAACGAGAGTAGCTTGAGCTTTAGCATTCACTTTACTTCACTTCGATTCGGTTTGGTTTGGTTTCCAGTAATGCCACATAATGCCAATTCGATTGTAAGCCACATAGCGGCCAAAACACACACTTGTGTGCGTGTGTGCGATTACGTACAGCACTCACTGTATCATATAATAAAACGTATAATTTCAGCAATTCAACATTTACAGGACAACAGAACAAACCAGCAAACAAAGGCTTAACTTCCGTCTGTCTCTCTCTGTTTGTCTCTCTGTTTGTCTGAATGTGGCTTCGATTTTGAAATAATATTTAATGACCGTAAAATTATATAGTATGCTAAACTGGCTGCTCCTCCGTTTCCTTCTCCATTTCGGGTTTTGTTGCTTCGTCGTGCACTCGAGTTTTTTGGGGGCAAGCGTTTAGTTTTTACGACCAGACTTTGTGCAATAATAATATTGTGGTCTGCTTGGTTTGATATCGACATTCGGATACTTAAGCTGATTAGCAAGCAGTCCAGCCAGATATAGAAATTCAAGTGAATGTCTTCGACAATTTCAACTGCTTCAACCATGCTTCAACGATGAGCTTAAAGCAGCAATAATCATTCGAATAGAAATAATATACAGCTCAATGAAATTATATCTAGCTAATTAGACAAAAGCACCACAAAGATTAAGACAATTGTTAGGCCAATTAACCGGAAAATATTTTGAAATAAACAGGCACATATTTAATGCTTATATCGTGCTTAACAAGTATCTTTAGAGCAATAATCATAATCAGCTCCATTCAGTTGCAATTGAGCTTGATAATTTCGCATTGAAATCAACTCAAATCTGTTTCATCACCCCTTGTTTATAGACAGTACTTGACTGCTTATTGGGCTATGAATAAAGTATTTGAATAACAAACATGTTATTGCCAAATTTTCACCCAGTATATCAGTTAACAATCAAATTATTTATGAGCATTTTTAGCAATGTAAACGGTTCGGATTTCTCTCAAATGTACTTTCATATTATTCAAATTGTAATTTGATTATGTATGATTATTAATCATTAAAAATTGTTTTGTATGCCATTATTGCTACAATATTGTGTATCAGTTAACAAAGTATTTTAAAAGTGAATATATACTTGAATTACTTCAATTTATTAGCGTATTTTCAATCAGACAAATTTTAATTTTTGTTAAAATAATTAGTTAAAAATGTTCTTTATTTACAAACTTCTAAAAATTCATTTAGTATTTTTTTTACATTGAATTCCAAATAATTCTTGCAGCATTCTTGGATTCCTAAAAACATACTGGAAATATGATTTCAATTTAAATTGAGATAAAATTACACAAAACCTGTTTGGAATTTGAAATCTTGCAATAAAACATGAGTTGTAATCATTGCTTATACGCATCTAAGTGTAAATTAATTGACAGTCTGTCAGTAATATTTTAGTGTTAGCAAAATAAGGATACTGTCTACAAAGCTTCCGCCTCTCACCTCAATTAGGGCTGCTTCTGCCAACGATTCTCTCACCTGTTCAGCAGCCCCTACTGTTCATTTTTTCTACGCTCCTTCAAGCTTTATCCATATGGCTCAACGCATTGACCATTTGTCTACATTCAATAAAGTGTCACTTGTAACTGTTGTTATTGTTTGTTTTGGACTGAGTCGTCTGTATGTATGTGTATATATATATATATATACATTTATAGATGTATAAGTGTGTATATTATATTCAGCGCACACATCGGGGCAGACTCTTAAAACGGCCATAAAGCAAATTGTGAAAAATTATTGTGTATATAAAATTTAATGACATGTCAAAAAGGATATCCGGCATACGGCTGTTGCTTTCGCTGTAGTTGTCGTTGTCCTCATCGTCGTTGTCCGCTGTCCGTTGACGAGCAACACAAAAGGAAGGGCGGGGGCATGAGGAGTCCTAGGGGGCTCTGTGGAGCATTGGCTGTGGCACAAAGAAGAATGCGAGCTGAGGCAACTTGTCGTGCTGCTTGTGCCTGGGATATGTAATGTGCTGGAAGTCCTGTTACATACAAGTATAACGCGCTGACAATTTTAGTTTAGTTGCTGTTGTCGTATTTGATATTTACTCCTTGCACACACAGACACACACATAATCAAGCACAACTTTATTATTTCGTCGAACAACAACAATTTCGGGTGGCTCTCTTTTATGCTGGGCTGCCTCACGTCCCAACACTGCTCCCTCTCCCTTTCCCTCTGTCGACAATGCGCCATTCCTTTGTGGTCGTTATGGCCCGTCATCATTACGTCTTGCCTTGACTCGCCGCTGGTTTTGTTGTGCAGAAATTCTCGTATTCGTACTTTTGTGTATCCATATATGGCGAGCGAGAGAGCACTGCACATTTTATAGTTTTCAAAAAGTCACAAAAATGTCAATTGCTCTTGTCATGTGCGAGCCACGAAACGGCCAAATGCCATTGAATAAATTATATTGTGGCCGTAAAGTTGTTGCAGTCATGTTTACCACACTGCCACGTTCTGGCCACGTCCGGAGCTTACTTAGTAATACCAGCCCGCTCCAATTCCAGACCGGAGCACGCTTCCTGTTGGATGTTGGAGTATCCTGCGCATCTTGCGCTATGAGAAGACGCCTTCAGTGCTCTGCTATTTGCATGTGGTCGGCTAATCAGCGACTGAGCTGGTCAAAATTGATTTTGGCTCCCCAAATTTGCTGGCCACACACAGTTCGGTCGGGGGGAAACGGGTCGGTTGGGGTGGTGGCAAGAGGGTTGCTTATTAGATCACCCTCGGCAGTCTGATAATGGGCGCCATAAATGCTAAATTATGACTTCAAGCTTCAACACAAAAAACATGCAACTTTAGTTTTTGAACCACGACCTCTTGAATTTTAATCAAGTTAAATATGAAAACAGTTGGCACTAAGCACATCACGAATCATAGACATCGGAATACTCTAATTGCTGGTAGCTTAACTCTCCTCACAAATTTGTTGACGATTTTCATTTAAAGTCTTTTGAAAACAACAATTGGTTGTATGAAATAAATATCAAACACTTTTTCTGAACATTCGTCTGTTGAAGATATCGACTCTAGACATAGTTTGTGGATGCTTTTGTTTATTTTTATATCATTTATTTTAAAATATGTAATAAGAATTATATTATTGTATTTATAATTTTACAGAGTTAACCGAAATGCAAAGATTTGTCAAAACAAGTGCATCGATATACAGTTTCAATATTGGCAATTTCTCTAAATCCAAACATTGTTTTATTTAGAGTTCAGCTCATCTTATAGCACTTTGTTTAGAGTATTAAAATATCAGCTTTGCCAAATACTGTTCATGCTGCTGACTGTTTTACTTTCATTGTGTTGTTTATGAAGTCAAGTCAAGAGCATGGGATGATTCCTCCAGCTCCTAGTTGCTGTTAGGATGTGTTAATGTTCCACGCTTGAATGGCGCATAAATTTCTTTATGTGGTTTTTTATGCGCTTCCATTTGTCTAACTAGGGTGACTTTCACTTTTGCCTTGAGAGTTTTGCGAGTTGCGCGAAACGGCGGACACTCGACCCTCGCGAAGTAATTGAAAATATTTGAAATAATTCATAAAATTTTATGTGATTTTCGCTTTGAAGTTCGCATATAAATTTTTCGTTATTTTGCCAAGGCCATTAAAATAGTTGTCCGATGTTTATACCATAGATATGAAATAATGGGGCGAAGCGAACAGAGGAGATGTGGGGACCATAGATAATTGTCTTAATGATGTCATAATGTCGGCTTGATAACAGCATGATTGATTTACGAGTACTTCATGAGTGTGCCCTGATTTTAGATCTCCCATTAGCCCCTAGCGAAATACAATTGGATTTATGCATGTACTACATACATATATGTTGGACTCTGCAAATTGGGTAACCCATCGCATGATTTATGTGGGCGAGAAATGTGAATTGTGCCAGCACCTGAGTGGTTGCTTGCATGCATAGAGTGCCATGTGGTGTGTGACTTTGTCCCTGCAAAAACTGCAAAACTACCAAACCACTTGAAAATACAGTTAAATAAGTTGTCTAACCACATATTAAACCAATTTGGCGTCCGCCTGGCACCTTCGTTTTGCCTCAGTTTGTTTGCTTATTTCTCTGTGCTTTCTTCGCCTCGTTTTTTTCGCCTTTTTTTCGGCACGCCCAAGTTGCTAGAAGCCATAAATCATAGGAAGGGCGTCCACGTATGTGACTACTTTAGCTAGGGGATCGATAAATTATTATTAGTTGGCCAGCCGGACGGACGAACGGTCGCTTTGGATCCCCAGTCCGTCCTGTGTGAGCCGTTCAGAGGCGCGTGCAAAGGAAGTTGTTAGACCCCGTCCTGGCGCACTGACCGAAATCCTTGCCCGCTGCGGTTCAAATGCCTTTTAACTTAACAACTTTTTCTGCCAACACCAAACAACTCACACAAACAAACACACACACGCACATAGACACCTAGTAAACGTACAAAACACACAGACACACAAATCAATGGGCGACTTTTGTCCTTGTTCGTCGCGTTCTTTGGGGTTTTTGGCTGTTGCACTGGCCAAAACCCTTAACGTTGTGTGTAAAGTGGACTTGACATGAGATTAACATCTTCAAAAGCATAGCTTAAAGTATTTGTTAGAGTTCGCTGAAGTTGTTCCCCACCCTGTCCTGGTTAAGGTTGTGACTGGCTTGTAGAGTCCAGTCCTTTTTGCCTTTGCCTCGTCTTTGGATAATTGCGTTCTTGTGCGCTGAGCCATGAGCTTAACTGTTGCTGTCATAACTAAGCGAAAAGGTATACAATTTATGAAAACGTCGAGAGCTTCGCTACATTCGGACAGCTCAAGAAGGCGGACAGGCGAACAGGTGAACAGCTGCCTAGCTGCCGGCCGACTCACTGCTTCACTGGTTGGTTGACTGGCTGCCCACCTATTGTATGTATATAGAGGACGGAGCCTTTGGAACAATAAAAGTGCCACGATGCGTGTATTAATATAACAATTTTCCTTGGATTTATTTTTGTTGATTTCAATCGTTAAATAATGGCAAAACAGGATTCTTACTTATGACCTAACGAGTGCTTGGTGGGGATAAATGTGTTCTAATCGTATACAGGCAGGTACCAGATTGCGCGCTTACAAGGCACGACGATGACGTAGCTTCAAGCGACGGACAGTCTTGTATTGGTAGCCATCCTCACCGAGACCAGCAGAGTCCTGGGCGACAGCGACTTCCTCAACGGGGGCATCTTCAACGACCTCCTCAGAAGGGGGCAAGTAATCGTTAGCGAGCTCGGAGACATCACGACGTTGACGGTACTTCAGGCGACGGACAGTCTTGTATTGATAACCATCCTCAGCAAGAACAGCGGAATCCTGAGCGGCTTCTTCAACTGGGACCTCGGTGGCGACTTCCTCTGCTGGGGGCAAGTAATCGTTGGCGATCTCGGAGACATCACGACGTTGGCGGTACTTGAGACGACGGACAGTCTTGTATTGGTAACCATCTTCGCCAAGGACAGCGGAATCCTGGGCGACTTCCTCGACTGGGACCTCAGTAGCGACCTCCTCTGCTGGGGGCAAGTAATCGTTGGCGATCTCGGAGACATCACGGCGTTGTCGGTACTTGAGACGACGGACAGTCTTGTACTTGTAACCATCCTCAGCGAGAACAGCGGAGTCCTGAGCGACTTCCTCAACGGGGGCTTCCTCAACGACCTCCTCGGTAGGGGGCAAGTAATCGTTGGTGATCTCAGATACATCACGACGTTGGCGGTACTTCAGACGACGGACAGTCTTGTATTGGTAACCATCTTCGCCAAGAACAGCGGAATCCTGAGCGACCTCTTCGACTGGAACCTCGGTGACGGCTTCCTCAGATGGGGGCAAGTAATCGTTGGCAATTTCAGAGACATCACGACGTTGGCGGTACTTCAAACGACGGACAGTCTTGTATTGGTAACCATCTTCGCCAAGAACAGCGGAATCCTGAGCGACCTCTTCGACTGGAACTTCGGTGACGGCTTCCTCTGCTGGGGGCAAGTAATCGTTGGCGATCTCGGAGACATCACGGCGTTGTCGGTACTTGAGACGACGGACAGTCTTGTACTTGGTAACCATCCTCACCGAGAACAGCGGAGTCCTGAGCGACTTCCTCAACTGGGAGCTTCCGTCAACGACCTCCTCGGCTAGGGGGCAAGTAATCGTTGGTGATCTCAGATACATCACGACGTTGGCGGTACTTCAGACGACGGACAGTCTTGTACTTGGTAACCATCTTCGCCAAGAACAGCGGAATCCTGAGCGACCTCTTCGACTGGAACCTCGGTGACGGCTTCCTCAGATGGGGGCAAGTAATCGTTGGCAATTTCAGAGACATCACGACGTTGGCGGTACTTGAGACGACGGACAGTCTTGTATTGGTAACCATCTTCGCCAAGAACAGCGGAATCCTGAGCGACCTCTTCGACTGGGACCTCGGTGGCGACTTCCTCTGCTGGGGGCAAGTAATCGTTGGCAATTTCGGAGACATCACGACGTTGGCGGTACTTGAGACGACGGACAGTCTTGTATTGGTAACCATCTTCGCCGAGGACAGCGGAATCCTGGGCGACTTCCTCGACTGGGACCTCAGTAGCGACCTCCTCTGCTGGGGGCAAGTAATCGTTGGCGATCTCGGAGACATCACGGCGTTGTCGGTACTTGAGACGACGGACAGTCTTGTACTTGTAACCATCCTCAGCGAGAACAGCGGAGTCCTGAGCGACTTCCTCAACGGGGGCTTCCTCAACGACCTCCTCGGTAGGGGGCAAGTAATCGTTGGCGATCTCAGATACATCACGACGTTGGCGGTACTTCAGACGACGGACAGTCTTGTATTGGTAACCATCTTCGCCAAGAACAGCGGAATCCTGAGCGACCTCTTCGAGTGGAACCTCGGTGGCGGCTTCCTCAGATGGGGGCAAGTAATCGTTGGCAATCTCGGAGACATCACGACGTTGTCGGTACTTGAGACGACGGACAGTCTTGTACTTGTAACCATCCTCAGCGAGAACAGCGGAGTCCTGAGCGACTTCCTCAACGGGGGCTTCCTCAACAACCTCCTCGGCAGGGGGCAAGTAATCGTTGGCAATCTCGGAGACATCACGACGTTGGCGGTACTTCAGACGACGCACGGTTTTGTAACGGTATCCATCAGCAGCGGAGTCTTGGGCGATATCTGCAGAAGCAGCATCGACACCAACTTCCTCCAAAGGTGGGATATACTCATTCACGATCTCGGAGACATCACGACGGTGCCTGGCTTGTTCGACAGGAATCACTGCAGCCGTCGCTGCGGCAATGAAGATGCACGCAATGAATAGTTTCTGCAATAGAGATGAAACGCGTGCGGATGATGGATGTAATGTATTAATGTGTATAGATCCTGGTGGGTGGTTAATCCTTTTCGGTACCTACCATATTGGTATAGATCTCCACGCTAATTGTATTATCGATGGAATCTATGGGTCGAATGATTAATAGTCGCAATTTGTCGGCATATTTATACGCTCTAATGTTTACCATGTGGCGCGCACATAAACCAAACAATGACCAACACTTTGTTTGCTCCAGCAAACAGCAATAGCAACAGCAACGGCAGCAGCAGCAACAACAGCAACAACAATAAAAAGACCCGGCAACAGCTGAGAGACCCAATGTGGGTCTACCTGCTCATTAAAGACAAGCACAAGCAGAGCAGCATTTGCAAGCCCAAGCAGCTCGCACATGGTGCCACTTAGGCACATCAAGTACCCAATCACATGCCCCCGCCGCCATTCGTCAACCGTCAAGCGCGTCAAGCATCAAGCGTTAAGCGTCACACTTGCGAGTTAGCGGAGCGAAGCTATCATCTGGAAGCCGGTTCAGGTCGACTCCAAAGTGCGGAACTAAAAAAAAAAAAAACAAAAAATTATTGTTTCGCTTTCGTTTGAGGATCGTTACGTTTTGAATGTTTCACGGTCAACATTGATATCGTATAATAAGTTTTAATGCAAAAATAATAAAAAAAAACACGACACACACACTGCAAAGAAAACAACAAAAAAATAACGCAATAAAATTGAAATCATATTTCAAATCTTAATGACGACTGGCAAAGTGTTTAGCGTGATCCATTGTCATAGCATATGCTTTATTAATAGCTTTGGCTCTCAAGATTTAGTTAACCAAGTGGTTATCGGTAATTTGCGTACTACGATATGCTCAGTTCAACGAACTGTATCAACCAAAATTGATGTATAGAAAGGTCGATTGTGAATGGTGCGTTTGTTGGTTTCGTTGGCTTGGTTCGTTAACTCTTTAGATCATTTCAATCGCGTTTAGCGTGGCTCGTGTTCAGCCTCTGTTTATTCTGTTCTGTTTCTGTTTCTATTTCCACATCTTTGTCTTAAAAAACGATGATATCATAACAGCGTACGCTGTACTCGTACACGCGCATTATCAGCTAATTGAGCAAACAGGGAACCACTTTTATGGGTAGCAAAAACTTGGTAATATCTTGGTAGTAAATCCTGTGCACACTACCAGACAGGATATCAAGGATTTTTGCGCAAAAAGTCGAAGAAGCACCAAAAATAGCTGGCTGAAGAGTTAAAGCAACCAGACGAACAAATACTTAAGGTTTAATATTAGTTTCGACTAAAGTTAGATATTTATTTACAAAAATTATTAAGTTTTTCTACAAGATTTTTGTTGCTTATTATAGAAATTTAAATAGTGAATCTATTGTAATAGTTCTTCATTGTCAATACCTTTCCCTAAGACAAATGAGTAAAAACAAATGTCCAAAATATAGCTAGTTATTCCAGAAACTAGGTAAATATTTGAAATTCGAGATACACTTAATTTTTTCAGGGAATTTAACAAACTGCTTGCGGAATTGAATGGTTTTAGCTATTAGAATGGCCTAAATCAACACAAGAGCTAGACTTTTAAAGACAGTTTCTGCTAATTGGCAATGCATACATAATTTGCTGTGTATTTGCACTAGCTTAGCATACCTTATTAAGTCACTACGACAGGTACAGGGTATGAAAATAACTTGCGAGTTTGTTTCGAGTTGGAAAAAGTTTTGCTATGAAATTCATAAACTTGGCAAAAACAAGGCAGCTTACCGCCTGCCGTCAGCTTGCCAAGCCGAGCCACGCCCCCACCGCCACCCAAGTCGCCGCCCACGAGGGACAGTTAAAAGTTTTCACAAATCATATGCATATGATGTTGTCGTGGCACAGTGTCACAGTCGTGTCACAGCTGCTTTAGTCCAAAAAATAAGCGGAAGGCGTAGGACAAAAACTGAGTGCAGCGCCCCCAAGCGGCTCGAAAAGGCAACTAATTAAAAAGGAGACACAAACTAGGAGGGAAGTTCACACACTCCTCGCACTCAGTGCACTCACAGTCGTGGCTAGGAAGTGTGTCAAGTGCTTGGGAATGTGGTAAACAAAACAAATGGAGTGTGCAATCTGTCGTAAACAGCCATAAATTCTGTGTAGTCAGTTGAGGCGGCAACTATTGCTGTCATAAAGCGGCTGGTGACGACGACCCCAAACTGAAACTGAACCTTTAGCCGCCGCCTTCCCGTTAGTTATGCTACAAACATACATAACATCCTTATCGCAATCATTCACAGCGCCACTTGTGAAATCTCTGCGTCTGAGGATGACGGCGAGAGCGATAAAGAGAGAGAGAGCAGCAACAGCGAGATAGAGAGAGTTTTCGACAGTCTTGACTTGAACTGAAGCATGAACAGCCCAATGACACATTCTAATATATATAAACGATGTTTTATGACAATCAATTTGTTACAATTCAATAGACACAACTGATACACACACACAATCAAGTGTGTGTGTGCATGCGCTCTCATTTATGTGATTATTTGATTTGTGTTTTGACGTTCGACATTCATATCCCACTCAGAGTCCCTCCGCACGCTGCTGGCCGTGGTCGCATATAACGAATTTTATGAACTAGAAAGTATCATTAATTTAATACGCTTACGCATACGCATACGCTTATGTAAACAAGGCGTACATGGATGGCTACAAGGATACGCGTATCCTGCAGCCGTTAGTTATGCCCATTGTAATGTAAATACGCGCCATGCAATCCATAAATAAACATTCGACACAAACACAATAAATGTCAGAAAGTTTCGCCATTATCCATTCCGACAGTTAATGCGACCAGTCCTGCATGTCCTCGGCGACGACAGCCTCATCCTCGACATCTTCTTGCAAGCACACAGTACTTTATTATATACCCTGTAGCACAGAGCTTGCGGCAGAAGGGGTATCATTTAAAATGATTAACTGCCCAAACAGATCATAACTCTTAGAGCTTAATAAATCCCGCTCTGCACTATGAGATCAAGGTCAAACTTTTGCTTTGATTCATTTGCAAACCCTCTGAGACAATTTTATTAGTAGTTCGAAGTTACTGCTATTTACTTTAATTCAATGTTCATATATTCCAAGACTTTCAGAGCAACCCATTAAAATTACAGGACATCTTATCGACGATCACTCATCCACTTCGCCCATAATTTCTTGTTATTTTAATGATTTTCCAGCGCCGCTGTGTCCATTCGCCCAATTCCTGTTCGCAGTTCGTTGTTCCATTGCCATTGTACTTTTCATTTGTAATTCAATTCGCTTCCAGCTCCACAGTATCCCGTATAGTGCCCAGAGTTGTGGATTCGCGGATTCGTGGATTCAGTAGGGTTCTTGCTTCTTCTCCACACTATTCATTTGCTCTCCACTGTCGGTTATTATTTTACATGTTCGTTCGCTGGCTCACTATAATTTATTAGCAATTTGCATAATTTTCTTTTATTAAGCAGTTGCCGCTGCTTTCATTGTGCCAACTTTTTTGATTTAAATGACGCTCACCCGGTCGCCCAAACCCTCCCCCATCCCTCCCCAGTCACTGGCGAATGTCAACGTCATCAACTCTTTTCATTTTTTGGCCAATGTTATGCAAATGTTGCTCGTATTACCCATTAGGTCTGGTAGTTTACGGCAAGCATATAACCACAAGTCATTTGTAGCTACGTTTATTTGTCGGCTGTCAAAAGTTACGGGTAAATACATATAAATGGAGATATTCGCAGTTTGTTGGGATTTGATTGAAGGCCGCTCGTCAGACAGCCTCTATCAAAGCTGAGCTCTGAGTATTCGCAACTGTATTGAACGCAATAAAAACATTTAAGTCGAACAACCTTAAACTGAATTTATAGCCACCTATGAAATATTATTATCAATAAGTAAAACAAAACGTGCCAACCTTCACCCAAGTATATATCAAACTGTCTGTCAGATGTAATAATTTAATTGAGTTGCGTACACATTAAAATATTGCACTATTGAGTTATATTTATCGATAGGCAGCTGCAAATTAATCTCTGTTGATAAATCGAGCAAACTCTGCGACTAAAAAAATAGTTCATTCTGTGGTATTTAAAAAGTAATTCAACAGCACTTCATTTTAAAGAAAATGTACATGTAAAGTTAAGCAAACATTTTAAATACATAATGTATTCTTGCCTTAATGCTTCCCACAACTTTTGCCGTTTAAACAATTAAAATTTAATTTAAAAACTTTTGCCCAAAAAAACAAAAAGAAGTGGAGACGAAATGCCAAAAAAAGAACAAGAGATACACAGGCAAAAGATAAGTGTGTAAAGAGGAAGCTATCAGATAGCTCATTAAAAGGCCACATGCTGAATGGGGACGCAACAAAAGGAGCAGAGCGGAGAATCAGCATAGGGATTGAAGGGTCATAGGGGGAGGGAGGGGTCATAACCGCATCATTACGCAATCTTTAAAACTACTTCGAAGAGAATGGTAGCAGTAGCAAACAGCTGCGCTTTGTAGTCAATTTTTAAGCAAAACTAAATGAAACTATTTTAAATACAATTTACTGCAAATCAATTGGGTGGGTTTTGTAATTAGAAAACCAACACACACACCCACACCCACATACACACCCACACACACACCCATACAAACACATAGACGTACATTTCATAAGCACGCTCAAGTGATTTTGTTAACTTGCGGCAGCTGGGGGCGTGTTGCAGCAACACATCTACACTCAAGACACACACACACAAGCACAGACAGTGTTTGTTTGCGTGTGTTCGTTTGTTTCGGCCTCTACTGTTTGACTTGAAGGTATTAGAAACTAATTTGCAGAGCAGCCAAAGCAGCAGCAGCAGCAGCAAAGCTAACAGGATACAAATAGAAATTGTTTGCCTGTCTATCCATCTCAGAGGCTTTAGTTTGTGCCGACTCGCCGGGATTCGACTTGGACTCAGACCTATGTAGTGTTATGCCGGCTTTTGTCCTTTTTGTCAGCCAAACCTCCCAAAAAACAAAAACAAAAGAAGCAAGGGCAAAAAATGTAGAGAGCAGTGAAGGAAACAAGTAAAAATTGCCAAAATCCTCAGCTAGCAGCAAGAGCGAGCGACAGTTAGAAACAGTTGCTGGACTAAATCATATGCTTGGCTCCAGCCAAAAAGATAGACTTTCCTCTTACCATTTTCATCTTATTTTTAAGTCGCTTGCGGCTTAAATTTTCTTAAATGTTGCATTGTCTTTTGCCTCCTTAGCTGTGTCTATGTCTCTGCCAGCAACGGACAGCACATGCCAAGTTTTTTTTTTGTTTTTTTTTTTTAATGGATTAACTAAACAAGCTCATGAGTAAATATTTTCAAGCATATTTTGGCAAAACTTTACAAAGAAGTTGACGTCGCTTCTCGCCTCGCCAAAGGTTTCCGGTAGTGTAAGTAAGAGAGACGAGCAGCGTTGATAATTTTTAGTAACACACTGCAAAATATGGGAACACATAAGATATATCATATGTATTTATATACATGTATGTACATGTATGTACATGTATGTACATGTATGTATATGCTTAGCACAGAGACCGAGACTGAGACCAAAGTGCAGAGTTTGATGTGTATCTGCAAGATATGCGCACAAATATTTGACCGAACGTTGTGTTGTGGTCGAATGTGTTGTCAAAATAAGCAGAAAATATCCAATGTGTTGACTGTATTTAAAGGCTGTCGCCCAAAAACTTAAAATTCATTAAATTATGAATATACTGAATAAATCCTTTTTTCGCTCGAACATATCAAAATTCCCTCGGGGTCAACACTATCAATTGTAATTCTCACTCATATTGCATATACTCTGCACATATTGCATAAAAAAGCCAAAATAAGGTTAGCGCTAAAATTGCAGGCAGTCGACTCGACTACATGAGCATCAAATTTGTTAATCGATCTGATTACTAAAGCTTGACCTAAGCTGTCTCTTTCTCTCGAGAATAATTGAAGCCAATATGTTTTTTGTTTATATAGGTTTTGTAGCGCAAGTCATACAGGGTATTTTGAGGTTGCATTCATTCTTAATCCGTTTGCTTTATGATTTTGAAACATGCCAATCGTCGGCTCAGGTCAACAAATTGCAGCTCGAGTTGCTCGAGTTATTTGCAGTGCATTTGCATTGATGATTGTTGACATTAAAAGCAAATATAAATACAGTTTCCATTTTTCAGTTAACAGCTTATAGATGTGAAATCCTTTTTTTTTTGCTCGCCTGTTCGCCTGTTTTTCTATTTTTATTTTTTTCCTTTCTCGCTGGTCGAATGTCGTGCATGAAATATGCATAATGAAAAACTACATTGCAGTTGCAGAAATTTTGTGTATTGTATTATTAATGTCGATATGAACGGACACAGTTCTCATTATGGGCATTAAATTGTTTGCCGGAAAATACCTTTTGTTAATTTTAATTTAATTTATGGTACACTTACCAAAGGTATTATACTACTAATATAACAAGTGTAACAGCTATTCAAGAACGCACAAAAGATGGCTTGTTACTATAATGTACAGACACTTGAATCAGTACATTCAAATTTAAGTATATTTGCATCATATTTTCGGGGATATTAAAAGCAGACTGCTTTCAAAATTAAGCCAGACATTTGCAAAGCATTTATAATATTTTCCAAAATTAAATACGACATCAAAATATGTTAAAAAGTGCAAAGGGTATTTAATTTGCGGCTCTCTAATTTTGAACTCACTTTTTAACATTATTTTTTTTATGACACTTTTCAAAAAGCTAATTTATGATTGCTCAATGCGGCATGTAATTGCATACAAAAGCCTTTAATGACGGTCGCCCCCTCCACCTCTGGAATGTGTTTGCATGCTAGGTTTGGGGGGCGTGATTGTGAAATGATTATATTTCATATTCAGAAATTTCTGTCGAACTGCATTCGAGGAATTAACTTACCATTATTAAATTCCCAATTAATGATGAATATTGTGTGTGCGACGGGGGAGAAAGCAAATTAGAGTTGATTTCTCTGAATTTATTGTTGACTGTCTGCATAATAATACACATGCTCGCAATATAATATACCTATATGTATGTATTGAATGCTGAGTCGTCAAAGTGTATATATTTAATCCTAAAAGTCCATTGCATTGAGTTTCGCAAAAGTACGAGTTCAAGTTTGAGAACTGATTGTGTTTGATTCAAGCCAATTAGCGGCAGGGAATTAAGTGTTCATTAAGCGTACGTCAAGTGCGTCGAGACAGCTTGACATCATCGACCTCATCCTTGACTCTGTGTGTGTTTGTGTGTGTGTCTGGGCAATGCTTATCTACGCATAATAAAACCCACACAAATTAGTGAAATGTTCCGTTGGCAAACTTGTCCAACTGCCGTAACGTCGTAAACAAAACGCTAAATGCGCTCGGCATGCACAAATGTCGCATTACATCGCAGCCCTTGGGCGGTGTGGGGTGTTGGGAACATTTCTTCTGCTGGGTCTGGAGCTGTGACTGCGATTGTGACTGCGAAACTGGGATCTGCAGTGTGGCAACTGTAGCTTTGACTTTGGTCGGTCGCACGATTAATCGTCGTTGCAAATTGTTGGCACGTTTTCAATTGACAGCAGTGCGCGGCGCCCGCCTCGACAATGGCCCGGCTCGGCGCAGTCCAACCCCTAATTTGCACGCCAACCCCCCGTCAGGATTCGCTGTAGTTGTTGCTTGTTGCTGCTGTTGCTGTTGCGTGTAAATCACATGGCATTTGCTCTGGCTCCTGTTGCATCTTTTACGTGCTGCTGTTGTTCTTTCTGTTGACTCTGCGGCCATGATACGCAGCCGTCTCCACCTCCAACCACCTCCCGCTCCGCAGCAGCCCTCCTGGGCTCTCACGTGTGACAGGCTGCTTTTAAAAATGCCGCCCTCCTCGTTTATTTGGCTGTAATTTTTCAAGTCGCGACGTCTTTTGCAGTTGGCCATTAATCACACGGGCAAAATGCGACGCTGCATGCACAACACAAATAAATAAAATAAAAAAAAGTTAAGGAAAAGTGTAACAAAAAAAGGGCAAAACTTTTGCCATCAGCACTATCCGTCTGTTTTCCTTAATTATACACTAACCAAAAAGAGTTTACTCACAACGGTTTCGCGCTCAGACATCTTGCTATTATTATTACTTTATTTTATTCACTTACAAAAATTTATTTTTCTAAAACATGCGATTAATATAATAAAGTGAATTAAAATGATTAAGCCTACGAAACAGATTAAATTTTAATTGAGAAATTATTTACAAAATTATTCACAGCTATTACATTGTTTATGATATATCTATATTCTTCCTCAGTCATCATTGTGAATATCACTAGCTCGATTTTGCATGCAAATATTGTGATGTTAAAGAGCATTTGTGCAGCGACTTTGCTGTGGATTACATGACGAGCATTTGCAACTTAATCTTAAAGCTTTTCACAAATTGTTCCAGCCCGGTGTGGCATGACACAGCGCCATCGCATTATGCCAGCCAATAAGCCGCCAACGACGTCGACTTCAACATCGACATCGACGTCGCTGCTCGTTGACTTCGTTAATAATGATGTTGATGTTTCTGCTGCTGTAATCGCTATAGCACTCCGCCGTAGTCAGCACCCAATTCGAGGCCCAAAACGCCTGTCTATTTTTAGCATTGAGGTCACGTGACTGGCGTGCGACTGCCCTCCGTCTCCGTCCCCATCCCCGTCTCCCCATTACACAGCCCTTTGTTTAGCCCAATGACAAACTAAGCTAAATGCAATTTGATGCGTGTCATGCCGCCCTCCAACCAGAATAGCTGAAAATGCGTAGTAATCATTATTTGTGACAATTGATGAGCTGAATCAATTTTTCTCTTTTTTTTTGCAGTGGCTGCAAATGGAATTGCAACAATTCTCTAAGAGCCCGAACTGACAGTTAATAAATATGTGTGTCGCATGGCTTTGGACGCATTGCAGCGGCAACGGCTCTCGACTGCCATGACACCTGCAATGTCCTGCAGGAGGATGTGAGGCGAGCGGCAAATTGCAGCTTAGGCACGTGACAGGGGAGGTCGCTTGGGTTTGCCCAAGCATGAGCCTTTCCCACGCCTTGTCACACTAACCATACATGTATATAGACCAACAGCAGGAACCACACACCCACACACACACACACACACAAACGGTGAGCAACCACACACATGAACACACACACACCACACACTTGCTCTCTGAAATTGGTCAAAGTTGAATGCCTTGTAAATGGTAAATAGGACACGGCACCGCAACGCACCGACCATTAATCAAATTTCCAATTAATTTGCCACAATTAATTGCTGTGATAATTGTGCAATGCATGTCTGCGGATAGATAGATAGACTCCTCTCGTTATTATTGTTGTCGTCCCATTTCAATTGCACAGCAAAAAAAAACAAAAACAAAATGCAAGGAATTTAATTCCACATATTGGAAAAAGCTCCACTAAATTGCAATTGCATATAACGTTTGTTTGATGTGGTGAACCGAGCTGGTCTCGGGTTCACCTCCAGCACGATTTGTCAATATCACTTTTCGATGAACTAATTATTTAGCGGTTCAGTCGGCTGCAAGCTGCAAAATAACAACAGACTGTCTATCGGCTTATTATCGTTATTTGATTGTTTTCTATTTTTCCATTTGTATTTTATTTTATAGTCACATAAGATGAATGAATGACGAGTGCAGCGTGCAACAGCGCATTGCGATAATAACTATACCGTGGCAGCGACAGAGGAAGTGCTCCAGTTGCAGCTGCAGAATCCCGCATTGAAGGCCTCGTAAGGTAGTCTTTTTTATGAAGTTCTATGCCGTATTTGTTGCGCTTTATTAAAGAAGCAAAAAAGAACTGTGTTTGCTATTCAACAGAAATAATGTGGAGCTCCACCTGCAGTTGGAAACTTCGAGTTGCTCCTCGCACACAAACACACACATACACACAGAGGAATATCAAATATTATTGAGCTAAGCTGGAGACGAGGCAACTGCCATTGATGGAGTGTCAGCCACATCTCCGTCACTCGTTTGCTCGTCGTCAGCTGCTGTTGGTCTAACTCCAATAACAGCGCTGTGAGTAGGTGGATGGTTTCTAGTTGCCCGTCGCAACCGTCGTTGTTGATGTCTGTCCACCGTCTGCCGTCTGTTGTCTGCCGGCTGCCGTTTGGTTGCCATTGCCACCGATCCGAGTTAGTTTATAAACATTTCACGTATATGCGGCACTGTGCCTCCGTATTGTAAACTTTTATTATTACAGTTTTCCAACGTGTATTTTGTCTGGCGAACAATGTCAGAGCGTCCAAAAAAACAACAACAAAAAAATAACACTAGGATTCAGCAATACCGGGCAACAAAAACAAAATTTTGTTGTTTTATTTCTTCTTTCGTTTAGCAAACTAAACCAAAGCCGTTGAATACGTGACGTTGCCCCGCTTTCCACATCGTTCCCCCGAAACAGACATGGCTTCCAAAAAGATCCCGCCGGAACAGCGTCCCTATTGTGATCCCAGACTGGAGGATGCAACCTATCGTCGGCAACGTGGACTCCACGTCAAGCACGTGAGAGAATCGCACAAGAAGACCGGCAAACGTCCACTTAACGATTGCCCGTTTTTCGATCTGAAATACGAGTTCGATCAGCTGCCCCTCGATCCCATCAAGGACTTTCTGCGCGAAAAGATCTGTGAGTAGTTGCCGAATACTTCAATAAACCAGATAATAAAACTATCAAACTTTGTAGCTCACATGCAAAACGACACGATTGTTGGACGTTGCAATCGCGAGTTCGACTTTCACTTGTACGATTTGGAGAACGTTAAGGACAACTATGAGGCGTGTGATGATGACATATTGAAGGATCTGAAGCTGACGGATATTGTGATGCCTGAAAAGTTTGAGACCCTGCGAAAAGGCCAGTTTCAAAAGTACAACTTTGATAAAATGGGTGAGTGAACTAAGTACCAATGATGTTAACCAATTGTACATGCAGCATTTACGCATTAGACAAAGAGATAGAGAGGAATAGGGAAGGGGAAAAAGTCGTGGGGTTGCGCCACTACAAATTGCCCAACAACTTTTTCTGTAATTCAATGAGCAGCAGCAGCACCAGCAACCACAACAGCAATAGCGACTTAACCACAGAAACATAACACTTAATACTTTATTAAATGCGAAAAACATGCACGCTGGGCGGTGGCTAGGCAGCTGCCTTCCCGGCTTACTTGCCCCGTGTGGCAGCTCGTTGCAAAATTGCTCACCTGTAAACATAAAAATTTCAAACATTATCCTTTAAACATAAAATTTTATAACCAAAATGGAAAAAAAGCAACACCAGGACAAAAAAAAAAACAAACCAAATAACCAAAAAACAAATGCGTATGACATTTATTTGAATATCCTTTGGGAATGCACAGAAACACGCCAGGGCCAGGACGAGATCTGCAAGGGGCCAACGTGCGGCGCTTGTAACATGTTTATCATAGTATTTTATTTAGCATTTACATGGCGTATATTTATATTTATTTTGTTCCTTTTTTACGCTACTTTTACCCTTAATGAAGCCAAGTATTATTAGAATATGCTCTAGTTTGACGGCAAAGTTGATAAGAAAATAAAATAGATGTGAATAGAATAGAGTTAAATAGAATTGATGTAAATAGAATAGGTATAGCTTAATGATAAATACTCAAATTTAGCTGATTAATTAAAGCGACGACGAGTTGTAAGCGAACTTCAGAATCAAACTTTTATTTGGCGACATTGAATAATACAGAAAGTCTCCAAACTTCAACTAAAATTAAATGTAACTTAAAGATTTTTCTTTGAAATTGTTGAATACTTAACATTTTCCAATTAATTTAGAGTATTTTAATGTCGAGTCGACTTGCCATTGCCATACAATTTCAGTTTGTCTGCATTTGGTGGGGACAACGAGACTGACTTTGTCGCTGGCTCTGTGATAAAAATGTTTCATTTTACGTATAGTTTTTTAATATTTAATATCAGCTATGGATAGATGTAAATGCAAACAGGACCCAGCACCGAGGGCGTATAGTCCCGCACACACACACACACACACACACAAACTAAGTGTGTGTGTATTTGTGTATGAGGCATAAAAGCATGTTGTCGATAAACATTAGCATGCAAATGTGAGAAACATCATGATAGCAATAGCCCGGCAAACTGTGCTGAGATGGCGATGGAGCGTGTGGGGCGTGCAAAGGACACAGACGGGGTCCATTTGGTAAAATTACCGCTGGGAGATTGGCCAAACGGAGGGCGTCGCGGTCGGTTTGAGAGGGCGGTCTCAAATGAAAATTAATTTGAGTTTAATCATTTTAAAAGCGAACTTTACTGCATTGACTTTTATTTAAAACAATTTCATGCGCGCTGCCTTTGAGCGAGTGCCGCGGAGCCACGAAAAAAACGGAAAATATTGTTAAAATAACAAGAAAATCAAATATGTAAAATACACAAACATACACACACAGATATTCCCACACCCACATACGCTGACATATTTATTTGCAGATATATCAAGTTCATGTGCAAATATTAAATGCCATGCCATTTTCATTTGACGCATTTTTCGGTTTGTTTTTGCTTGCAGCTTGTCATCAATTTCCCTGGATTGACAACTGGATGGCTGGCGGTAATAAATAAAATGTTGTATTTACATAGCGAACATTATTAAAAATTTGATGCACCTTCATCCACTCCTCCTTCCTGCCTTCACCTCTACACATCAGCGCGACCCAGCGAAGCGGAAATCTTTAAAATGACCAACTTTCTCTTGGACCTTTACTGTAAGCGTCGCGTTCGCATTTTCTACTATGATTGCGGCACCAAATCGTCGATGTACACCAACAAGCTGAGACACCAATATGGTCCGCCCTCTGAGCTAATTGGCGCCTACAATACGCCCACAGCGCGACATCTGCGCGTCACCACTCTCAACCATCGCAACAATAAGGAAAAGTTCAAAGCAGGCGATCATTATGCGCTACGCACACCACAAGGTGAGGCACAATGCCTAACGAAATAAACTTAATTTTAAGTCTACTCTCTTCAGAGTGTCGCAACGAGCTGGCACGCATGGGCAAGATTATCGACGAGATGATTGCGCCGGTCATAAAGGAGGCACAGACGAACATTGAGCATGGTCGTCTTCACTATACGAATGAGCCACTGTGCCCAAAGCGTAGGGTAAGCCACTGATCAGTGATCGTTCATCCTAAACCGACTTAATATGTCACAATGTTCTATGTTAAATTCAAGAAAACACCCAAATGCACAGTTAAGGAACCTCGCATCCATCGCCGGAATTTCGCCACCAACGAGGATTTTCTTAAGTGCCTCAAGAAAATGGAAGCCACGTAAGTGGAAGTTTAAATTATTATTATTATTATTATTGTTATTGTTGTTATTATTATTAGGTAATGTAATTAGGTAATTATTTCGGTAATTTTTGTAGTTTGCTTCTGTGGGCAGGCATTTTATTCATATTAAAAGCTACATATGTCGTTTTGATTATTTTAACAATAATTGAACAAATTGCTCAATTTGTAGCTAGTTTTTGTTTTCAATAATTTAATATTTTCAATTGCAAATTGAAATTTTTGCATATGTAAATGAAAAGCAAAAAACTAATTGTAAATGCTTTCTGATAATTATTAAATATGACTTAATTAATTAAATTAATAAATACAAGCTAAATACAATAAAATGTCTGGAGGAAGAAGCAGTTTTCTCGTGCAAACTTAAACATTAGCTTTTTCGATTTTTTTTTAAATTAATTTCTTAAGTTTATAATTTAATTTTCTTGACTTTTACTCAGACGCTTTCCCTATATGGCGCCACTGCAGCCTGTCGATCCGGAGGACCAGAAGATACAACTGTTGGAGAAGTACACAAGAAAGCTGTTGCCAGCCCAACAGAAGTTCACACTTGAAATACAAAAGCGCTATAAATGCCTGCTGAAGAACGTGAGTATAAGCATATAAGTTGGTACGCATAAGCAGCACATCATTTCGACTCAAACAAGAAGAGTCATCAGAGGCTCTCGGACATAGTCCGAATAAAATCGCACTGCACACAGTAGCAGCATTCCAGTAGCTAAGCAGCTGGGGGATAACCCTCTTGAATTATGCAGCTATGACCCACACATATGCTAAAAAAAAATGAAGTAAAAATAAAAGAAAATAAATAAAAACACTGACTATGAGCGCGTGTGTGTGTGCGTGTGGGCGATGTTGTTGACGACTCCCAAGCCAAGCCAAGTCAGGCCAAGGATCATAAAAACCACATCAAAAATGAGCACCGACAAACATAAATAACTTTTATGCGTTGGCGGCGTACCGTTTCCATGCCAAGTTCACATCCACATCGACATCCATGTCCACATCCTTGGCCATGTCGATGTCCATGTCGATGTCCAAGTGCGAGTCCAGGCCGAGAGAGGCGGCGGCGTCGGTGCACATAAAAAATGATAATAATAAACTTAATACAAAGTAAATATGTGTGCGTGAGCGTGCGAGTAAATTAAGCTGCGCTGGCTTTTGGCTGTGAGAAAAACGTGCTTATAAAAATTATATAATTCATAGCTCATAAACATTATGGGGCGTCTGTGGCGTGGTCAAAGTTATGAATAACGTGATTAGTTGTGAAAAAAAAGAAAATATACAAAAACAAACAGCAAACAAAAATGTCGAAAAAGAAAAGGTCTAAAGCCTGAAGCGAGGTTGAAAGGTGACGAATTGATGGTGCTTTTTATGGTTCTGCTCTTGCGGACACTTAACAGCTGCACTGCTGTAGATAAGATACAGATACAATTACAGTTACAGATTGAAATGTTACTAATGTGGTCTTCTGTTTCTCTGTCTTTTTTTTCTTTGCACTTGCAGTTAAGTGTGCTGCAGCTGGAGACGTATCCGTCGCGACTGATACGCAAGGCCATAAGGCATATTAATCCACGATCCACAGTGCTGCAGGAAGCCTACAGATTCATACTGCAGGAAGAGGTAAGTCCGATGTCAAGTTCGCTGCCAGCTGGCGCTTCAGCTGCCAACTCCACTGCCACTGGCAACTCATCCGGACTGCAACTGGGAGTCGTGAGCGTCAACATTATTAGCAAACTTAACGCGCGCGCTCAAGAAGTTTTTGGCCCCAAAAGTTTGTCAGCAACGAGAACATATTAAACACGCTCCCCGAACGTGAGAGGACGTCTACAGGTCGTACAATACTACACACACAATACTAGCTTTCACATCTAGGACGGTGTAAATGTGGAGTGAGCGGGTGGGGGGGGCGACGCGTGTTGATGTTTTGACGTGTGCTCTATAGAAACTTTGGCTTTTTGGATGGGAACGCGTTGCTCAAGTCAAGCACTTGCCATCAACTGGCAAATCACTGCAGCCAAGTTAATGAGCAACAAAGACTACGACGACGATGACGACGACGACGACGTTCTCATCATTTTGCCTTGGGGGGGGCTACGTGGAGGCGGACTGAAAGTTTTCTGCTTACTACCTGCCATGATTCACTCTGACTAATCAACTCGTTACAGAAATATTGGCCTCATCTGCCGCCAGAAGTTATATTAATGGATTATCTATTCGTCGGCGAACGCGCCATCTCCCCAGACTTTGCCATCCTGCTCATCGTGTGCCTTATCGATCTGCAGGAGGATTTTCGCTACCATGTCAAGCGCTGTTTTGTGCGCTATCTGCTGCAGTAAGTAAACCACTTCTTCCCTCAGGCTACAATAAACTGTTAATAATGCTCAACGACCATGTGTTTCGCCAGGTCCAACATGGAACGCAAGCGCCTGCAGCTGGAGATGGAGCCACCCGACTATCCCACTCTGACCATCGTATCGCCGGTGCCGTGGCGCACACGATTGCTGCTGTCAAAAAGTCGCATTGGCGAGATGCTCATGACCACACATCCCACGGTGCAGGCATTGAATCTGCTATGGCATCAGCTCTACGGCGATCTGGTTGTCGTGGATCTGTCGAAGCTGCTGCTAACGAAGCGACCCTTGGATGCAGACAACGTGCAAACCTTTGTCAAAGACAGCTGTGCTCAAGTCCGAGATGTAAGTACGACGAATATACATTTACATTTGGTGGTAATTGCAAATGCATGCATTTCAAAACATATTTGGGCATTAAACTCTATAATCTGATTCATCAAGACACTTATTACACAATTATTGCCACAATTATTTATTACTCGCATCCCAATAGCTTCTAAAGACAATGAAATCCTAATTATTTTTCTGAAGGCTTCATAATTGCTAATGTCCTTTAATGACAAATCTGTTCACAGTTTTAAGAGGTATTTTATAGTTTTCTAAATCAAGCTACAAGTATATTTCCCACTATTACAGCAAAAGTCCATCACAAGAATGGGTTGAAACTTGCTAGCATTGATATATCTTGTTTACTTTTGTTTTTTTTTTGCATTCATGTGCAGCTGTTGATCAATGATTGGCTGCCACGCTGTGCGGATCTAATGGACCTGATGCGCAACAGCTGGAAGGACTTGGTGCCCATGTCGGGCAAGTATGGTGGACGCGCTGATACCCTCTTCAAATGCGTGCACTCGCTGATGTCGCGCCACTTGAACAGTTTGATCAACAAGAGTCTCTCGTATCTGTTTAAGGTGTTGTGCGGCTTCAAGAATGGCAATGAAATAAAAAGCTACTCCATGCACGATCCCAAGCTGCGACGCAGGCCGCTGATGGCACTCACTGTGTCGGTGGTTGGTGCGCACTTTGACAACGAACCGATTGACTTTGGACCCGGCGTGCGAGGTGAAGAAAATATCTATGATTTTGACGCCGATGATGCGGATCCATTTCAAGCGCCGGTTCCAGCGCAGAACATGATGGATTGGTTGGTAAGCAATAGTGCCCAATGAGTTGTGGTAGATGTTTGCGAGTTTGTCCTATTTTTATAATAGATACCCGATGTTGATGATGTGGCGGCATTCGAAATGGAAAACTCTTTCAAGCTGTACATCTATCCGTACATGTCGGAGCTGCCCGGCATTATCAGGGACCTCTTCAAGTTCATACTGCGTGTGGGCTACGATATACCCCGCCTGGAATATGTGATGTCTGGCAAGGGTAGGCAAAATAAACTGTTTTTCTTTTACGTACATAATACATATATTCTTCACTCGATTGTTCGCTGTGCAATTTTAGCGCCAGAGACTGAGGGCTGTCTGCACTTTATTGATGAGGACCACATAGATTTTATAACACTGTGCACCAAAGTGGAGGCCATTGTTAAGGTCAACTGGCGCGGCGTGAGTGTGTACTTGAAGCCCATCTATAAGTACTATTACGGCCTGTTTCAAAAGATGATAATGCCCATGGTTGAGAAGATTTGGACAGATAATACGTTGCCTGAATTGGTGGTGCGTATGCAAAATTAACTTAAAATGTCTAAGTAAATGTGTGTATGTGTGTGTTGCATCCCTTGTTGCTTGTTGCTGTGTTGCATGTCTGGCACAACTGACAATGCCTTTGGGCGAATGCGTTGCGTCTCGCCTTCAAATGAAATTAATTATTTATTTCGATTTGATTATACGCAATGATGCGTAGAATTAACATAAAATTTCATTATGCAATATTAATAAACTGCTGACAGACAATTTGTCTGTCGTGTCAGGCTGTTTGGCCAAATTGCCAGGCAATTTCTGTAATTGAACAAGTTATGCCAGTCTACACGCATAACTACACTACAGATCTCTGTCAGTCATTCAGCCCCCCATCTATACCTCCCCCCACCCCACCAGAATTTATGTGTATCTGCAACTGTATCTGTGTGCCTGCACACTCGTATTTGGTACGTGTTGCTTTTACAGTTGTTTTGGATGGGAAATTCGTTTTGGCATTGTTAATTAAAGTTCGGTTCGATTACTAAATTTCATTTGCTGTCGAGTGCACGAATTTGCCATGTCATTTGGTTCACGTAGTGCATAAAATATTTGGTTAGACAGCTGCACATTAACAACGCATGTGCCCGGGCTCTCAATTAACCCATCCATCCATGCCACGCAGTTTTCAGTTCACATTCATTAAGTTTTATGAAACGACCGACAATTTCCCTCGCTTCCTTCTCCACCTCACCTCGTTTCGTTTCGTTTCGCCTCTCGATCCTTTTTTGCGCAATTTATTTAAAATAAAAATTGCTTCCGATTGCGAACGCGTTGCCGCCACTGCAGTTTTTTCATGCATGTAATGCAAGCGCACACACACACACTGATGCATTTATTTATACATATATCAGATGCGATTTTTTGTAGTTATTGTTGTTGCCGTCGTTTTTGATTGTGTTTTATTAAATGCATATTCATTTATATATGGTGCACCCACATGGCCGTCCATCGCCAACAGGTTGTTCAGGAATTAATGAAAAAATTGCGCGCCGTCAGCGATACGACCTATTATCTGCGTGATTTCATACCGTTAAATTTGTTCCTCTTGGATAATCGACATGTTAAAGAATCCTTGCGCATGTACGTGAGGAATATCTACGATTTCATAATTGATTTTTACAGAGCACTCAATCTGAACGAGAATCGCGCGTAAGTAGACACAGACAAAGATAAAAGAGAGAGCGGCAGCGAGAGCAGCCAGGAAAAAGTGTTTGTTACCTTGCCTCGCACAGAGCAGCGTCAAATGAATTGTGCAAGTGCCTTTCATTTACACTTTCAATTCACTTTATTATTATTTTATTTTTCCTTTTTTTTTTTACTGACTGCACTGGCAATGCCACTTAATAGATAACTTTTATACTTATTATGCGCTTTGATCGTTTCTTTTTGCCACTTCAGCATCTGCGAGGAGCTCGAGGAGATGTCGATGAAGGCCGGCGAGCGGCCAGAGGAGACACCAGAGGTGGTCGCACTGCAAAACTATATAACCGAGTGCCGTGAGATGCGCATATTTGCCATAAAGGATGAAATCAAGCTTGTGTTAAAGCGCGTCGTATTCCTGCTGACACATGCATACCTGACCAGTAAGTGATGATGACGATTATGCGATGAGTATATGGGGGTCAAAGGGGGAGCTTTCAACTGTTTGTGCAGCTGGCAAGTGACGCCACCGAGTAGCAGCAGCAGTGGCAGCAGTGGCTCGTTTGTTTTAGACAGTTTCCACTGTTTGCCTTTTGGGATGCAAATAAGTGCAGGAAACTGGGCAACTCTGTGGGTGACAAGGAGGCAACAGGCAGGCAGGCAGGCAGCAGTTTAGCATAGAGTAGCTGGTGCTTAACATAATTAACCTCAACTAACAAGCCGAGTCTACTAATTGGTTTTATAATTACTTGCGGTGAGACACCAAACATTGAGCTGCGCTAAAACCCCCGAAAATGCAACTTAATGAGCTTAACAAATTCATGAATGTGTGAAAGTTGCTTTGACAACCGACAAATGCAGACAAAACCTCAATCCTCTCCCATCCCATTCAATGGTGAGGAACACTCCAAAAACACTCTGCCATGCCAAAGACAATTGCGATTTATCGTCAAGTGTCATCTGGGCATGTGTTTGTGTGGGTGGTGTTTTCTTTGAAATAGCTACAATATATGCAAGCAAGTATCACAGTATGTCTGTCTGTCTCCAACTGTCTCTCTGTCTCTCTGTCTGTCTGTCTGTTTGTCTGTCCAACTGTCTGTGGCTTTTGTCACACCTAATACCAGCCACATTTGCAAAAGCAGCAGCCAGACAAAACTTGTCATCCAAAAAGAGGGTTGGCAGAGGAGTCTGGGAGGCTGCGCTCTCTGGTACACATAATTAATTAGTTTGCCCCGAAAAACGCGCGTTGCCAATTAATTAAAAGTTAAGCACAGTTAATTAAGAGCATGCACGACAGTTTGTACACTCACTTCATTTATCTGGCAGATTGTACGACGATATCACCGCATATATACATATATAGATATTTTCCGTCTATTTTGTCCCTTTCAACAGGCGATGAAATTCATCTGAATTCCCGCACATTCATATTGCCCGGCGAGCTGGAGGAGGTCCTTGATCTGAGCGCAGCACGTCTGTCTGTCGTGCGTGATAATCTGGAGATGGCATTACGGTTTGTATTTGAATGTGTTGCACACATTACGTTCGAGACTTGCTTAAATCCTTCTTGGTTTTTCTTGTTCTTGTTGTTGTTGGTTGCCACAGCGAGCGACGCCTACTGTTTGAGAAACTGTTGATCCAGGAGAAGCGCACCATGGACGGCTTTCGTATTCGAGAAATACGCGATGTGCTCACACTGGAGGAGCTGAAGGAGCGTGTGGACACAGTGGATTTGCTCTTCAATACCATTGAGGTGAGTCACATTCACATAAAGATACGATTTCGAGAATTGTTTTGTGTGTGACTGTGTGTGTCTCCCTATTCGTAGAATTTAAGTCGTGAGGCGAAGGCAATTAATGTGGAAGAGGCCTTGCTCCAAATTGATATCTCCGCCTTTCCGCTGCTGGGCGAAATCATTGAGAAAATGGAACCAATTGAGAAACTATGGAAAACATCATATGAATTCGAAAAGGATTATCTCATTTGGTAAGCATTGGCATTGGCAGACAACGCTTAAAACGATTGCAATTATTTCCTGCCAACGAGCAGCAGCAACAACAGTAAGCAACAAAAACTTGCCAGGACTCAGGCTCGAGTACGTCCTTCGGCTCCTTTGGGCACTTGTCGCAAATGACAAAATATTTGAAATTGAAGTGCCAGACAGACAGACAGACAGCCAGCCAGCCAGACTCGAAGAGAGTCGGTTCGTTTGGCAAGCTGCTGGGCATTTGCACTACCTGGGCATTGCCGTTGGCAAATCCGCAATGCAAATGCCAGCACAAAGTTGACTTGAAGTGCAGCGGAAAATAGCCAGATTGTTGTTGCTACTGTTGCTGGCAAAAAAGTAAAAAAAAAAAAAACTTGCAACTTGTTTCTGTTGCGTTTTCCATTTTTTTGTTGTTGTTGCTATTTCCAGCTCTGCACTTTTGTATATTTCTATTTACATCGTTCTTTTGCAGGATGTTCGAGCGTTTCGAATGCCTTAATGCGGATGGCGTGCGGGACCAGATCGAGACCATGTTCAAGGTAAGTAGTTGCAAGTCGGAATCGGAAGTTGAAGTTGTCATTGCCTGGCGGAAATAAAAACGAGCAGCGACCTGCGAGCTTGCTGCATGCTGCGTTTAATATACAGAGCGAGAGAAGTGGCAAAGTTTTTGAGCTGTTGCCGGAACTGTGTTCACGTTGCTGCTTCTGCTGTTGCTCGCTTTGCCAGTGGCCATGCATGGCGTCTGCTCGTGTCAGTCCCGTGTCGTCAAGTCAGACTGTGAGCCAATGTAGCAGCTAAAATGCAACTAAAAACCTCAAGCCGCCTCCGGCTGACTAGCAACAGTAGTTGCCTGCCCAAGCGTAGAGATCAGCACAAAAAAAAAAAAAAATAAAATTCCAGCCAGCCGAAAAGTATGCAGCGGAAAAAAAGCCAACATATTTGGCGGCAACTTGGACGAGTAAGCGAGCCAGGGATTGTGTGAAGACAGAAGGGTTTCACAGCAGTAGAAGTAGTAGTTGTAGTAGTAAAAAAAAAATGGAGAGTCAAACAAAGCTCAAAGCGAAAGGCAGTTGAATTGAATTTTTCGGCACAGCTGAAGCGGCAAAGTGGGGACACAGCGCAGTGTAACAACAAACAACAAAACCCCAAATAGCAACAGCGAAAAATAAAAAAAAGGAAAGCAAAAGCGAAAAGCAAGAGGGGAGGCGAACGCCCATTTAGCTGGCTTAGCAGACACAGGGCACCGCATTTAAAGTTGACTCTGAAAAAGCCAACGCAACGAACATCACATGCTCGACACTTGATTCGCATCTTTCTCACATCTCCCCTCCTCTCATCCTTATCTCGTCACCAGATTATGCACAAGCTGTCGCGTCAGTTGTCCTACAATCCTGTTGCAAAACGTGCCGCCGAACAGATGCGCATTAAAATCGAAAAGTTTCGCGTGTATTTGCCAGTGCTCGACTCCATTTGTCGGCATGGTCTGGAGCAGCGGCATTGGGACAAAGTATCCCAGATACTGGGGCGTCAGATCAATCCCAAGTTGTATCCCACGCTCAAGGACATGATCGATGCGGATATTATGAGCATATTGCCGGAACTCGAGGAGATTGCCAATGCCGCTGGCAAGGAGTACGATCTGAATATGGGACTGAAGAACATGCAGAACGATTGGCGCGATGTCATGTTCGATGTGCTGCAGTATCGTGACTCGGACACGCATATTCTGGCCTCCATCGACGACATACAGACGCTGCTCGACGATCACATCATGCGCACGCAGGCCATGAAGCGTTCGCCGTTTATTGTGGCCCTCGGCTCCAAGGCCGACGATTGGGAGGAGCGTCTGCTGCTCATACAGAACATCATCGATGCCTGGACCCAGGTGCAGGTCACCTGGATGTATTTGGAGCCCATTTTCAGCTCCGAAGATATTATGCGACAAATGCCGCTGGAAGGACGCAACTTTAAGGCCGTGGACAAGATCTGGCGACGCATCATGAAGCACACACTGAAGGATAGACATGTTATGGCGGCCACCGAGTATCCCAGCATGCTGGAGATCTTCACTAAGGCCATTGAGGATTTGGAGACGGTGCAGAAGGGCTTGAACACATATTTGGAACAGAAGCGTTTGTTCTTTGCGCGCTTCTTTTTCCTGTCCAATGACGAACTGCTGGAGATTCTGTCAGAGACAAAGGATCCAATGCGTGTGCAGCCGCATCTGCGTAAATGCTTTGAAGGTGTAAGTAAAAAAACACAAATCGCACATGGAAGAATCGTTGAACCAAATAATTCTTTTTAATCGAACTATTATTTACCTTTCATAAATTCGAAGCATTTGACTTTGTACTTCGGGGAAGATGATTAATTTTAATACATTAATTATATTTTAATCATTGTAAATCAAACTATATTTACTATATATATATTTACTACCATTCAATTTCTATAATATCCTTGCAGATTGGCACACTGACCTTTGACGACAACATGGAGATTACGCACATGATTAGCGATGAGGACGAACGCGTTGCGCTCGTCCGCAAAATCAATCCACAAGCGGCGAATGTGAGTTTTGTTATCCTCTCCCATGCATGCTATGCTAATCGTAAGCTAATCCTTTGCTGTTTTTAGGGTTTGGTTGAAATTTGGCTGAAGGAGGTCGAGTATGTGATGCTGGACAGCGTCATGGAACAGATGCGTGAGTCCTGGGAGGACTACACATTGGTCGATCGCATTTCCTGGGTTGTTTCATGGCCCGGCCAGGTGGTGCTCGGCATTAGCTGCATGGCCTGGACCTACGAGGTAAGCAAATAGTCCGCAATCGTTGCAACCACAAACAAAAAAAACCGAAAAAAGAAAAAACGCAACCACAAAGGTGCATTCTCCACTGTGCTGCGACCAGTGCTGTCACTCGTGTCGCCTGACAGTGCGATTAGCTCGCGACCGCTTCAGTTGCCAGTTTCATTGCCCAGTTTTGACCTGTTCTGTTGGTAAGCTGCGCTTTTCCTCCAGGGCTTTGACTACGAAAGTATTTTTCGTTCGCGTTGCAAGCAAATTGAAAATCATATTTTGCCATTTATTTGCTTGCCCCGTGCAACTGCAGTCTGTAGTTGTTCTTGTCTGTAGTTTCTTCTGCACTTTATATTCCTTTTGCTTGCTCATCTACCAACCCCCCTAGGTGGAGGAGGCCATCGAGAAACGCGAACTCCCCGCATACCTTGAGAAGTCCAATGTACAAATTGGTGAACTTGTGCAGCTCGTTCGCACGGATCTTCAGGCTGGCGTTCGCATTGCAGTCGAGGCGTTGATTGTGCTCGATGTGCATGGTAAGTATGGCCGCGAGTTGCTACAACTCCAACAAGGCTCATGACCCGATTGTGCGTTTGTCTTGTTGTTTTCCCAAAAAGCACGCGATGTGGTCAAGTATGTGACGGATATGCGTATAACCACCATACAGGACTTTGATTGGGTGTCCCAGCTGCGCTACTATTGGAAAGTCGATGAGAGTGAGTAACGGCGTGTGTTTGGCGCTTTTGCCTCGACATAATCCGCTTGGGTCGTTGTGTGTGCATTGCAGAAAACGAGGATTGGGTGTGTGTCAGCATGGTGGTGACCGAAGTCAAATATGGCATGGAATACTTGGGCAATTTGCCCCGTTTGGTGGTCACACCTCTAACGGATCGTTGTTATCGGTGGGTAGCAAATTATGCCTTTATTTTGCCACACACACAACCACACACACACACACACGCACACACTAGCAAATATTAATTGACAAACGTTTGTGAAGCAGCTGAGCTAACGGCTATTGGCCACGGGCAACATGGCTCTGTTAGTCTCTTCCCTAGTCAGCTATAAGTCAGGGAAAGGCAACGTTTATTGGAAAAATATTTATTTTATTTCACTGCATTTTAAATTTATTTACATTTTTCAACAAAATACGCAAAAAGAACTAAAAACCTTTTTGATGTTTAAGCTGCCTACGACAAACGCAAACAATAACAATAACAACAACCTTGGACGACACAGTAGCAACACAGCAGTAACAGCAGCAGGACACAGTAGCCCAGGCCTGTTCGGCTCGCAAGCTGGCAGAAAGGACATTTTAATGGGGTTTCCGATAAAACTTTTATATTAAACAAATAAATCAATGTTGGACAGTTTTCACACACACATACACTTACACCCTTATTCCACACACACACACACACACACACACATATGCATAGTTAAAAAAGAAGAGCAACGTTTGTATAGATATTTGTGTATTTTTATACCGGAAAAGCTAAAAAATATACAACGAAGAACGCGAAGCTGGCAGCACTGCCAATATGATAAAAATATGAACTTGCATAACAAGCACAAAAAAAATATGATGAAAAATGAAGTAGACTTTGTGAAGCATGGCACAAAAATACCCTATAGTAATTAGCAACTAAAAATAATTTGTGAAACTATATAGACATTTATGTAGGCACTTCACGCTATATTTGATTTTTAAATTCTAATGCATTTATTTCGAATATTTTAAGATATTTCTTCTAAATTATTCCTAAGTATTAAAAGAAAATGTGTTGTACTCATATGGTCATCTTATTAACGGCCTTACACATATATCATGTTGAAGAAATAATTGTATTCATGGACTATAATTTAATGGATAGAGAAAATTATTAAATAATGTCATTTACATGACAATTTACATCACAATTTAAGACACAAAATAAAGCTTAAAATATATACCAGTTTATACAATAGAATGGCTGGAAAACTGCTGTAATTATTGTATTAACCCATAATGCAAAAGAACCAGGTTAGATCTGATCAGTTGAGATTGCTCATAATAAATGCAGTGATTTTGTAGGGTAGCTGTTACCGCCTCCTGAATGCTTTCATGCATTAGTTCAACTATATGCACCCATTTAATGGGTACAGGGTATAAAAGCTGTTCCGTCGCGATGCTGCAGCATACAAAAATAATCCATAAATGACAATTTTTTTAAGCTGCAACCTCGAGAAATGTGAAAAAATGCAAAATAGATATTAAAAACATGCTTCACCGTGTTGTTCGCTCCACAAATTCCCCGTCACCCGAACCCCAAACCGAACCGAACCGAACCGAACCGAACCGAACCTAAGCCGTGCCTCCGTGCAGCTGTAACTGAAAAACCACTTTTCTAATTCTCATCCACAGGACGTTGATGGGTGCATTGAAGTTATGCTTGGGCGGTGCACCCGAAGGACCAGCTGGCACTGGCAAAACGGAAACCTGCAAGGATTTGGCCAAGGCAGTGGCCAAAAAGTGTGTGGTCTTCAATTGCTCCGACGGCCTCGACTACAAAGCACTAGGCAAGTTCTTCAAGGTGAGTGAGTCAGTGGAGCGTGCGATTTGTGGATACAAAACTTAATATTCTTCTGTTCTCCTCCGCTGTGATTTGCTTTGCTGTTCTATTCTGAGAATTGCGACGCGCTGTCTGCAGCGACGAGTTGCGAGTCGAGTCGAGTCGCCTCGATTCGATTCGGGCTGCTAATTGATGGTATAATGTTGGTCAACAGCACTAATCAAGCAAAGAACCTGTCCCAGGCAACGGCACGCGCAACAATGATGGCTTTCAGTACACACAGACACTCACCACACACCGAAAGAAACACACGTACACGGACATCTACAGATTCAGATACAGATACGGCTATGGCAACGACGTTTCTCTTGTCCAGACACAACGGAGCCATTCACCAGCCCGAAATTTATGCAGTTCCCTCGACTGACTAATTAGGCAGTTTGTGAAAGTAATCGGCGTGCTAGAGAACTAGACCAACTATAACTATGATGGTAGTCTCTTCTTTTTGTGCCCCTATCGAACTCGGCCGGCCTGACGTCCATCTGTGTGCTGTTCGTTCACTGGCCAAAAAGCTATGCAAATTTTTGATTAGCAGGTCGTTAACCGCTCTCTTTTTACACACAAAGCACACGCAGACACAGACACAGACACAGACGCACACGCACATGGACACTTAACTTAAGTGGGTGTTGTAGCTCATTGGATTTATGGGCATTTCTTGTTGAGGGCAAAATCGCTTAATTTGCCGGCAAAGAGTCACTGGGACTAATTGCATAATATGTAGTAGTTTTCGGACCAACTCCAGCACGAGATGTCGTTAATTTGCATGCGATTTGCAATTAATGACAAACTTTTAACCGAGAATTAAGCACAATCGAGTTAAGAACCCGAAAAATTTCAACGTTCGCATTTCGATTTAGATTAATGAATTTGATTTTAGTGGTGAGCGAATGGTGAGCGTGTTGCTAATTCATTTATTACCATTTATTCACTTTAAGCTAATCATTCTGCTTGCGACTTTATTTTATTTTATTCTATTTGATTGTTATTGTTGCCATCTAGTTTTTTAGAAAGTCGTTCTCTCTGCCAGATTTCCACTTTACTGTCCGTCCTCTCCCCCCATTTAAGCGCTTCACCTCGTTGTCGGCTCCGTGCTCAGTGCTGTTGTCGGAAGTCGTAAATTTTGCAATACGCAAAATGTCTGCAGTTTGTCAGAGGCAAAACAATTTCACAAACAAATAAAATAATTTACATTTGCCAAACAATTTCAACTATTTCGATTTCGATTTATGCCCCGTCCGAGATATGGCAAATATGCAATGCTACAGTACTACAATTGTTCTTCTAGCTGCTGTTGCTATTGTTGTTGTTGGTGGTGGTGTTTGCAACAAGCGTCGTTGTCGTGCCACATATTCGTATAAATGAAAATGCCCATAAAATGCCCACAACAATTGGGGCAGCACAGCTTGCAACAACTTTTCGCGCAAACAAAAGCCCACATTCAATGAATGTCCAAAACTTCTCAATTTCTCATCGAAATAGAAAAAAAGAGCGGATTAGAATGGCGAGAGAGAGAGAGTTAGATAAAGGAAGCAGGAGGGTGACGCGAGTTTTGTTGCAGCTGCCAACGGCAACAAACCACTTTGATACAGTTCAAAGTATTCAAATGCCACGCGTTTGGCGCAAAAGGCAAAGCAATTTTTTACTCTGTTGCAGAACGCCAGACAAAGTTCTACAAACAACACAGAACACAATACACACACTCACACACTCGCACACACTCACACGCACAGTGACGCTAATTGTACAATAGGAACAGTGGCAAGAACAGCCACGAGCAACAGCAACGGAACAGCAACAACATGCTAGGACTTTGGGCTGAAAAACGTGCTGTGCGAACGCGCAACAGCATGTAAAACAACTTTGAGTGCAGTTGTTGATGCCGCATCGATACTTGTGCTGCAGTTGTTGCTGCTGCTGCTGTGTGTCGAGTGTGTTGCAATAATCGCAGCAAAAACTGGTGCAGGCAACTGTGGAAGCTTCCACATTGATGAAAAATTACAGCAAATTGTTTGCTATATTTCTTTATTATACTCTACAGCTTTGTTTGCGATGAGGTGTTGTGATATTAAGGGCATCTGTGTAATCTATGGGTGCTTTTATGGAGTGCAAACTCATAAGCAGTTCAATTCATTTCATAAACCGATCACATAGAAATGATATGTTTGATAGTTTGTATAATTTTGAAATCATCTTGCTTGGTTTTCATTGCTCTTATGATTGCTAAATACTTTGATATATTGGAGCACATAACGATTATTCCACTATTATAAGCTGGCTTATTTTTTTCAAATAATAATGAAGAAAAGATAGTAAAGTACATATAGTTACATGCTTGATTATGTTATCACGCAAGCTATAATTGCCAAGTAACTTTTCCACTTGTCATTTACATATTTATTAACATATTTTCCACACGTGGTTTTTAAAATTATAATTATGTTTAAGTTTTGCACAGGTTCAAATGTTTGCAGCACATACTACATATAATAATTTTGTAATCTATTCATTAGATTTGCAACTGCAACTTTAGTGTTTACATACACAACTCACTACGAATTCGTATATGTAATTGGCAAATTCTAGAAATTTGCACAGTCAACATATATCAACATTGCGGAACTTTAAATATTTAGTTTTAATTTCATATTCTGCTCGCTCCGCCCACAACACACATAGAAGTTTCCCTTTCTCTGATTTCATATGGAAATGTTTTGTTGTTGGCGTACAATAAGTATGCGAAGCTATCAAAACTCTTTAAAGTGCACTTTTCTGCCACTCTACCCCAGCGTGTGTCCATTGTGCAGCTGAAGCAGCAGCAGCAGCAGCAGCAGAAACTGCAGAAGCAGAAGCAGTAGCAGTTGGCATATGTTACGAGTATTTGCCATTTTTCTGCCCTGCCCCGTTGGCCTAGCATCCCTAGTACTGTTAGCATAAAGCTGCATATTTATTGCAACATGCAAAAGAAAGCATATCAAAGGGCGCCGTATTGGCTCCTAGTCCACGCTGACCCTATCAACCAATACCGCTCCTCCCCCCGCGCGCCGCTCGGGAAATGAGAGAGCGGCAGAGCAGTAGGATGGAGCTGAGGAGCATTGGAGCAGAGCAAGAGGTATGAAAACCCCTTTGGGGATTTCACCCACGCGCTGCTAGTGCAACTACTGCTCGTCTACATTTGTAAACCATGTTGCAATGTTTGTGCCTTTGCCGTTTGTTGAGCAGCGGAACATTGGCAGCAACAACACACACACAAACAAACACACACATGCTCACATATACACAGTCGGAGCCAAATCGAACCGAACTGAATCCAGAACAGAGCAGAACAGAGCAGAACAGAACAGAACAGTATAGAACAGTGTAGAGAAGCAAAACCCAAGCGATGAGAAACTGAAAATAATGTTTATGCTGCTGTTTGTTTTTGCTATTTTTGCCATTTCTCTGCTGCTCTGGATGCGTTGTGTTCTGTGTTATTTTCCTGCCTTCTCCCCCCTCCGCCCCAATCAACCATCTTTCCCCTCTCGCCTCTTCCCTCGCCCCCCATATATGTATATGTATGTTCTCTAATTTTTTCTCCACTTTTTTCTGCTTACTTTCTTCAATTTTTTGCTTTCATTTTTTTCTCGTTTTGTCCTCTGCGTTACAGGGTCTGGCACAGTCGGGAGCTTGGGCCTGCTTCGATGAGTTCAATCGCATTGAGCTGGAAGTGCTGTCGGTGGTCGCGCAACAGATTCTGACCATACAGCGGGCCATTGGTCGCAAGGTTGTGAAATTCTTTTTCGAGGATACAATGCTCAAACTGGATCCAACTTGTTCCATATTCATAACCATGAATCCTGGGTGAGTGCTGGCTGCCAGCGAACTTGGTCCGCAGCACCAACAGCAGCAGCTGCGGTTTCACGCACCCTGCCACCAATTTCTTTTCTTTTTTAGACATCCTCCACTTTGTTTCTTCTTTTTGCTTTTTTTTATTTTTTTTTGGGTTGTATTTGTAGCCAACTCTTTTTGCCGTTGTGCATTTGAAAATGCATTTAGTTACTTTGTAAGCCGACACGGCCTATGCGTGTGCCACGCCCAGAGGACGCTAAAGCGCTGGATGTGGGGTGAGGAGGTGTTGCAATTGGTAGTGACAGGGCTTGCAACAGTAACAGCGAACGGCGAAAGCGCCAGTGCCAGTGCCAGGGTGAGGCTATTAGTTTGCAAAGAATGGCAGGCCTTTGGGGCATGGACATGATATTGGTAGTTATTGCGTTATTGGAGATTTTCCACCCATACGGTTAGGGATATTTATTGCTTTGGCATGCATGTGGAACATCTGCGACAAACATGCATATTAGGCCTAGGCCGGCACTACTGCCATATAGTCCCCCCCCCTGCCTCTCTTCCTACCATTTACCATTTATTCCTGTCCGACCACACGCAACGTGTGTTGGTAGTCATAACTGTAACTGAGGCTGTGACTGAGCCCTGAGCCATGAGCCCAGAGTCCTTGGCTGCCATTCAGCAAAGGTCTTAATATCCTTTGGCTACCACTTTTTTCACAACGTTCCGTTTCTCCCTCACTATTTTGTGTTCAATGCCTGCCAATTTGTCATGCAACCAGACGTTCTTAGTAGCACTCACTCACATGCGCCCCAGTGTCTCTAGTGTTCTGCTGGGTTTAGTATTTATGCCATTAGCACCTGCATTTTGATGTATTTGATTGGTGCAATCGTTTCGTATCCCCCATCCCATCACCAAATGCCTTTCCACTTGGCTCCATCAACAGCTATGCCGGTCGTACAGAGTTGCCCGACAATTTGAAGGTACTATTCCGTACGGTGGCCATGATGGTGCCAGATTATGCGATGATTGGCGAGATAACACTCTACTCCAATGGCTTCGATATGGCGCGTGTTCTCTCCCAGAAGATCGTGCAGGCTTACAAGCTTTGCTCAGAGCAGCTGTCATCGCAATCGCATTATGATTATGGTGAGTATTATTCATTGATCTACTATATTTAATATCACAATTTGTATAATAAATGTGATTTGCTTTTGTATTAATTAGTTGTAGATGTGATAGCATTTTTAACTTAAGATTTTGCTTACATTTTAATATCTCTCTTGCAAATGTTTCTGCTGCATTCTTCGCATTGTTTTTTTACAAATTCTATGTGGTATAGTTGTTAAAACAAGAGCTTCGCATATCTCTAACAAACCAACGAAGAATGACCTCTAGTTTTGTCCGTAATTCTTTGCTATGAGCAATACTTTTGTATTGTTATATTTTACTCATATGGAGAAAATTCGCAATTTTGTCTGTTAAAGTAAATACTATTAACTGCTTATTGTAGTTCTTTGGAGCTTTGCTCGAATATAGTTGCATCTTGTGTGTCATTATGTATTCGGCTTTTGCAGTAATTCACCTTGCTGGCAACTGGCTGCTAATAAGGCACAAAGTAGTCAACAAACAGGAGTTGCACTTTTCGTTGTGATGTGTGTAGTAAAGTATACTCTCTCATATACGTAGATGCAACACACAACTTTGCGTTTGTCCTGCGTCCGTTCTGTGCTTTAGTGCATCCTGTCTGCTAGTATGCTACTATCCTGCATGCATTCACTCTCTATACTGTATATCTATGCAGCCATCTCTTTTTTGCTTTCGGTCTGCATTTGTGTTTTCTTTGTGCTTGTTTTCTTTCTTGTTTCAAGGCAAAGATATTGCTCGCTTTTACGACATAACATGTCATATGACATTACAACATGTCTGCTCATCGTATCTCTGTGTATGTGTGTGTGTGTGCCGGTGTCTGGCTGTGTATGTTTGAGTGTGTGTGTGTGTGTCTGTGTCCGGCCAATGGCTGCAATTGCAGGCTTCTGGCAGCTGCGCAAGTTTATGTGCAAAGTACATTTGATCAGTATCTTATTTTGAGTTTAAATTGAAAAACTTTCTTGCAAGTTTGCAGCGCTTTTGTGTTGCGTGTGTGTGTGAGACAAATGTCACACACACATACACACAGACACGTTCACCCTTACATACAATGTGTGCGTGTTATTTTGTAAAGTAATAATAAAAACTATTTGTACATTTAGTTGCTACTGCAGCTCTTGTTGTTGTTACCTTTATTGTTGCGGCTTTCATAGCACTGCTGTCCAGTTGTAAACTTTTACGCACACATATTCCACGGCGTCTATAATGAATTTGCCGCGGGTTGAGGACATCTCCACGCAAATACTCTAGCTGGGCGACTTTTAGCTGAGCTAAGCTGCTGTCAAAAATGCCGCATAGCTGTTAAGCAAAAATCGCATATCCCCCCACACCTACTCAGTATATCTCCAGCATCTCTAACAACTATTTACAGGTATGCGAGCTGTGAAATCAGTGCTATTAGCCTCCGCATCGCTGCGTCGTCTTTACGCTGACCTGCCGGAGCCAGAGATTGTTTTGCGCGCCATTGTTGATGTCAATTTGCCAAAATTCCTCGAGCAGGATATTTCCCTCTTCATTGGCATCTATATGGATCTCTTCCCGGGCGTGGAGCTACCCATGGTATGTCCGTATATATACACTCTATATAGTTATATACGTAGTTGGTATATAGAAAGTCATAATAAATATGGGGTGTAATGAGCCGCAAGCGACGCCGTTAAGAACAGCGCAAATTGAAGCGATAACCGGTTGGAGATGCCTGATAAAATTACATTCAAAAGAGTTAAGATTGCAGCACAGTGCATTGTGAATACTCTATTGGACAGTTACTTTAGATCTCTTACTTTATGACTACAAATATCTTTAGGCATTTTCTTCATACGCATTTTAGTAAACTTTAACAACTCATAATTTTTGTTTACCCAATTATATATTATTTGTATACAGACATAGTTAATTTTAAATATTATTTATTAATGATTTCACATGTTGACTTAAATGAAATATTTTTTACTTTCCTTACAATTTTTATTGCTATAATTTGGAAGACTATTTCAATTGAATGACTTATATTTTGATATTCAAGTTTTTCCCTGTTTTCTTGCAAAAACAATGAATGAGTTCTTATTATTATCACAACATATTCATGAATCTAAAATCGTTTTGTCACCAACGACTTGAAAAACTGCTTGAACCCTTCTGCGAAAGGATATAATGAAATGCCCATTCAACCTTTCTGTCGCTCGCATATTTCATTGCATATTTTTCATATTTCATTTACACCTGTTTTCCCTTTGCCATTTCCCTTGTAACCTTCTTCGCCATTCCTCACCGCGTCCGACTCTTTTCACAGCCACAACGCGACGACATCCTCAAATGGCTGCGTATTAATCTGGCGGAACGAAATCTGCAGGCCACACCTTGGTATTTGGAGAAAATACTGCAGGTATACGAGATGTTGCTGGTGCGGCATGGTCTGATGATTGTGGGCGGCTCCATGGGTGGCAAGACCACAGCCTATCAGGTGAGCAAGCGAGAGACAGATAGAGAGTCTGAAAAGAGAGAGAGAGATAGTCAGAAGCCAATTAAATGGCGTGGAATTAATAATTGAACAAATGGCCGAATCCGAATCCAATTGCTCTGCTCAACACCACACTCGTTCGCTTTGCAGATGCTCGCTTTGACGCTGCGGAATGTGGCGCACGACGAGGAGGCTACGCTCAAAGAATATCCAGTGGTCTTTCGCATTATCAACCCTAAAGCCATAACCATGGGCCAGCTATATGGACGCTTTGATCCCATTTCGCACGAATGGTCCGACGGTGTGCTGGCCAAGACGTTTCGCGAACAGGTGCAAGGACCGAGGTCCGAGCGTGCGTGGGTTATGTTCGATGGTCCCGTGGACGCCGTGTGGATCGAGAACTTGAACACGGTGCTCGACGATAACAAGAAGCTGTGCCTCATGTCCGGCGAAATTATGCAGATGACCAAGCTGATGAACATGATGTTTGAGCCCGCTGATCTGGAGCAGGCATCGCCTGCAACAGTGTCGCGCTGCGGCATGATCTACATGGAGCCCTCGCAGCTGGGTTGGCGCACCTTCCACAAGAGCTTTTGCAATGTGCTGATCAACGTCATTGGCCTCAACGATATCTATATGACGCTCTTCGAGGATATGGTCGAGTGGTTGATTCCAGCCGCACTCGAATTCCTGCCGCGTTGCAAGCAAATGCTTGAGTTATCACCGCTCTATCAGTATCAGACATTTTCGCGTTTCTTCCTGCACTTCCTCGAGAAGCACAAGGTTTTCAATCAGACCTGGTTCCAGCAAATGTTCCTCTTCTGCTATGCCTGGGCCTATTGCTCGGCATTGACGGGCAATGGACAACGCACCTTTGACACGCTGCTGCGCAAGGTCATCTATGGCAGTAACGAGGACTTCCCGAAGCCCAAGTATTTCTCACTAAATCGCGGCCAAATGTTCCCCGAGAAACAGGTCTTTCTTGACTATCGTTTCGATGAGGCGGAGAACTGGTGGACGTGGCAAAAGTCCTCAGATGATCCATCAGCGGGCAGTGCTAACTTTCCAGAGAGCGCCCAGATCAGTGAACTAATTGTGCCCACCAAGGAAACGGGTTATATTTCCTATTGGCAGGAATTCTGCATTTCCAAATCCTACGGCATGCTGGTCGTGGGTCCAACTGGCACCGGAAAGAGCGCCATCATTACCAGCAACCTGCTGGCCATGCCAAAATTTGCGAATCTCGTTAATATCATTAATTTCTCGGCACGCACCTCGGCGCAAATGGTGCAGGACACCATCATGAGCAAGCTGGATCGTCGACGCAAAGGCGTCTTTGGGCCAGCACTCGGCAAGAAGGTAAGTGAGCAGGCGGCATGCAATTAAATTAAGTTTCATTTAAATCACCCTTCTTGCACAACAGTGCATTGTGTTCTGCGATGATGTGGCCATGCCTTCGAAGGACACGTATGGCTCGCAGCCGCCGCTGGAGCTGCTGCGCACTTGGCTGGATCACGGCTACTGGTCGGATCTGGTAGACACAACCAAAATTGAGCTGGTTGACATGGTATGATAAATGACTGTCGACTTGCTGTCTCCATAAACTGACTACATTTTGCTGTTCTGTTGCAGACCCTCGTCTGTGCCATGGGCCAATTGGGCGGCAGTAACTTTATCTTTCCACGTCTCTATCGGCACATGTTCGTGGTGGCCGTTGACTCCTTTGAGGATGCAACCATCATTCGCATATTCACGACAATTGGTGATTGGCACTTTGCCAAGGGTTATCCCGAGAAGGTGGCACTGCTATCGCGCGTATGTTATTCCAGCAGCGACAACAGTAACAGCGACAACAACAATGACAACGACAACTTATCCAATCCCACACACACCCATGTGGTGGGGTTCGATGGCAGTTTTTGGCACGGTGCCAGGCGATGGCGCATAATAAAATTAAAATGTTGTATTTTATAACTTCAATTTGCAAAAGTTCGACTGGCCATGTTCCGAGTTGTTGCCGCTGCCTGTTGTCCGTCCACTGTTGTTGTTCAGGTACGTATTTTCATGTGAGTCCATTCCTCCCACTCCATTTGCAGGGCTTGGCGGAGGCCATGGTCAGCGTGTATCGCGAGGCAATGCGCATCTTCTTGCCAACTCCGGCCAAGTCGCATTACACCTTCTCGCTGCGGGACATAACGCGCGTCTTTCAGGGCATTGTGATGGTGCCGCCAAAGCGTATGCCGGACCCGGAAAAGCTTGGTCGTTTGTGGGCGCATGAAACTTATCGTGTGTTTTATGACCGGTACGCTTACCTTTTGTTGTTGTTCACTTCGTTCACATTTATGTATGAGCAAGCATTGCATTTTTCGTTTTCTTTTTTTTATTGCCGTCTGGGTGTCGCCTACCTATAGTCTGATTGACCAATATGATCGAGACCGTTTGCTTAACATGGCCGTTGATGGGTGCAAAAATTATCTGCGCTTCTCATTGGAATCTGCATTTGCTGACCGCATTGAACCGGGCGAGAAACTCAGCGACAACGATCTGCGTAATCTCTTCTACGGCAACTACATGGAACCCGATGCTGAGCCAAAGTATTACGATGAATGCGAGAGCTACGATAAGCTGGAGAAGCTCATGAAGTACTATCTGCGCGAATATAATTCATTTTCAAGTTCACCCATGGATTTGGTCATGTTTCGATTTGCGATAGAGCATGTGAGCAGGTACCAGAAGCAAAAGGATTCAGTAACTGGAGTTGTAATTTTTTAATGAGCATCTTCCTTCAGAGTTTCGCGTGTGCTGCAAATGCCCAGGGGCAACATACTCATGGTGGGCATGGGTGGGTCGGGCAGACGCAGCTCATGTCGCCTGGCCGCCCACATTGCAGACTGTCGCCTGATGACTGTGCAGGTGTCCAAATCGTATACGATATCCGACTGGCGTGATGATTTGAAGAAGATACTAATGGCATCTAGTTTCAATTTGAATCACACTGTGTTTCTATTCTCCGACGCACAGGTGAGTGAATTTGATTAGACTCGTTATGTCGATCCATCAGCATAAACATCAAACTGCCAATCAGTTTGGGACTCATAAAATACACATTTTATAATGTTGAACGAACGAACGAACAAACGAACGAATGTTGTAAGCCTCCCAACAAAATCAATGCCAACATCCAGCAGAGTACAACAAACCCATAAAGATTTCTCTGTTTAACTATTGAGGGGAAATTAATCTAAATTCATTTAAATATTCTAGACATGGTTGATTGTTGTCAGGCGCGTGGACAGTTCTGTCCAAAACGTGACACATACACATCTCTGCTTATATGTGTGTGTGTGTGTGTGTATGCATACTGTGCAATAGAAACGAATATGAAAATTGGCCTCTGTGCAAACTGAACCACACTGAACTGAGTTATGCGCTGTAAAGCCGCATTCATTGTCTTGCCAAAATTTACATTTATAATTAGGTTAATTGTTGCAACTATGTAACTTGATTATTGCTAAACAATTTGCATACGCAGCAGTAGCAACAGCAGCAGCATCAGCAGCAACCACAATAACAACGTTAACAAGAACTACAATAACAATAGCACAAGCATCTATCAATTATGACCAAATCAAGAATCATCGGAGAGTCGAAGTCAATAAATTAGTAAGGCCAGAACCCAATCGATATGATAAACAATATCTCTGAAAATACTCTCAAGTTTGTTTAATGCTTATTATGACTTGTCAGGCATAATTAGCATTAAGTGTGATTTTGTCCATTAGAAAACTGGGCACACGAAAACAGCTCAACGAACTTTAAAGACTCTTTCAAGGTGTTTCCCCATTTCAAAAATGGTAGTTCCAGTTTTATAGTTTGTTTGATGTTTAGTTACTATTTAGAACATTATAGCTCTTGTTATGACTTTAATTAAGCTGGCTACTTTCAAAGCATAAAATGCTGCTCAGCGATTGTGAGTGCAGAAAATCAGACAAAGATATATTCATTTTAGATGAGTGAAATAGTTGAATGATTTTCAAGTACTCGTCCGAATTATTTGTAGTGAACGACATTTTAGATTCACTCGCCATCGCAAAAGTTATAAATAAACATCCACAAATAAACACGCACCATGCATACTCTATTGTAATTAATGTAAAATAGGGTTAAACGAGACAACTTAAGTAAAAGGAAGAGAAAGTAGTCAGACAATTAATTAGGCATGCAAGACGGCAGTCTATTAAAAGAACTTTTATGTCGAACTAAATCACAATTTAATAGACTAAATAAAAGAGATTTTATCAAGCAATTCAAAGTTTTGAAAGTAATTCGAATTAAAATTCATACACGTTTGCCCAACCATGAATAAAGTTGTCCTTAATTTGCATGTCTCTGTAACTGACTTCAACTCACTATTAGCCTCACTAAGCCCTAATTTCGAGCTATATCTAGACATTAAGGGCTATTGCCGGGTAATCCTTTCCGAAAGTGATATAAATTGAAATTCGGCCGAAAGTAGTTCGCTTCAGGCCATCCATTAACCTCTTAAACTCATCCATTAACCACTTTAATCTCCCGACTGTAGAGTAATAACTGTGCCGTCAGAGTCTCTCGGTCTCGGTCTGCCTTTCTGCAAATTGATGGTAAAATGATTATATACCTAATGCAGTCATAGCTTTGGCATTGGCTCTGGCGCCCGCTTTGGCTCTGGATCTGTTTATGGCTTGGCTCTGCACAAAATTGGAATGCAACCTGTGCAAATTAGAAAGATGATGAGCAAATTCAACTCACAACTGGCAAATCAATCAATGCTGTATTTTGGTTTCTTGCCAACAGTGCGCACACACACACAGTTACACACACACTCTCTCTCTCTCTCTCTCTGCTCTTCATGCACACATTAATTAACAATTACACTAAAATGCTTCAAAGAGCCTACAACTCCAACACCCAAATCCAACTCAGATTTTAGCTCGCATCGAGCTCAGGGAGCTGTAAAATTTCAGAGTGAGCTGGCAAATCCTATGGCACTTAGAACGAATGCAAAATGCATGTTGCAAGATGGAGAGTCGCAAGTTGGTTTTGGGCCAATACTACATAAAAATGCAGTAGTCAACAACGATGACAACAACAGCAAAAGCAAACAGTAACACGAACACCAACACCAACTACAACTCGTAGAAACAAAGCCTGTGGATTTGCATTGTGCATTGTGCAAATCACTCGATATTCATTCTTTGTGTATTCACATAGGCAACGGATGAGGGTTATGTGGAGGATATCAATGGTGTACTTAATACCGGTGATTTGCCAAATCTCTATCAACTGGAGGACAAGGCGTCCATTATGGAGAATATGGCAAATGTGGCCAAGCAAGTGGTGAGTATTGCGATGCGGCAATCAAACGAATTTCAAAAGCAAATGCCAGACAATGCTCGTTCGGTCGGTGTTCCCAAAAAGGATTTGCCGACTGTCAGCAACAAATTCGCTTACCTCCCATCATTGCCATGTCCTCTGCTCACAATGTGTCAACATGTCTACAGGGTAAAGTCCTTGATTCGCTGCCAAGTGAGGTGTATGCCTATTACATTGAAAGGATAAGGGAGCAACTGCATATTGCATTGGCCTTCTCGCCCATCGGTGAGTCCTTCAAGGAGCGCATACGTGTGTATCCCTCATTGATTAACTGCTGCACCATCGACTGGTACATGCCCTGGCCTGAGGAGGCGCTCTACCGTGTGGGCACCTATTTTGTCACCTCCATGAAACTCAATCGACCGCACGAGGATGAAAAGGAGGAGACGGCAGCGGCATCGGCACCGGCATCGACGCGACCATCTGAAGAAGTTGCGGAGCAGGCGCCTCGCGAAACAATGGGCGAGGTCGATCGCGAATTAACCCAACTAGAAGAGGATCTCGTCTTTTGCGTAATGTATTTCCACCAGTCTGTGGTGGACGCCAGCGAAAAGTGTTATTTAGAGTTAAGTCGTCGCAATTATGTGACACCCTCCGCCTATCTGGAGTTGCTGAAAGCCTTTCGCACTTTCTATGCTCGCAAGATAGATGAGATTACGCGACTGCGTGACAGATATACCACGGGTCTGGAGAAGCTTGACTTTGCCGCCAGCCAGGTGGGTGAAATGCAAGCGAACCTCTACGATTTGCAGCCCAAACTGAAAGTGCTGTCCGAGGAAACGGATCGCATTATGGTGAACATTGAGCGTGAAACGGCAGAGGCTGAGAAGAAGAAGGAAGTGGTGGGAGCTGACGAAGCGGCGGCCAACGAAGCCGCTGCTGCTGCTCAAGCCATCAAGGACGATTGCGAAACAGATCTGGCCGAGGCTATACCCGCCATGGAGGCAGCGCTGGAAGCGCTGAACACACTAAAACCCGCCGACATTGGTGTGGTCAAGTCCATGAAGAATCCGCCCTATGGTGTCAAATTAACGCTGGAGGCAGTCTGTGTGCTCAAGGGCATTAAACCGGATCGTAAACCAGATCCGAGCGGACACATGGTGGAAGATTATTGGGGACCATCGATGCGTATGCTGAGCGACATGAAGTTCCTCGAGTCACTGAAGACTTTCGACAAGGACAACATTCCGCCAGCCATCATTAAGAAGATTCGCGATAAGTATGTCAATTGAACACCACAAATTGCAGCTTGTACTAAATTAATCACACAGATATATAGCCGATCGTGATTTTGTGCCCGAGAAGATCAAGGCGGCGTCTATGGCCTGCGAGGGCATTTGCCGTTGGGTGCGAGCCATGGATGTCTACGACAAGGTGGCACGCATCGTTATGCCGAAGAAGGCGGCGCTGGCTGAGGCCGAGGGTGATTTGTCCCAGCAAATGGAGAAACTGAATGCGAAGCGTGCCGAGCTGCAGGTCATTTTGGACAAACTGCAGAAACTCAACGATTTCTTTGCGGAGAAATCGCGTGAGAAGAAGCGCTTGGAGGATGACATAGAGAACTGCGAGAAAAAGCTAAACAGGTGCGTTTGTCCATAAATAATTTTCTTTCGCAAATTATTTAGCTATGCATTGCAGAGCTGAAAAGCTTTTGGGCGGCCTGGGAGGCGAAAAAACGCGCTGGTCGGAGGCAGCCAAGAATCTGCATGAATCTATTAGCAATATTGTGGGTGATGTGTTGCTCGCTGGCGGCTGCACCGCTTACCTGGGCTTCTTTACCACCGAGGTGAGTCACGAAACATTTATGCGAAACCTGCACACTCTTCCAACCATTACCGTAGAGCAGAGTTTAGCAGCAACAACAGCAGCAGCAGGAACAGGGACAGCAGCTAATGGCCGCGTCTCCTGCAGCGTGTGAGATTTCCATAAAGGATTTTAATATGCATGAGCACGTTGCATTGATTTTCCTTCCTGTTATTCTTTTTTTTATTTTTTGCCACGCTTTCTCTTTGTACTTAGAGGGTATAAAAAACATGGCACATCCCATACCAGCTGCAACCCCGGCCTGATGAGCATGTCAGACCCTGTCAATGTGCACAATGTTTTGCTCTAAGCCTGACACTTTTTACTTCATAAATAAAGCTTTAATCTGCATACGAGGAATATTGATTCAATTTATAGATGCTAATTAAATCAATCGACTACGCCAAAAAATTTGCATATCCTGTATAAATGAAAAAGTATAACTTAAATCTGTGAACCTGTATGAGTCGAATATCTGTCCACTGTTTCGGATATGATCATACTTGTCTTTTTAGTTTCTATGTTAGGGTATACTTTAGTCCAAATTCATTTTTTTCTTCTACCCTTTTAACTATTTTTTGTCTTTCTTGCTTTTCGCAAGTCTTTTCAATTTCCCGGCGCTTAGTTTTACGGCTGACGTGACATTTTTATACACAGTTATTCATATCTATATGCATAGTATATACAGGGTATATTTTGTATGTGGAACGTGCGCATAACGTGCACAAATGCCGACATGGTTAATAATATTCAAAAGCAACAGTGTCGACCGGACTTAACACTTTATTGTTCCCTTTTTTTAAGCAAGTCGTTTATTTTTAATGTTTTCGCAGTACCGAGCTAATATTTTGGATGACTGGAATGCTGTGTGCCAACGTCGACATATACCTAGCAGTGAGACCTTTTCATTGGCCACCACATTGGGTCACCCGATGACCATACGTGCCTGGTCACTGGCTGGTCTGCCCGCGGATAATTTCTCGGTGGAGAATGGCATTATTGTGACCAACTCTAGTCGCTACTCGCTACTCATCGATCCACAGGGTGAGTGCAACACATAATCTATACATTTATAAAACACATTCATGTTTTCTTTTCTTGTTTTGTGTATAGTGCAAGCCAACAAATGGATCAAGAACATGGAGAAGAACAATAATCTGAAGGTGGTCAAACAAACCGACTCCAACTACATGCAGGTGCTGGAATTAGCGTTGACCTATGGCCAGCCCGTGCTTATCGAAAATGTGGGTAAGTTGGCCGGACAAGGGCAAAATTCATTTATGTAAAGGAGTGTGAGTTTCATGTGGCGATTCCCTTAGGCGAGAAACTGGACTCGAATTTGACGCCCATATTGGAGAAGAATATTATTAAGCATAAGGGCGGTCTGTTCATAAAAAGTGGCGACACAATGATTGAATACAATCCCGAGTTTCGTCTTTACATAACGACATGTCTGCGCAATCCGCATTATCCGCCGGAAGTGATGGTTATGGTAAGTTTGACATATGCAGCGAGTCTGCTCCTCCTAAAGCTTCACAATCTCCCGTTGTTGAGGCGACGAGTCTGTGGCAAGCCAATGACAATGATGACGTTAGGTTGTTGTGTAATAAAAACGACCAACTTAAATTGATATTTTTTGGGAGGAATGGGACCGCGTTGAAGTACGGACGATGATGGCCCGGCATCGACATCGTTGCCATCGTCATCGTCATCGGCATCAGCATTGGCGCTGGAAATATGCAAATTTTCGATGGCATTGACGAGAGCGTTGAGAATGTCGAGGACATCCATCGCATTGATGTACGTGCAAAGCCGTGGCTGCTGTCTGTTTGCTTTTGCATAACTAGCGCGACGCCCTTGTGCTGCTGCTCCGCTCCCGCTCCTTATCCTGCCACCGACTCTATCCCTATCCCGGTTTCTACAAGTCTCAGTTCTATGGCCGTGTTTATAAAATTTTCCAGTATTTCGCTTCTGTTGGCGTTTTCATTGATTTTTATGCTGCAACTGTTGTCAGCAGTTTTCGTGTCTTTATTCTATACATTTTTTTCCCTCTTCACATTGTGTGTTTATTTTGAGTTTCATTTTTTCCCCATTTAACCATGCTCATATTCTCCCTCTCTCACTTTGCATGCCATCGTGTTTAGGTAACAGTATTAAATTTCATGATAACTGAACAAGGATTACGCGAACAATTGCTAGCGATTGTGGTGGCACACGAGCGTCCCGATTTGCAAGAGAAGAAGGAACAATTGATTATTGAATCCGCAAGGAATCGTGATGCATTGTACACCATCGAATCCAAGATATTAGAGGTAAGTCTCTTGCTCTAGCTCTCCATTTTATTTCTGTTCTTTTCCATTTCCTGTTTTCCTTTTCCTACACACCAGTGTCGTCTAGTGCTTTATAATAAATGTTTTTCCATTCAATGCTTTTGTGTAGTTGCAGTTTCCTTTCGGGTTTTCGGTTTAGCTCCAGCGATTCAATTAGAGTCGTACAAACAATTTATGTTTCTTTGCGTGGCCAATGACAATTCAATTAACTGGAAACAAAACGTTTAAATCTCCAACTTACTTACGTTTCCAACTCTTGCTTTTGCCTTCCGCAATTTTGTTACTCCTGCACAGGTACTCTCCACTTCCGAGGGCAATGTGCTGGAGGATGAGAACGCCATCAACATACTTTCGTCCAGTAAAATTCTATCCGAGGATATCCAGGAGAAGCAGGTTATTGCTGTGGCCACCGAGATTGAAATCGATGCAGCACGACGGCAATATATACCTGTCTCCAAGCATTCGGCCATTCTGTTCTTCTGCATCAGCGAACTGGCTAATGTGGATCCCATGTATCAGTATTCGCTGGCCTGGTTCATCAATCTCTTCGTCAACACCATCCTGAAGGCGCCCAAGTCGCCAGTGTTGGCCGAACGTCTGAATAATCTCAATGATTACTTCACCAAATCCATCTATACGAATGTCTGTCGTTCGCTATTCGAAAAGGATAAGCTGGTCATCTCGTTGGTCATGTGCTTGGGCATACTCGTTTCGCAGGGTCGTCTGGCCAAGGAGGAGCTGCTCTTTTTCCTTACCGGCGGCATTGGCTTCAAGAGCATCATAAACAATCCCTACAGCGACTGGCTGCCCGACAAAGCCTGGGCTGGCATTTATCGTGCCAGCGATCTCGATGGGTAAATCAATTTTATCCTAGTTGGAGTATAAACTACCAAATCGCCTTTTATTTACAGCGTGAAGAACTTACATATCAAACTTCAGGATAACATTCAAGCTTGGCGTGACTATTACGATGCTGTTAATCCACAAGATTTGCCCCTGCCTTCGCCTTACGATAAAATCAATGACATGCTGCGTTTGATCGTGCTGAAGAGTCTTCGGCCAGACAAATTGGTGCCAGCTGTGCGCGTAAGTTCAACGAGCAGACGGAGAGAGTGAGAGAGAGAGAATACCTTTATTTATGCACCTTATTGTGTGTCACACAGACTTTCATCACAAACAACTTGGACAAGTCGTTTGTGGAGCCACCACCATTCGATTTGGGAGCCTCGTTCGCGGATAGTTCACCGAAAATACCGCTGGTGTTTCTGCTATCAGCCGGCTCTGATCCCATGGCCAGCCTCTTTATGTTCGCCAAACAACGCAGCATGTACGAGAAGTAAGTTAATTAACGTGAGTGCCTCATATTTCCCGTGTCCATGTCCATGTCGTGCGGTGTCGGCTCGTGGGCTGGCCCATGGTACTGATGCTGCCTCTGATTGTGGTCTGTGGAATGGGGATGGCTTGTTTTCGATTAAGCGCGACATGTGCGCCTTGTAGCGATATGTGTCTGTTTTACTCGGGATGAGGCGACATCTGACGAGCAGGCAACGCCAGTGTGGGGAGAAGGCTGGGGGAGAGAGCACGAGGCAGAGACAGAGGTAGTGACGAGAGACATAGGCTTTTGCCTGCCCTCGTATGTTTGTGTTTTTGTCAAGTGGCGCACTTGTTGTAACTTTAAAGCGAATTTATGCTAAGCGCGTTTGTTGTTTGCTTTCTCCTTGTGTCTCCATAGATTGAAAACCATATCGTTGGGTCAGGGTCAAGGACCGCGTGCGGAAAAGATGATCACGGAGGCAGCTCGTCACGGCCAATGGGTCGTCTTGCAGAACTGTCACGTTGCCTTCAGCTGGATGGGCGACTTGGAGCGCATTTGCAATGACACCACACTAACGGATGGCGCCCACAGTGACTACCGTCTGTGGTGTACATCGTATCCAAGTGCCGTCTTCCCCGTCTCAGTATTACAGAATTCGGTCAAGATGACAAATGAACCGCCGAAGGGATTGCGTGCCAATATGCATCGCTCGTTCACATCGGATCCGCTGATGCGAGACAAGTTCTTTACGAACGCTTTCCTCTTTTCCGACTCAGCCAATAAGTGTTGGCTGCGCGGTGTGTTTGCATTGGTCTTCTTCCATGCTGTTGTTCAGGAACGGCGAGAGTTCGGACCACTTGGCTGGAATATTCCTTATGAATTCAATGAATCGGATCTCAAGTAGGTTCTCTCAATCGACGAAGAATCTTCTTGTGTTTAACTTTGTATTTGCAGAATATCTTTGCTGCAGCTGAAGATGTTCATCACGCAAAGTCACAGCATTCCATTCCGTGGACATGTATATCTTACCGGCGAGTGCAACTATGGTGGACGTGTGACCGATGACAAGGATCGCCGACTGATATTGTCGTTGTTGAACATGATATACAATAACAATACTATTGAAAAGGACAAGTAAGTGAATGACTGCGCCTTATCATCAACTGGTTTTATACTTTGTCACTCCCTTAGCTATGCTTTGTCTCAGTCGGGACAGTACTGCGTTCCGCTCAGTCCCACAAAACTCAACTCCATTGAGTACATAAGCACTTTCCCATTGAGTCCACAGCCAGAGGTTTATGGACTGCACGAGAACGCGGATATTAATCGTAATGTGAAGGAAACAAATGCTGTAAGTGATGCTATTGACAATCAATTAAAAATATACGCATCTTTTATGATTCTAGGTTTTATTATTAGTTATTTTAGGCAAATTAAAATTATTATGGATTATGGAAATATTTTCACTTCGTGGCTTTTTAGTTAATAAGAATTAGTTTTAAGAAAAAATGCTAAAATTAAAATGTAAAAAGTTTTTTCTAATTCGTTCCCAGCGTCTGATTAGCCTAGAGAACAGAATTTCTTTATTAATTAGTTGTCTATAATCTAATTTGTTGACCAATTTAAAGTTCTATTACTCTGTCAACAGCTAATTAGTGGCGTGCTGCTTACGCAAACCGATCTGATGGCATCGGTTAAGGCCAGCTCAGCTGGCGGAGTTAAAGAAGATCCCGCCATTGCTATTTGCAAAGAATTGCTGAGTCGCCTGCCCGAGGAATTCGATTTGGATGAAGTTAGCAAAACGTATCCTGTTATCTATACCAACTCCATGAATACGGTGTTGCGACAGGAGTTAATACGTTTCAATCGTCTGTTGTCCTACATACGCAAGAGTCTGGTAAACGTGGGCAAAGCTGTCAAGGGACAGATTGCCATGATACCAGAACTGGAGCGAACGCATGCCTCCATGATTATAGGCAAGTTGCCGGCGGATTGGCTGAAAAAGAGCTATCCCTCGCTGAAGCCGCTGGGTAGCTATGTCACCGATTTCCTAGCCCGGTGAGTGTGTGTACTGTTATTGTTGTTGTATTGTTTGCCTCATTTCTATTTTGAGGGCGAACCCATCAATGAATGGTGTCATTGTATGCTCTGAGCTACTGTTGCTTTTGGCTGCCGTTGCCGCTGTCGCAGTCGTTGCCTTGCTGTTGCTTTTACTACATCCTTTGCTGCAATTGTGCAAATATAATAAATGTGTTTGGGTGTGCCACATTCATATGTCGCACTCCTCCTTCTGCGTACTCATCGTTCATCCTGTTGCCGTTCAATATTGTTGCTGTCATTCATGGCAAAAATCTTATTTGCTATTGACATCAAAGGACGATAACACGTACACAAGTGTGCGTGTGTGGGTGTGTGTGTACAAGAACGAGAGAGCTCATGCTCCTTGCCACTGCTTTGTGCAGTCGCCACCTTTTGTTGTCAAATATTTAATATTTATTAACAAATTGAAAAATAAGATAACTCATCTGTCTGACGCTCGCCACCCATAGATTGGCCTTTTTCCAGTCGTGGATTGAGAACGGTGAGCCAAATGTCTACTGGATTTCTGGTTTCTACTTTACTCAGTCCTTTATAACGGGTGTACTACAGAACTATTCGCGTAAAAATCGCTTCCAAATCGATATGATCAGCATTGAGTTTGCCGTTACCAAATTCGAAACACAAACCACACAAGTTGCTGACGTTGGTGCCTACATTCGGGTAAGTTGCGAGCGGTTTAATTTAATTTTCAAACAAATTAATTGCGAATGACCGCACGATAACACAATACATATTTTATCGACCGTTTGTTTTGCCAACTCTTCAGGAACAAAAAGAGATAAATGATGAGACAAAGTTTATACAAGTAAGAAAGACGCAAAGTATTATTCATGACGAGTTTAGTTGAAATTATTTAAATTTATTTTAATTATTCGTTTGGATCTCAAATTGAATATAGCCACTTTTTATAGACCTCACATTGTTTTAGATTATTATTACTACTTTTGATTTAGCTCACACAGGGGGCGACTTTTATTTATTACCTATTAATTAACTGTATAATTATTCCAACGAATTAATTCCACATTTTGAAATCTCAATTATCAGTTTATTATTATTTTATTTTTTTTTGAATTAGTTGAACACGTTTTCATTTCCAATGCACTTCACCATTCATTAATTCCTTCTTTAATATTCCAGGGCATTTTCATAGAGGGCGCTCGCTGGAACCGTAAGACGAGAGAAGTCGATGAATCTTTCTCCAAAATTTTATTCGATACGCTACCAGTAATCTATCTGCGCCCTGTGTTAAAATTACCGGATGAAGTTCCGCGTGGAAGCGGTGGTGAGGAGCCACGGACTGTCGGTGGTGCAGACCCGAGTCCCATATACGATTGTCCCGTGTACAAGACCAGCGAACGTCGTGGTGTTCTCTCCACCACGGGCCATTCGACCAATTTTGTGATGTACCTGCAGTTGAGATGCTCCCAGACACCGATGCATTGGATTAATCGCGGCACAGCATGTCTCTGCCAGCTCGATGATTGAAACTTGACCCACGGGCATTTAGGACGCGCTTGCCCAAGCCGGGAACGGATGTGCCACACCAAGCGACGATTTTTTAACGTTTTACATTGGCCACGGGGAACTGAAACTCAAACTGAAGCCCAGCGTGGACGGGGCGACTGCCTATATTTTTATGGATATACGTCGTATAGCATTAAACTGGAATCAAGAGCAGCGTCTGACCAGTTTGGAACCATACATCTGGTGATAGTCTACTATATATGAACGAATCTGTTTGATTCTTGCTTTTATTTTTTGTTTTTTGCGTTCGCGTCAGGAAACGCTGAAAGCGAATTCTCCCTCCGATTCTATTTATTTTTGCCCGTTTTTCCGCATAGGAAGAACGGGGGAATGTGCAATGCGCAGTGGCATTTTGATGATGATGTTGATTGCCAGATATAAATTAAATATGCACAATACTGTAGAGCAATGGCTGAATATATATTTTTTATGTGTGCGCCATTTACAAAATGAATAAATGACAAAATAAACCAGGAGCATGTGTTGTTTTTCCACCTGCTGTGCGACATTGTTATACGATATCTTTATAAACTGGTTGTAAACGTTAAAAGCATATCTTAACTTTTGATAACGATACACATAAGTAGAATACTACTTATGCTTGTCTATAGACCACATTAGTCGAGTTAGAAAATAAAAATAGATTTGCCAAGGTCTCCCATCCCGTCATATCCTCCTTTACTTAAACAAGATCTCCATCAATCGACATTCTCCATTGTCTAAGCTAATGGAACTCACATGGAAACTTAATATAAAAGAACACAACAATAATAACAAAAATTTAAAAGAAAAAAAAACTGATCTTAACATTCTAAGACGCCCACATGAGAGGGGATGATGGAGATGAAGATGAAGATGATGATAATCGGTTTTAGCATGTTGATGAGATTTATTGCGTGTTTTGTGTACAATTGGAGCAGCAGAAAATATAAATTTAAATTTGAATTTAAATTAAACTTTGCCACGAGCATCCAAGCATATTGGAGAGGCATATTTCAAAAATTTCATAACGATCGATTCGATTCGAGTAGATCTATTAAATCACCTGGCTATTAATAGATGCTTAATGTGGCGTAACCGAAAATAGCAACACTCAAGAGCTCGCGTCCATCACATAGCATACACTTTCAATCCCAACTGCCAACTGAGCGTTGGCCTTAAGCGTTGATCAAGAGTCGCCAAAAAAAAAGAAATAAAATAAATAAAATTGAAAAATGAAACAAATTGAAAGAAGTAACAAAAATACGCCAGCCGTCCATCACTGGCCGACTCCAAATGAAGAAGCAAGCGCTGTCCAACAATGACAACAACGACAACGTTTGCGACAACGACAACTTCCGCTTGCAATTACCAAGCGAGGAGGCATTGAAAATCTACAACTAAAGCGATCAATCGACCCCTGCTATTCATATGCAATAAAGTTTGTATAATGTGATACAAATAAATTGAGACTACACAAGCTCACGAAGAAGAATGCAAAGAGCCCTCAACTATTGTTGATTCTCTGCCAAAAGTCTCGAGACAATCCAAATATCGTCGTGGCCGCCACGTTCAACATTTCTGTTGTTTGAGAAGTTTTCAGCAGATTTGTTTTTTCTTTTTTTTTTTGCTATTTATCTTACGTTTTTAGTATTTTTTTTATATTTGGTGGAATCAAATCAAATGTATTGTTGACTTTCGTTTTGTTTTATATATATGTATTTGTATTATTAGTTTTTTTTATGGTTCGCATCATTTGTTCATTTGTTTTCATACATATATGGTAAATAGGCAAACGATAGATAGAGGAGGAGTACAATTGATGTGTGCTCTCGGCTTGAGATACTTTTGACAATAGCAACTAGACAAGACAAACCACTAAGAGCAGCTAATGCCGGCCATCAATGGAGCTACGGCTGTTTGCTCTAGCTTTAGCTGTAGCTAAGGCGATCGAGATGAAGACGATGAAGAAGTGGCCCGAGCAGACGATCGACAACGAGATCGCCGCGCAGCAAATTCAACTATGATGCGGTAGTGTTAGTTGCCGCATGGAGCAGTAACCGGTTTCATTTTGTATCATCTCCAAAGTGAATGGCACACAGAGCTCTGCTTTTGCTGCTTCTGCTTCTGCTGCGTCTGCCGCGTCGGCCGGCGAGAACTTTTGTGCAAAATCTGTGTATAAATAGTGTCGTAAGGTCTGGTTTGAAATCAGAATCAAATTTGGATTAATCTCATAGACACGCATCGTCTAGGAGCATCTTTGAAAATGGTTAGTTTACCATCCTTAACTGGGCAACACACACATACAGGACTAACCCAGCGATATACTCAACATACTTATCGTCCACCCTCTGCCATGTGGCAATCATTCTCTTACAGAAATTCTTCGTTATTGCCTTCGCTGTGATCGCAGCTGCTGCTGCCACATCCATCTCCACGGAGTACTTGCCCCCAGTGGACAATAACCTCGAAGTCGTCGCAGAGTCGATCGATGCCCCTATCGAGCAGGGTGTGCTCAGTGATGATGGCTACCGTTACAAGACTGTCCGTCGCTTGAAACTGCGCCACCGTCGTGATGTCAACGAGCTCTCGAACGAATACCTGCCCCCAGTTGAGGAGGCTACCCAGGCTATCGCCGTTGAGGTTCCCGCTCAGGAATCCGCTGTTCTTGCTGATGATGGCTACCGTTACAAGACCGTCCGTCGTGTGATCCGTCGTCGCCGTGATGTCAACGAGCTCTCAAACGAATACCTGCCCCCAGTTGAGGAGGCTACCCAGGCTATCGCCGTTGAGGTTCCCGCTCAGGAATCCGCTGTTCTTGCTGATGATGGCTACCGATACAAGACTGTCCGTCGTGTGATTCGTCGTCGCCGTGATGTCAACGAGCTGTCCAACGAATACTTGCCCCCAGTTGAGGAAGCCACCCAGGCTATCGCCGTTGAGGTTCCCGCTCAGGAATCCGCTGTTCTTGCTGATGATGGCTACCGTTACAAGACCGTCCGCCGAGTGATCCGTCGTCGTCGTGATGTCAACGAGCTGTCCAACGAATACCTGCCCCCAGTTGAGGAAGCTACCCAGGCTATCGCCGTTGAGGTTCCCGCTCAGGAATCCGCTGTTCTTGCTGATGATGGCTACCGTTACAAGACCGTCCGCCGCGTGATCCGTCGTCGTCGCGATGTCAACGAGCTCTCCAACGAATACCTGCCCCCAGTTGAGGAGGCTACCCAGGCTATCGCCGTTGAGGTTCCCGCTCAGGAATCCGCTGTTCTTGCTGATGATGGCTACCGTTACAAGACTGTCCGCCGCGTGATCCGTCGTCGTCGTGATGTCAACGAGCTCTCCAACGAATACCTGCCCCCAGTTGAGGAAGCTACCCAGGCTATCGCCGTTGAGGTTCCCGCCCAGGAATCCGCTGTTCTTGCTGATGATGGCTACCGTTACAAGACCGTCCGTCGTGTGATCCGTCGTCGTCGTGATGTCAACGAGATCGCTAACGAGTACCTGCCCCCAGTTGAGCAGACCCCCATCATCGATGTGCCTGCTGAGCCCACCATCTTGGCTGATGATGGCTACCGTTACAAGACTGTCCGTCGCCTCAAGCTCCGTCGCCACTAAAGCACCACACTATTTACCCACCCACCTTCTCAGGCTTTGAGATTGTCAGATGCAGCTGAATTGTTCTGGCAAACTCAGTTGAAGTTAACATAAGCATATTAGTCAATGATAACGATTTATGCATAATTCGAGTACAAAACCGAAACAATAATAAACCATTTTATAAAAAACACATAAGTGATTTCATCTATTATCTTTATATTTATTTTAGCTTATTGCGCAAACTCAAAACACTCCCAACGCAATCTTATCTTATCGCTTCATTGATAAGATACACTCACCTGTTGCTCGGTAAAAATCGTGCGCAGGTTTTCAGTTTTAGTTTTACTTTACACTTCGGCAAGCACATTGGCCTACATACGAAACGGAAAAAGTTTATTTTGAAGTTGCCAAATAAATCTATAGAGTGAATATGATGTGGCCGAAAAAGTATTCAACCTACTTGGTGATATGTCTGGGTAAAGTTTTGCCAATGGCTAAGAATGCGACAAGTTTTGAGCGGAAACAGTCTAAAGTTTAATGAGATATAAAATTATCCGTGAGTGCGAATTACTTATCAAACGGAGTGTGTATGTGTGTCATCATGTGGAAGAGCGAAAATAGAATCCACAACTTTTGCAAACTCTCCACA